>VZSC01007506.1:47975-76286 GCA_013398225.1 Steatornis caripensis | reverse complement strand
ATCTGTCCATCTCCTCCTGAGCTCTGCTCTCCCCTGTGCTATGACCGTTGTGCTGTCGCTGGAGCTGTGGTGCTCACAAGGTTTGGCATCAGCATTCACTACTGGGACAGCGCAGCTCACAACCGCTATATGTGTTGAGTATAGCTCTGTTTTATATTAGTACTGGCATTAATGTTGGTTTGTTATTATTATTTTATTAAATCTGTTTCAATTTCAACCTGTGGGTCTCCTTTCCTTTTCCCAATTCCACCTTCCTGAGTGGGAAGGGGTCATTGCATGATAGAACAGCTGACTAAATGAAGATAGGGTGATAGGCTATTTTAGTTATCTTTTGACACATCACTCTGTGTTGGATCAGTGTTATGGGGCTTTGGTAGCAGGGGAAGGGGCTACACGAGCAGGTGGCCCCTGTCAAAAGCTGCTTGAAGCTCCCCCAGCTCCAAGTCTGCCCCAGCTATGGTTAAGGACCGGCCACTTAGGGACAATAGATGTGCCTCTGCAATAATGTATTTAAGGAGGGGACAAAGAAGCGGTCATGGAGACCTGCAGGAGAGGGAGAAGGGGGAGGTGAGAGAAACACCTATGCAGATACCTGGAGTCAGTGAGGAATGAAGAGGAGGAGGCGGCCGGAGTGGAAATTCCCCAGCAGCCTGCAGGGAGAGGGCAGGCTGTGCCCCTGTAGCCTATGGAGGATCGCAGTGGAGCAGCCCGTGAAGGACTGTGGCGCAGCAGAGATGGACCAGCAGCCTGTGGAAGACCCCACGCCAGAGGAGGTGCCTGCTGTGGCATAGACTGTGGCTCTATGGGCAGGCCGTGCTGGGTAGGTGTGGCCCTGAGGGACTGCACCACCTGGGAAGGACTCACATTGGAGGAGTTTGTGAGTGACTGTCTGCCATGGGAGGGACCCCGCGCTGGAGCAGGGGAAGAGTGTGAGGAGCCCTCCCCGCCTGAGGTGGAAGAAGCTGCACAGACAACATGTGATGAATTGACTGTAACCCGATTATTTGTGNGGGCAGGCCGTGCTGGGTAGGTGTGGCCCTGAGGGACTGCACCACCTGGGAAGGACTCACATTGGAGGAGTTTGTGAGTGACTGTCTGCCATGGGAGGGACCCCGCGCTGGAGCAGGGGAAGAGTGTGAGGAGCCCTCCCCGCCTGAGGTGGAAGAAGCTGCACAGACAACATGTGATGAATTGACTGTAACCCCATTATTTGTGCCCCTGTGCCGCTGAGGGGGGAGGAGGGAGAGACATTGGGAGAGAGGTGACTTGAGCCCATGAAGGAGGGAGGAGTGGGGGAAAGTGTTTTTTTGAAGATCTGGCTTTTTGTCTCCTTATCCTACTCTGTTTTGATTGATAACGGATTATATTGAATTTTTTCCCCAAGATGAGTCTGGTTTTTGCTTGTGACCGCAATTGGTGAGTGAACCCTCCCTGTCCTTGTCTCAACCCTTCTTTACATTTTCTTCCCATCCTGGTGTGGGGGGAGGAGCGAGCAAGCGGCAGCGTGGTTCTTTCTTTGCTGCTGGCTGGGCTTACAGCATGACACAATCCAAAGACAAAATGGGGATCTCAGTTATATAAATGGAAATGGAGAGCAAATTTATTTATCTTGGTAGTTGTACACATCAGTGTAAAACCTGTTAAAATGGGACTGGAAGGAGTGACTAGGGGACCATTCTGATTCTCCTATAGCCCCACAGACTTCACTGCAGGCTCATGGCTTACCATGACATCAGTGCTAGGAGGAGCAGGCTCTGGATTTATTCCACAGATTTGGAGGGTTAATATTTTCTGAGGAGAAATGGGCATTCACAAAGCTGATCCTTTTCTTTTGCTCAATGAGTAACTGTTCCTGTCTCTCAGCCTTTTCAGATAAGCATGGGGAAGTACTGACATTGACTTCAGTGCAGAGGAAACTGTAACCAGCAAGTCTCTGTGTTTAGATGAACTGAGACTTGCATGGACTAAGTTATAAAGTTTGCTAAGGCACTCAGTCTTTCAGTAATCATTGCAAGTCCCTCTACTTTATGCCACAAGTAGAATATAAAATATGCCAAATACAGTTGTAACTTACTGTTGTGCAACCAAAGCTCTAATAGACACAACATATAAAATACTAAACAATGCTTATTTTTACATAAATGAAATGCAATTCTTGAAAAGAGTTGCACCATAAATCCCATAACTGCCATGCACTCAAAACTGCTGAATTCAAGAGCATATATGACCTTGTGCCCTGATGCCATCTAAATGTCCCTTCATGTAACAGTTCCCCTTGATGGAGTTTCAGGGGATCAAGCTTCAGATTGAGTGTTGGCTAACCCAGCTACAAAAGGGAACAAGTGAAAAAATGTGATCAGAAACTGTTGACATATGTCAGCAGTGTTGTGTGAACCTCATGGAAGTGGTCTGAAATAGAAGACAGACCAGCTCCTAGCTCCCTTTATTGCAACAGAGCTGGGAGGTGGTTCCAGGCCACTGTCCATCCCTATCAAGTCACAGCTACTGCTGCCTGAGGATCCATTACTGCTGGTGATATCTGAATAAACTGATTTTGTGTAGTCATCAACTACAAAATGTGTAGATACCTATGAGAATGGAAAAAAACCCCAAAAACTTTTAATATAACTACTGTCTCAAAATAATTTGTAATCTGAAGATATAATGAGGCAGACATACAACATGCTGGCACCTTTTAGATTTTCTGGGTCATTTCACAGAACAGACAGTTGCAACATATTGCCTAAGAAGAGTGATGTGCCCAGGAGAAGTGTGTCTTTTTAAGGTGTTGAGAACCCTCTGTTACTGATGAGGGATAAGATTGGTATTGTATCAAAGATAAAAGCCAGCGTACAATAACTACAGATAAGTCATGCTTCTGAGGAAGTTTTAAGGTGCTGAAGTGAATTAGGATGATTTTATACTGTAGATGTTCTTATTATTGTGAAATAATATTTGTTTACACTATAGGAGTATGAGAACTTCACTGAGTTCCCAGTGTGCCCAGTGTTGTATAAACTCATAGCACAGGTATAGTTCCTTTCCTTGGGTCTTGCAGCTTAAATGGTGAACACACACACACACGCCAATGCAAAACCTCAGAATCAATCAAATAGGACTTAAGATGTTTTAGGAACAGAGGCAGAAAAATAAAGGTTATCCACAAACTCTTCCTGAACGACTGTAGGACAATTTTCAGCTGACCTTCTGTGTGTGCTGCTTGGTGGGGCATAATACTTCCTGACCCCTGCTGACCGTCATTGAACTTGTGGAGTACAAAGATAGACGTTGCTATGTCTGTCTTCTTTTGACTGCAGAGGTCTCTTCCAGTTTGAAGTGCAGATGACCCTCTGCTGTAGTAAAGAACCAATTGATTGACTAACAATACAACATTCTGGCGTGAAAATGTTCCCTGCTGAGCAGATTTCATAGTAGGCTATTGAGATGATAGAGGAGAGGAAAGGAAAGGACAAACTGTTCTTTAAGACAACTAAATAATTTCAGTTCATGCTTTAATTTCAAGTAATTTCATAACCATATGAAGTACTGTTATTTCTTAAATTCCTTTCATCTAGTTCACTGATTGCTTTTTGTCTGGTATGAAGAGTATCTCACATTAAATTCCTTGCTCTTCAATTGATACAACACATCTTGTCCCTCTTTCTCCTTTTTTCTTTCTCTCTCTGCTGAGATTGGTTCAGACAATCATAACAAAAAAGTAATCAACACACGCTTGAGAGAATGAAAGTATGTCAAGGAAGGTAAATTGAAGCACTAAATCAAGAGACAACAGTGGATGAACAGAGAATTTAAGACCTTCAATAAAATGCTGGAAGATGTGAGGAATGAAACATTTATGAAATTAACCTGCCATGCTATGGGTGATATCAAGCTCTACAGCTTTTCACACTTTGGTGTGTGTCTACCCCATAATTAGGGTGGCAAGGAGAAAGTTTTCTCTTTCTGAACAATTAAAATAAAAACAGTTATTAAACTGTGCATATTTTTCTTCTCATTATACATTAAATGAGCAAACACCTGTTTATCTCCTGCTCACATTTTTTTCTCTCTGTTCTCTTGTTAAAAGGCATTAAAAATCTTTTATACTAAATGGAGAGATAGGACACTTAATTACAGTGCTTCTAAAGTGCTTTGAGATCCTGAAGTGAAAGACATTATTGTACCACGGCAAAAAACTAAAGGTATTTCTTTTTTTTCTCCCTTTTCTGCTCACAGCTTTACAAAGCCTTTTGTATTTGTGACTTCATTTCACCACCTACCTGAAAGGGGAATGAGCTTCCTATCATACTAGCCCATAAAGTAGAATACAATCTGCCGCAAAAGATTAGCACCAGAAACAGCTTTGTAATACGTAGTCAGAATAAGAGCTCTATTCTTTGATCTTGAGTAATTTCACATTACACGTAAACTTCTCAACATGGACTTCTGGAACTTCTGGAGCCCAAATAATATGAAATTTTTCTGGTGGGCTGCTGAAGTATCTCACAGATATGAGATACTGACTCTGATCAAAACATTAGCTCTATGTGATTGGAGTTGTTAGGCTCCACCATCAGTCCTAGACTGGAAAACTATGAGAGATAAACCCAAGTCTTTGGGTCTTAATGTGATCCTTCATCTCTGAAAGGAGTGTTCAAAGATTTGGACATGAGAAAGTGCAAGGGAGATCAGTGTCACCAACTAAACAGAAAGCTTATCTTCCCAAAACCATGAGTACTTGACTTTGTTGGTCTATTGGCTTTAAAAATAATTTTTGCTTTGAAAAAGCTGATAGTTCAGAGCTCAGATACAAAATTATTGAATTTTTTTTTCACTTAAAAGGGTGTAATTAAACCCCAAGCTTATACTGTTACTTCTGTCTTTTGTAAAAATGGTCATTTTTCTAAAATACATCAGATCTGTGTATCCAAACACCCCCACATCATATACAGAGGTAGTCCTTTGAATTTTTATGGAAGAGTCCTTCCTTTCCTTTTCCAAATGAGGGATGTTTCACTAGCTAGTCAGGACACGAAAGATGAAGAGTTCTTGTGATAACTTTCCCTTCACAGGAGGGTGACATCGTCCATGTTGGACAACATATCACTTACCATGGATAGTTACTGAAAAATGCATGAGCGTTTTCACCTAAAAGAAAGGTGTGTGCACTGTTAAAACACTTCTGTCCTCCCATCCTATCCACAGAGTAAGGGGCCTGTAACACATCTATACCAAGGCATTGCAACACCATACTTCAAAAGAGAGAGGGAGACAATAAAATAACTGCTATATGATCTTACATCAGTCCACCATCAGTGGAAAATGTACATTCATCACTTGCAATTTGTAAACCCTTGCAGTAAGCCCAGCTGCCTCCAAGCTTGAGCCGTATGCAGTCAGCTCTTGCAATGTGTCTCTTTCTTTACATGGCTTCCTTCTATCTTGCTAAATCATCATTGACTTCTTCACAGTCAGCACGTGAGAGGGTGGCACCAGCAGCCACTCAGTCCAGCTGTGGTTAGAGCTGTTGCTTTGGTACTTCACCCTTAGTCATTCTTACAGGTTTCAACAGTCTGTAAATCAGTCACACAGGTGAACTCTGCAGCTGGCCAGAATATGAGTAATAGGTTGGGATGCATCTAAACACAGAAATGATCTCAGCAAAGCATATCCATCTGTATGAAGGAGCTGAAGGAGCTCAGCAAAGCAGGACAGCTTGATTCATACATAATGTGTTTGCATACACACACACATAACCAGCAGCAGAGTCTTTTGTGCTAAACATCTAAACCAAGGATGAATTTTCAGTCACGGAATATAGTCAGAGTAAGAATGAGTCTTCTTGTTCTTCTTCAACACTTTTGTTTTATATTCTTGTCAATTCCCTGAAGAAAAGATGCCTTTTATCTTAATCCTAGACTGACTTAAGGTTTGTTGAGAAAAAAACATTGTGGTGTGCAGTCCTGCAGACCCTACTTCAGACTGCTTGCAATGTAAGATGAAGGCAAGACAGTCAGTCACGCATCCTTAAGCCACAGAATAATATTCATCTGCACAGCATGTAAATAGCACAGTGTGATTACAGTCGTCATGTGCAGTGTGTGCCTTGACTTGACCAGAGCTTACCAAACTTACAGGAATATTTATGGATAATAGGAAAGTTGCCCAGAAAACACCCTAACTGCAAACCCTATGAGAAAAGATTTAAATCAACATGTAGATAATAAATTACTTTCTTTCACAGGCTGGTTTAAAAGCTCTTCAGACTCATTCTGTAACATTCTATTACAGTATTTGAGCCCTTTTCACAAGTGATATTTTAATGGATCATGTTTGTCCTTATATTTTTTAAGCAATATAGAATAAAGGTCTTAGGTGAGCAGATTCATACCCTAACAAAAAGAATCTAAACTGGGTTTGTTCATACCAAGATATTAATTTGGTCCTGCTGTTTCCCAGCATCCTTTTTTCTTTTTCCCCTTTCAGATGGGAGTTGTGTTTCTGATTTCGATAAGCAGAAACAGAACAAACCCTCTGTCTGCTCTTAAGCAAACTGTTTCAGTGACCAGCCCTGAACCCAGGCTGTTTCTGGACCCTGGGTCTTGTACCTCATAGTCCTGATGGACAGATCGGCAGCCTGCAAATAAGTTGCCTATACAACTTACATGTACAATCAGTATGTAATGTAACAGCCCCTTCAGGATATTACCAGAAGATTAGATGCCTGGAAGAGGATGAGTCAAACACAGCAGACTTCCTGAAACAATACCGCAGAAAGCTAGCATTTGATCTCAGATCAAATGTTTTTCCCCTGGGCATCCTTTGTGAATCATATTTTAATCCCAGCTGCACTCCTAAGGAGTAACAATGGAGGGTCATTTTAAATAATTATATTTAAAAGACAAAGAAGATATAACCCAGTTGTGTCCAAATGTATGTAACATACATACTGCATTTCTGTGTTTCTATTTTCAAAATGATGGGTATATTTTAAGTCTAGCTGCCTGTAAGCCATCACTTCTTTCTCTGTACTTTGAAAGAAAAAACAGTAAATATTAACTCATTAAATAATGCAAAGCTGATTAGGATGTACAACTGAGGGAACAGTGAGCCCTAGTCTAAGAAATGATCCTTATAAATCCAGAGGTACTGCAAAGAGATTTGAAAAGATTGAGATTTATTTATTTTGCAAGCAGAGAAGTCTTTGATGCCTAGTTTACAAAATAGGTATCCTATTAGCTGGGAAAATGTTATAATTTACTGTTGTCAAAACCCTAGACAACACTTTGATCTGCTTTAAATGAGATACAGATGGTTGGAGAATTGGGTTTGAATTTAGTAAACGTTAGCTGCTATTTCACCATTTCATTCACTGATACACTTGTTTTCCTTCAGTTACTACCCTTGATCTGTCTGCTGTGAGTTTTGTCAGTGTGAAGAAACTCATGGCAAAACAGTAACTGATATGTAAAATGGGAGTTATCTTATTTTATTTTATTTTATTTTATTTTATTTTTACCCATAAGCTGATTTAGAAATAACAGATTTTAAAATTTACTGCCTGTTGTGTTTTTTTGACTGAGTATATTTAGACATCATCTGGTAAGGAGGGCATTCTCTCGGGTTTAATAATAACACATTGTATTTATATGTATTTGCTTGTGAAACATTTCAAAGCAGTTCAGAAATATTTTTTCTCGACAGTGAAGGTCTTAAGCAAGTAAAAACTGGAGTGGTAGAAAAAATACCTTTCAACAACAGTGGAAAATTAAAGGATATACAATTTCTCAAGCTGAAATTTGATTAGAACATAAAGATAACCCACAAACACACAGACAGCATAAGAGACTATCTTTGATTTCAGTGGCAACTCATGATATAAGTCATCAGAATTACTGGAAAAAGTATGTTGAAATATGTTGAGGCTCTGAAAAATAGACCGAATATTTTTTAAAACTGAAAACAATCTTCTTTTTAAACTGATACACATCTTTGTGTATTTGTGTCTTTGTATCTACAGAAATTATAGGACATTTTGTTTCAAATAAACAAATTTAGGCAAATTATAATCTATCAAATTTTTTATTTTAGGAAAAAATGAATGACACAGAGGTGAAAACATAATTTATCAGAACTAAATAGCACAGTTCCTTCTAGAGCACTTGGATAGTCTTGACTTACACAGAATTACTAAACATCACTTTCTTTTGACAGCATGAGACACCTGTCTTGTTCCTCCTCTATTGACTGTTGATTTTCTCACAGAGAATTATCACTTGCTCTACCCCAAAACATCAAATATGGATATGTTCAACAGAATGATTTTCATTTCAGATCAAGGAAAATAATAAATACTTTATAAAACCAGAAAATACTAAGTCTTCATGGGCAAAAGAAAATAGCCAGCCAAACTCTCAGTAGCGTTAGACCTGTGACATGAATCCCAACTTGACAGGTGGAGTTTTTGGTAATACTACTAGCCAACATTTCTGGCTGTGGAGAGGACAATTGTTTTTTTTTTTCAGGTATACATGCAATTACAGGAACCACTTGCAGTCTTCACATCAGGGACTAGATTTTTTTCACTGCAACATTAATTTTGTTTCTGATTGAAACCTGTGTCTCCAGAGAACCTTCCTCAGCTTTAAGCTTTAAATAACTCCAGTGTTTAAACATTTCTTCCCTCTCCCACTCTGGGGTTGGGAAAGAAGTCCAGCAGATGTGAGAGCATCTGGTGCTTTCAGAGTAACAATGCTGTTTTAAAAAGTATATGGAATGGGCAGGAATGAGAACAGCATGTTTGCATCTTCTTTGTTACTATAAGCATGTGACTAAATGAGGACTTAAAAAGAGCCAGAGCATCACCAGACATTTGTTAGATTTCTGCTGGTATGGTTTGATACTTCTGTCTCATTGTAGCCTAACACCACTTGAAATGCAGTCTGAGATGTGTGCTCAGAAGCTTATCTGTTATCCACAATGTAGGATCTAGATGTCCCAGGTAACAGATCAAAATCGGAAGGGATCTATAACTAAGAATAGATGATTCTTAGTTCTGTGCTCAGTCCTGACTGGGCTTACTTGGTATAGAGATGTGAGAATGATCATTTCTCATTTACAGTGCAGTATACACATGCAAAATGAGGATCTATTAATTTAGTTTATTGGAATTTGGTTAGTTGGGAAATGTTTTATACCTAAGTATAGGGAAGAATTGCTTTGTTTGACTCTGTTATAAGAAAGCTGAAGTTAAGTTTGAACGCAGGACTATTAGCGCTCTCAATTGGAGAAAGATTCTTGTGTCTAACTATTAGCACAGTCCCCCATACAGCTCTGAAGGAGTTTTGTTTAGTGAACACTAGAAATATGGCGGCTCTTGTCTTTGTGTTAATGGTTGAGTACGGCAAAATCCTAAGGGGACTACTCAAAACTCTGCCAGGGAACTTCATAAACAACAGTGCTGTACAAGGACTTTCATCCCAGCAGTTTGCAGTCTCAGATCTACGTATTTGCAGGTGCAATGATTGAGTTGATTCTCCAAGAAAATCTGCCCTAAGGCAAACAAACCAAGTACAAACTGATCTATAAATGGTCCTGATTTTCTTGTTGTTTTTACAATGATGATATTTCTAAATAAAAATGTATTTAAATATAACGATTCTTGAGATGATTTGAGTTGGTTTTGCCTCAAACAGATCCTTATTCTGCAGTAATATAAATGCACTCTCACCATTGTGTGACCATACTCAGTAACATTCACAAGTTGAATAGTCAAATACAAAGACAATTAATGTGAGCATAAAATTTAGAGGCAAGACTGAAGCCTTTTTATAAATTTTCACATGGATCATTCTCTCTTTAGGAGGGAAACAAAACCTACCCATTAATGGATGAAATAATTCCAGTGGCATTTTATTGTACCCAACTGTAAGAAAGGCTTGCTTGTTATATAGCAAAAGCTTTCTTTTATTTTCAGCTCCCAACACTGTATCCCTTTGGGTTTTCATTAGCATGTCTAAGAGGGACTGAAATACTGAAATTATGTGCCTGAATATTACAAAATAACAGACAAGTCTATCTCAATTTTCTGCTGTATTCCATGCAGTTGGAATTCAACAGTGACTGTATTCTGGTGTACTCTTCTCCCTGAAAAGTGGATTGGAACAGAAATTAAATCAATGGCAGCAACTGAAGTTCAGCTCTGGTTTCTATCCATTTGGACTTTGTTGTAAAAAACCTGGTACAACCAACCGTATAACCTAAGCAGTAGAAGCTACAAAAGACACAAGGAAGAATCTGTGGAAATATATTTTTAAATTGGCCTGGAGAAACCCATCTTTGTGGCTGTATCTAACCTTTGGAAGAAACTCCTAAAAATAATGAAGAAGTCAAATTTAAGCATTTGAATGATAAAACATGCAATCAGTGTAGCTATAATTAGCTGTATTATGCAGATGTAAAAGGATGTGAAATAAATTGGGTTAAAGGCTAGCATGAACCCAGTCTTTAAATAAATGTATAGCAGAATCAACAGAAACTTTGCTTTATGAGGGCAAATGTTAGGCTGGAATACACAATCCTACACTCAGCGTGGACAGTATTTCGACTGTGTTCAGGTATGAATATCAGGTAGTAGCACTGTCTGTACAAGGCTGATATATCATTCCTTTTAACAATATTTTATTTTGCCTATTATTTCCTTCTACAATTTTTTGTAGAGACCCAGTGATGGTTACTGTATATACTTGCAAAAGGATTGTACCTTTAGGTTGTTTGCTTGTTTGTATTCACATTGGACACAGAAGCATCGAACAAACCAATAAATCCGAAGGAGAAGTGTATATGCATCCATGAGGATCACTTAGTCAGTAATTCAATGACTATATTCAGGGCACTCCCATTGCTGTTTAGGCTCCATTGACTCTACTGAGTAGGTATCCGTTGACAATAATGTGACCCAAGATACCTACAGCACATGGAAAACCTTGCATCCACACACGTAAATTTATGTGTTTTAGTCTCAAAATGCATCTTACCACAGAAGACTAAACCACAGCAGATGCAAACTGAGATTATCCAGTTCAGTTTGTGGAAGTATCGAAGCAGACTAACCTTTCTATTGACATGGCAGGGGGAAGATGGCTTTGTCTGACAAACCTCTCTGGACAGATCAATCCTGAGTTATTTTATCAGATCCCTAGGGTATATTAAGGTCAATGAATGACAGGCCTTCAGCCACCTCCCATGGGGTGACAGGGTAATTGATTTTACAGATAGATTTCAAGATCAGGACAAAAAGGTGCCTTGAAAAGATATTTTGCACAGAGAAGCTTAATACAGAATTTATGAATTAAAGATATATGTAAGGGATCTGACCTATCATTTCTTTTGACTGCCTCTTTAAGTATAATGTCATTCATACTAATCACTGATTTTAATAATTGTTGGATTTTATAAAAGAGGCAATATTCCTTCTGCAAACTTCTGAACAGGACTGTATATAGTGTGAATTTAATTTATTACAGCTACTGCTGTTCAAAAGCAGAATGTTGGTCTTAGTTAAACTGTGAGCCAAAGCATATCCCAGGTATCCATCCATCAACAGTAATACAGTTGTACATGGCATGACCTTTTCCATCATTGTTTAGAAGGGGAAAGACCAGGATGGATTTCAGGAGTGGAAAGAATCTGGAACTAATCTTTTGCATGCCAAATCAAAATTTGACATTGCTATCTAAGATCTGAGCAAATGCCACCTAAGATAAACTGTATTGCAGATATCCAATACAAATTTGTCCCTGTGAATCTAATTAACTTGGTTAAGAAGCTGATCTAACTGGAATTTTGGAATATGCAAATCCTGCTGATGTTAAATGTTGTTATCAATAATCCTATTGCTTTAATCAACAACACTGCTAATGCATAGGGAATAACATGGTCTCAGATTCATCAGGAGACAAACTAAACAAGATATATTTGAATGACTTTAAAAGCTCTTTGGGACAAAACAACCCGTTTACTTTTTGTCTTGACTGATCTCTGTCTTCTGAAGCATCCTACTGTAAAGGTACAGAATCCTTTGGTGCTTAATAAGCAAAAAAATCCATCTTGGGACAGAATGATTTCCCCTTAGTCAGGAATGGAGTTTGTCAGTTATTTCTATTCGAAGTGCAAATTTCCTCACCTCTCTTAGTCACATGGATAATGACATTTTGACTAGTTCTTTTTAGCTGAGCTTTTGTTGACTCTTGGTAGAGGAAACATAAAGAAAAGAAAGATGTTCTCTCAGCTTTCAAAGAACCCTGGCTTCTCCTGAGGCTCAAGCGTGTGAGAAAACCTTGCTGTACACTGAATTCCATGGATGTGCTTAAAGTATTTCCTCTTCTATTTTATTAATGTGTTAATCTGATGTTTCTGAAGTAAGTAATTGCAGATATTAGTGAGCAACTGGCTCCACTCGAATTAACCTCTTTCAGTTACAGTGCAGACTGCTTTTTTTTGTTTGAGACTCCACACATATTTTTCAGTGCTGGATATAATACCTCTAGCTGTTCTACTTATACATCCAGAGCTCTGCTAGAACAGCAAGTCTGCAGCAACAGCTGCAGCAAATCCCTCCCCCTCCAGACTTTACATCTGAATTCCCAGCCATGTTTCCTGCAAACAATTGGTTATCTCCTGTTCTGTCTGTAGATGGTGAGATATGGGCAACCGTCTGTTGGAGGATAGAATGAGAAGTCATATTTACCTATCAGGTAAGGATGGAGAAATCCAGTATAGTGGGTCTGTAACTGGTAACCATTGCAAGTTCTTTAAAGAGAAGAGAATTAGGATTTCCCATATGTTACAGTTATAAGTTTGGCTTCTGTGTACTATGATCTTTAATTGTCCTGTGTTTTGTACAAGGAATCAGTAACTGTTTATTTTTCAAATTGATTTAATTTATGGACTTGCATGCTCACTCATATGTCTTCCCATTTTCCTGGAAATTTTACTTCTTGTTCTATAATGTTGTTTTTCTAAAATTAAAACAGTCCAAGAGACAAAAAGTAATATAAGTTTACTAAATTTTCTTCTGGAAGGAGAAGCAAAAGTTGTGTAATGTAAATATTGTCTTATTTCTTTGGGTTTCCACACGGGATTTGATAAAACACACAACTTTCCTGCCAGGTGCCAATATGGCTACAGTGAAACTCTCTTTAAGAACTGTTTTTCAAAAAACTGAACAAAATCTATGGTTCAATACCTCACCTTGGCCTGTACTCCTACTTCTCATTCTATTGTTTAAAATACAATCTCTTTCATTACTTCTGCAGGTGTTTTTTCCTCACACATAACCATTAAGAAACTCTTGGCCATATAGATCCTCGTTATTCAGGAGAAGAAGATAAAGGAAGAAAGAGGGGGACATAATCAAAAGAAGTAGGATAACTGTGTGTATATTTCCATAGCATAAATAAAGTAAAATAGAATCAGAGCTTGAGGGTGTTGGTTATTTCTGAAGACCAATCACAAAGTATCTGGTTTGGTCAGGTATTGAGTGTTAGTCATAAAAAATCATGCTTTAATGGTTAGGGAAATTGGACTATGTCTGCTCCAGTCTGGATAAATCTAAAACACCAGACATTGTTTCAATGTGAAGTTGCCTTTTCTACAACTGAGGCAGACATCAGTTTGGCCACCTGAAGGCTACCTGGATCTATCTGTGAAATTAGGTTTGTGCTTATAGAATCATATAATCATTTTGGTTGGAAAACACCTTTAAGGTTATGGAGTCCAACCATTAACCTCACACTGCCAAGTTTACCACTAAACCTTGTCCCTGAGCATCTACACGTCTTTTAAACACCTCCAGAGATGGTGATCCAACCACTTCCCTGAGCAGCCTGTTCTAATGCCTGACAACCCTTTCAGTGAATTTTTTTTCCTCATACCCAATCTAAACCTCCCCGGCACAACTTGAGGCCATTTCTTCTTGTCCTATCACTTGTTACCTGGGAGAAGAGATCAATGCCAACCTCACCACAACCTCCTTTTGGGTAGTTGTAGAGAATGATAAAGTGTCCCCTCAGCCTCCTTTTCTCAGGGCTAAACAGCCCCAGTTCGCCCAGCTGCTCCTCATGAAGCTTGTGCTCTAGACCCTGCACCAGGTTCATTGCTTGTCTGGACTACTGTCCAGTCAGACCTGTTATACTGGAAGTGACTTTGCAGCTAAATCTGGAAAGATTTCTCCATTGATGTGAGTAATTCTGTTAGTTTAAATATGAATTCCTTTCAGCCTGTGCCAAGTTTTTATTCTCCAGGGAGAAAGCCAGAGCAAAACACACCATTAGTCAATATTCCTGCTTCTGAGGACAAAGATGTTGCTTTTAGGTACAGAGCTTTTCAACCTGTCTCATTGAATTTAGATTTGACAGTCAAANTTCCTTTCAGCCTGTGCCAAGTTTTTATTCTCCAGGGAGAAAGCCAGAGCAAAACACACCATTAGTCAATATTCCTGCTTCTGAGGACAAAGATGTTGCTTTTAGGTACAGAGCTTTTCAACCTGTCTCATTGAATTTACATTTGACAGTCAAACAGGAATTCACATCTTGTCAGAGATATATCTTTACTGCACAGCCAATGTTTCAAGGCTTTCCTGCTCAAATGATCAGTAACCAGCTATCATTCACACACACAGGACATGCACAAATTCCTACTGAAGAGGATTGCAGGATGTGGAATTACAGGCGTGGTAAGTCTCACAAACAAGAATAGATAGTGCTGGCCTCTCTCCCCTGAAGGTAGAGGATAACTTTATTCACTTTAAGCCTTCTAAGAATAAGGCATTCATAGACCAAATAAGTTTTGTATTTTCTGTTAATAATTTCTGTTGAAATATACTTCTTACTGGGGGAACTACCATTGCAATATCAAGGCCTTTTTCTAGGGCCATCTGATAATTGATTGAAAACCATTCAAGGAAAAATAAAATTTCACAAGGGCTCTTAAAATTCTAGATTTTAGCCCAAGATTTAAGAAAAAAAGGATTTTATTTAAATGAAAATGTCTCAGAAAATTAAGCAAACAATACAGTTTTTTTTTTTCATTTCTGCCTTAAAGTGGCAGTGCTTGTCATTGGAAGAAAGCTAGGAGGGAAACAAATGAATTCATTTTTTCTTCACATCTTCACATGATGTTAGCATTAAAATTTCTTTTAGCAAACACAGTACTTGAGTTCAAAAAATCTACTAACCAAACATTTGCTATTTTACATGAATTACAAGTAATTAGGTTTGACAATGAATGAATAATTTGCCTTGTTGAGTGAATGAGTATACAATTAGTCAGGGCTGGAAAATATTTGCAAGGGCTCAAAAGAACTATTGCTATTCCATATGATTCTGACTTGATTTTCTTACCTTAATACTGTTGTGGATTTTAACCTCAGTTTGGTGGGATGTTACAATTAGGATGGTGAATAAAATGGTAGCTCAAAGGACTGCTCAGCTTGTTTTAAGAGCAGAAACCCTGATATGTTTTTAGATAGTTTGAAATATGAATTATTAGTTGAATCAATCTGGTGAATGGCTTATTAGTATTTAAGCATAGTTATTTACCTGCTAGTATACTTGAAGTTTGAAGTTGTAAAGATACTTACCTCCTGAGCTTTCTGTGTAACAGTCCTGCTCTCAAGTGATAGACAGAAAGCAGTGATAGCTACTGGGATAATCCATACTGGAAAAAACAAGATTTGAAGTAGAACAACTGACATTAGGCTGATTTTACATGTCTATGGATTGTTGTAGCACAGTCTGTGCCCAAGTGCCATTTTCTGTCTCTTAGTCAGCAAAATCACTTGCATTTCCCTTAAAGACTATCAATATTTTGTTTCTGAGAGTTAAATGTCCCTATTTGATCTGCCTTGCATCTCTCTCTTTTTTTTATACTTGATATAAAATATTCTACACAACAATATTTTGCATGGAGATTTGCACAGTTTTCTGAAAAGAATGAGCATATAATCATCCCAGATAATATCATGTTAATGGCAATGAAAGCTCTGGAGTCAGCATACACTAGAAATAAATACAGAAAAATCTGTGTTCAAATTCAAACACGTTTGGGCACCATTTTTATTTACGCTTCAATTTTCTCAGTTGAGAGTGTGTACTTGAGTCACATATTCAATCTTTCTTCTTCTTGTGTCATGTAAAAAACTTAAATATCTTTTATTTAAAACATTACAACAAACTTTGTCTAGCATGTTTTTCTGGTGTAGAAAATCCACTGGAAGCTAGTTGTTTGTACTCTAGGTGCCTATGACTCGCAAATGAAATCAGCAGGATTTGTGGGTTATTCTGCAAATTTGTTTACAAGAGAACTAAAGCCTAAAGCACAGTCTTTAACCAGTTTCCTTATTCCTTTGGATTAGTATTGCAGACATCACTGTACAGTTTTAGCAGTCCTAAAACTTAGACACTTCTGGGATTGTATTTACTCCCAAATTGTGTCATCATGTATAAGTTGATGACATAGTACGTGTCACATTAAAGACTGCATGCAGTTAATGAGTACATAATGATATAGACATCAGAAATGATACTGATGCTTCATGCAAAGAAGTGATGTAATGAAAATTTTCAAATTTCGCCTTTCTAAAATGGAAGCCATGATAATTAATGAATCTTAGTTTGGGGTCAGATCTTCCTAATCAATAATATTACATGGATTTAATTTTTCATCCTGCTCACTTGCCCATCACTTATGCAAATTGAATTGATAGAGAAAAATTGTGGTGATTAAACAAAATTCTCTCTGCATGTGAAATATATAATGAATGGTCACCCTGATGACAGTTGTAACCATTGCTTTATGTCTCCATTAAATACAATTTGAGAGATGGATTAAATAATGAGCATTGTTAATGGCTGATGTAAAAATCATGCTGCACATAACTAGTTCTAGACAGCTGAACCCGGGGATCAGAAGAATGAAAATAAGAATGAACTACATTGGGAATATTTGAGTTTTTGAGCGTGTGAGAGAAGTGTACGAACCCTGCCAGTGCAAAAAAGATACGGATTTCCAACTGATGATTTTTAGTATAACTACACAAAGAACTCCCTGATCAATGTGTTTTTAATGTATTTGTTCCTATGTCATACGAGTCTACGCTGAAAGATGAAAAAAACGTAATTAGCTCAGGAATCTACAGTTGATCTACCATTTGATGAATATGGTGTTTATTCTTTGAAAGATATTTTTATTTAGGTGTCGTCTTCCTCCTTTTCTCTTTCCTTTTCAAAGATTTTTTCCTCTGATTCATTGTAACCATAAACATGAACAAGAAGATGTTCTAAGATACTCCTATTTTTTGCTTTTCATTAGGCTGACATGAGTACTGTTTTTCTTCTCCAGTAACATTAAATCAGAATATTATGCAAGGTGGAACTACGTGCAAGTAAGATAGTGACAGAAGAGGCGGGAGGTGTTCCATGTTTCCTTGGTCTTACAACAAAAACTGTGTACTCCATCACATTTAATTTTGAGCAATTGTACTTCTCCTCTTTCCCTCATAAAACTGCCTGTTGCAGGCCGGTCAACGACCAGAGCGAGGTTTTGCTCCTATTCTCAGGAACAGAATTAAGACTCAAAATGGAGTCAAGCACCAAGGGACTTTATTTGCCAGCTGACAGGTTTGCAAATGCAAAGGAGTGAGCAAGAGATAAAGAGAGAAAGGAATGAAAGAAAGAGGAAAGGATGAAAGAATGCAATAGCTACAACCCCGGAGCTGTGGTGTCCCGACAGTCCAATCTCTTTTTGAGTCTGGTGGGAGAACGTTCCATCTGATGTTGGTTGCTTCTGTTCTTTTATAGGGTTGTGAGGACGCTGTTCTGCTTAACCACCCCTTCCACCCGGCGGTGGTGCACATGCCCAATACCGTCCCTAGGGGCCCTCCAGGAGCTTTAGGTGGTCCTCAGGGGTCTCCAGGCCCCTCAATCTCCCTGACCCCAGGTCTGGGCACATGCACAGGGGTTTGGTTAAGTTTCTCGGGAAACATCTGTGATGGTGGTGTCCGGTGGTGGTTTTTCTGTCCCGTAAACATCCAGCCATGTTGGTGGTGTCAGCAATGTTGAGGCAATGCTGTGGCAGTTGTGACTGTTGATGGATCTCTTGCCATAGCAGTGGTGTCAGCAATGTTGAGACAAAGATGCTGTGGCAGCGGTGTATTTTTCACGGATGCAGTCTCTTACACTGCCCCAAGAGATTGATGTCCTCCAAATGCATACAAACATGTGGGCACCATGCGAAAGAGTTGTCTGATTTTACCAGTTCTTCTTATCTGTTGCACGTGTGTGTATTTTAGCATTTTACAAGCTTGTTCTGACCTCTTGAAATAAATTCCAGAGTGCGCTGAATCTTGGTTTAAAATCTTTACCAGATAAAATCTTCTACTCTGGACATTATCACATCTTCAGCCAAACCAAGAAGAGAAAGTAAATTGGATCAGGTGAAGTAGAAGGTTCATTTTCTTATTCCTCTGTGTATGTGAGGAACACAGACAGAATTCAGAAGATGGAGGAAGCCTAAGAGAGAATGACATAAAGGTGTTGGAGGGAAAATCAAGACCATCTGTAAAGGTGGAAAAGGAACAAACTTAGCAGGGAGACTGAGTAGATTTGTCAAGAAGGAGGAGCATACCTCAAACAATGAATTAAAAATAAAAAAAAAATTGTAAATGAGATAATGCATATTGCATATAATGCCCATTAAGGCACTGCGTCATGTCCCCAAAGTCACCAACACAGAGCGTATGCCTGATTTTTCTAAAGTACTCAAATGTTCCCAGGTCCAGTAGAGCTTAAGACTATTACAAACATTTTGAACAGCTCTGATTACAGATAATTGAAGCTGGGTTTTTTTGATTACAGATAATCAAAGTAATTGTGTTAGAATGACAATTCTCAGAACTGGCATTGCCTGACATGGTTTTCTGCACTACTTTTTTGTAAGCAGGAAAATGACATTTATTCTTCCATAAGAAAACCTTCCGTTTAAAAAGTGTTACTGGCTTGACCACTTACGAATAAAAATAGTCTTGGTAGAAATGATTGCAATGCTTTATATGTAGCACTGAAAAGCACAATTGAAGACTTTTTCATTCATATGGCATAAAATTTCCTCTGGTATATGGTTTTGATTGTGCTCAGTATGATGAGGCCTGATTTTAATTGAGTTCTGGGCAATATCAAAACATGAATAAAGAATGAAAATAATAATATGACTTCTATCCTAATTTTATTTCCAAATACTCACAGAAAGAAAGTCTCATAGAGTACCTCTTGGGTCAGACCTCTGCAACAGGCATTGTATTATCGTGGGCAAAAGCATTTCTTTTTGGTATTTATTTTTGTATGTTTAAAATACGGGAGAGATCATTTCTGTGGTTCTTAAGGACATTAAGGATAAATGAATAGACATTCATAAGATACATGGACAATTGGATTTCTCTGTGTGGTTTCAGGGCAACTCTGGCTGAGGTTGTTGTCAAGACTAGATTCAGAGGCTTTAGCCAGCATTCAGCTGGGCTCTGCTTGGAACAAACTCATATGCTTGCAGATCTCTGTGCACAAGCCTATGCAGACATATAACATTCTTAGTTTCCTCTCCAAGCAGTTTTTAAATCTCACGTACGCAAAAAGAGCCTGAAAGTGCTAATGCTATGATTCTCATGAAAAATAATTTCAGCAGTTAAGGTTTTATGGAAACATGCAGTAATCATGATAAAATTCTGAAATCTAAGATAACATCTTGAGGAGAAGTTAGTACACTTTATAATACAAGAAATTACATCTTGATGTGGTAAAAACAGTGTTGAAAATATCTTAATTAGCTCTTCAAATAATTGTGACCTCTCTCTGCTTTGTTCTAGAAAAAGCATTGTGAAACTAACCTTCTCTATTAATTTGCTTTATTTGGAGGAATTGCAGACTTTTAATGAAGATCGTTATTATGTTGAAAGATTCCTTATCAGAACTTTTCAGCATGCATACCACTTAAGGCACACTATTTCTTAGAAGACTACCATGTACTGTAGGGCTGTACTGGTGCACACACTTTCAACCGCATGTAAATAATGATTTTAAGTTTGCAAGTCTCTTAGTATATATGCATCCAGTTTTATGTTCAGAATATTGTTATAAGCAAAGATATAATACACCTTATATGTAGAGCCAATAATTTCTTCCCCTAAGTAAGATCCTAATAATCTAATCAAAACAAAACAAACAGCTATTGCTATTCTCGTTGCAATAATACTAGTAGTCCAAACTAATACAGAAAAATCTCCATAATACTACTATTCTTTAAATTATTATGAAAGAAAATTTATCAATACTTATGCCGTTTCTAAAATCCCTCTGGATTCTTAAACAATACCAGTGTGCCTGGAGCACAAATTTGGTGGTGTACCACAGTGAGTTATCAGCATCCCAAGTTAAGTTCAAGGGCTGTTGTTCGCTGTACAGTGGCTACGTGTATTTGCAAAACCTAAAAAGCTAACCATCTCGGGCCAAAGCAAGCTCAGGCAAATCCTAAGATCTTGCAGTGCCAGATGAGTAAAAGGCCTATGGACTTTATCAGTACTGGCAAAACCTGTATTTGATGAGCTACACTAGTACACTGCAAATATATCACTTCTATCCCACTGTGTCCAAGAAGCTTTTTGGTACAATGACATTAATAAATTTTTTCACCAAATGGTTGCTCTGGAGATTAACAAGTGTATTTGCAAACAGATAGCAAGCTGGAGCTCCTTTGGAAATGTGCTTAAAGACATTAGTCAAAGGCTTGAAATTCCCTGAATTTTATCTGAAGAAGTAACTGAGACTGGGGAGTAAATGTTCTTTTAACCTGGAAAAGATGCAGGCATCTAAATTCATGGCTTCCTGATATTCTCATTCTTTCTGACAGAGGTTCCAGACATATGTATCTGCTAGAGTCAGCTCTTGCTTATTAAGTTATGTTAATGGCTGATGGGGAAATCAGCCCATTAAATACGTTTTCCTGTCTGGCACAAGTACAGGTAGAGTAAATGTTTCTTCATTCACCTTTCACATTGTTACTTTCAAAGAGTAGAATTATATATTATGTCCTAGAAAACCAATCTGGTTTATGCTTTCTTGTATAAAGTGTTAAAATAATAAGTAGCTATAAAATTAAATCTTTATTTAATGTAGTACATATTGCATTTTAGAGGTTTTTGTCTGTGACATAATCAATAAATTTTGTTAGAAAACAGCATGCCATGTATTTTGTAGTGGACATTCTTTTGTACTTGATTGTGATGACCTAACACTCTTTGCAAGATGTCCACGTGAAGACTGGAGATACTTTAGTCAAAGCCCGTAAGGAAAACAGAGGAAACTGGCACTGCATCTGCTTGAGGGAGAGATGGTTCCATTTGTAACGTCAGTGACTTCCTTTAATCATTTTGGATACTGAAAGTTCTAAAAACACAACAGATATTCTCCAAGATCAATACAAATGAGATCAGTACTGATGAAAATGAACGTTTTATACCTTCTGGAAAAGAAGTCTATCACTTTATATTCATCCACTTATATTTTGTTCAGCAGTTCTCTCTCACACTTTCTGGGCACTCTAAGTGCTATATTTTTTTATTGTTAATCCTGAACCTTGTAGTCTTATGTTAATCTCAATTGATAAGAAAACTCAGACAATAAACATTTGCTGGAACTTTCTTTAAATTTACTCATTTCAATTCTTAGATTATCTGGGTTGATGAACAGGTTAAGAACAAGATGGTTTTGTTATTAAAAAAACAAAAATTCATGTTGTGAAGAAGTATACCATGCTGACCGTGTCATGAAGATTCTCTCAAGATATCACAGTGCACTGAATCACTGTTTACAGTTAAGGATATTAGCACTTGAGCACTTATTTGGGCTTATTCAGTTAAAAAATCCTGTAATCACTGTGGGTTGTAAGTAGTTACCAGAAGTTGATTTTGGTATACGTAGAAGAAAGCTTGAATGCACCAAATCTCTCTTTGTGTGAGTGCCATCCTGAGATCTGAAGAGTTGTGCTAGGATTGAGAAGAATATTCCTTCCTGATCGATTATTTTCTGTAAAAAAATAGATATTACTTGTTATTATTCTTTGTTGTTTGCATTGCCAGAAAATCTAAGGCTTTTAAGAAGACCTTGAAGAAGTCCATTAGGAAAGACACACATTTTATTTGTCTGCTGTTTACATTGTATCAGAAAAATTATTTATTTGCTTTAGTATTGTAATTTTTTGTAATTCTTTCTTACATGTCGACATTTATGCAGAACTTGACATGTCTCTTTGAAATGTCTTCCTAGAATATGTTGCCATAAGAATCTGTTCCTGCTATAGTATGATCAGGACTAAAAGCAATAAATACATAACATACCATACGTAAGTAAACATACATGAAAAAGCAATAAAAGCATGACATTTTAAAACTTCACGGAGGAGTGACATATATTTTTATATCAAGCTTTCATAAGAAGCACATAAGAAACTAAGACCAGCAAAGAAGAGAAAGTGGATTCCAAATGCAGAGAATCACTTGTTAAGCTGAACTGACACAATTTTAAAGTTTGACTTGAACTAGGGTAAGTATATTTACTAGAATTCTATAAATAAATTAAAAGTGAGGAATCACTGTATAAAGTCATTTCATTAACAAGTCTTACTAGAAAAATGGGACATCAGCTAAAATTCATGGATTTTTAGCTATGATTAGATAATATATGCAATGAAAAGAAACAAGTAAAAAAACAAACATAGTGGAAATCAAACCTCTACTAATGAACTTTACATTAAAAAGAAATGAATAAGCTAATTAGGTTCTAGAACCTGTTTCTGAGATTAATAAGAATGAAACAAAAATGAACTACAATTAATATGATTTATAATGATATAATTTCTAGATATAGTGAGAGTGTGAGATAAACTGGTCTTAAATAATTTCATCCTCCTAATTTCATGCAGTACAGCCTTTGTGCCTTATAACACACAATTTAACCCATGTTTAAAGTCTTACTATATATATGCATATGTATATGTGTATGTTCATGTGAAGTGGACGTTGACTCTGCCAGGAACTGTTGTGAGCAGATGAAGAAAGTTTCCATTCAGTTTGAATGGAAACTGAAACTAGCATTCTATCTGTTGGTGTTGGAGTATAAAACAGTTCAATTCCCTTGTTTATACTATCTGTTTATAACCTCAGACCTTTGGAAGGAAGCAGTGCATAAACACATCTGAGTAGCATCACTTGTGGAGTAAAACATTACATTCTGCTTCGAATTTGTCTGTCAGTAATGGCACACATGTAACTGAGGAAAAGGAATTGACTAGATAACACTTTGAACGTCCTTCTGGATATGCTTTGCTATTAAATTAATTCAAATCAAGATTTGACTAAGATATGAGAGGAATCATTGTTTTTGTATGACCACTAATAGTTTGATTTAGTTTTCAACTTATGATCAGTGATGCCTAACTGCTAGAGCCAAACCTTAACTCTGTTGTTGAGAGTGGCCAAACTCCAGTCAAGATGTTTTCTAGTGCACTTGAAATTTTGGATCACTGTTTCTGATACAATGAAGAGACTTCTGTTGACGTTTTAGATTATCAGTGTACAAGTGACTGTGAAGTAATCAGTAAGAAACCAAGAACTATTCTTTTATGCAAGGAACCTATCAAAAGAGAAAATTCTGAGGGAAAATGTTTAGTATTTTAATAAGATCGCACTTGTTATTAAAGAACTAATTTGGTCCAGAATTAAAGCAAATTTAAAATTCCATAGATATTTGCAGAGTAGATTCTTTTCTTGGCCTTGAATCATTATGTTGACTTTTCTCACTATCCTACCAGACCCAATTATAAAATTTCACTGAATACCCATGATAATGTACAGTATCTAATCACGTTACGGATTTTTTCCTCTTTCTTTCTTTTTCTTTTTCTTTTTTCTCTTTCTTTTTTCCCTTTTCTTTTTCTTTCTTTTTTTTGTCCTTTTAATTTTCTTCTCCTTGTTCTTTTCTTCTTATTTTTCTTTCTTTTTCTTTTCCTTCTTCTTTTTCTTTGAAGTGGGTGCCATTGTATCTCCTTGCCTAAGACAGTGAGAAGAAATTTATAGACGTGTTCAAGACTGTAGTGTACTGTCTTTTTTTTTTTGTCTTCCTTGACCCAAAGAACTGAGTATGCCTTGATCAGGGCTTCAATTAAGGTCCTTAACAGCAAGTTTAGCATAATGAAGTATATGACTGTGATTTGAAATTTTTAACTGATGTCTCTAAAGGATTTTGGGATCTCTGGAAGAAAGACCAATGGCACTGTTATCTGCCAACAGCTCATTTTGTGCAACAGGGAACACAAAAAAAGAAACCGTCAGTGCAGAATGCTACACTGATAAGACAACTAATAGCACTGCTGAAATAGACATAACAATGCCAAAGCCTTACAATCCACTTTGCACTAACATAGAGTAAGTCTTAGCATAGACAAATGCATGTGCTTCCTCATTGCTCACCTTTCAGCTACATAAACTTTTAAATTTCTAGATTCTAGTTTCGTAGTTGTTTTGGTTTATACATAAGATTTGGAGGGGGTATTATTAGCTTGTTAAAAGGTAACTGCTCTAAGTAATGAAACATTTGATACAAAACTAGGACAAGGTGAGTGCAAACACGAATATTTTACTTATATTGAAAGTATTGCCAAATACACACATTCTAATAAGGTCTACCTTGCCTTACAGAAATACATGTAAAAGCTATGTGGGAGATAATGTTGCCAGCTTAGGACTAATGCTACAAAAGACAGTAGGTATTATTTAAGAAGAGAGGAGGCATCTGATAAACTCTTGTAACTTACATTTAAGAGAACATTATTGATTTATTCAATTGGGCAAATCAACAAAAACATGTATTAATCACTGATGTGAAATATCAAATATGTTATGGATTATTATAGTTTGCTATACATGTATACAATAGAGGTTTACTAGCAGAAATTTCTAGTGGCCTTGCCTTTAATGCACAGTCATCTTCATCCTCTAAAAAAATAACCCGTGCTGCAACAATGTGAGTCTTTAATTAGATTTCCTGATCTTGTTTCTCCCTAAGAAGCATAAGCTGTTTTTCAGATTTTCTGTTACCAACAATGTAGCTGGAAAATGACAGAATCAAGGAGCTGTAGCTGACTTTGAAGCCTGCTTTTTATCTCACAGCTACTCTTACGGACTTGAAACAATCTAGTCTTTTCCCTCTTCTTATGTTTTCAATGCTGAGTACTTTTCCCCAGCATTGGGAATAGCCCTGACAGAATCGAATTTACATGCAGGGAAAAAAACAAACAACCAAACCCCAAAACAGTTTAAACACTTTTGCATAGATAGGAATTTTTAAAGGTAATAATAATAACGTTCTTAATTTCAATAATTTCAATACAACTGCCGGACAATGGATTCATAAGTTATTTCTGCAGTAAAACCATGTAACCAACAGATTTTACATTTTTCCCTTTCAGTCCTCCTCTCTGATGTCATCCTTCTGACTTCTGTCTTAAATTAGATTGTGACTTTCTTGGGACAAGGCCTGTCTCATACAATAGTTAGAATTACTAAAGTACACAACGGATTACTTTACAAAAGTGTCCCTGACTGGTCCTTTTGTAACGTACATAATTATTAAGATTATCCAACAGGCTCCATAATAGCATCTTTCTCTTAAAAAAAATGTACTGGCTTTTGACTTTCTCAAATTACTCGTTCATAATTGTCAGGGTTTAAATCTGGGCTGGCTATTAAATGGATGATAGACGCTCCTTGTCAACCCACTCCCTCCCCAATGGAGGGGAAAGAGAAAAGGAAAAGAGACTTATGGGTTGAAAAAGTCGAAACAGCTTTAATCTAACTACAATAATAATGTATAATAATAATAGGAAAATAATATTGAAATATATATACAAATACATACAAAACCGATACCAAGCTCCCCGCCACTGATGACCGATATGTCACCCAGAAGCTGCAGGGCATGGCCTGGGAAAGTCCCGGACTGTACTCAGCAACAGGTAGGATCTGGATTCAGTAATGCATGGATCGGGGTCTAAGGCAGCAGAGTCGGACAGAGTCCTCCTTGGACACCAGACATAGAAGAAGAGAGCCTGACCCTCGTAATCTCTCAGCTTTATATCAAGTATGGCAAGTATGGGACGGAATTGGGTCACCTGTCCGACCCGCTCCTCCCCACCGCAGGGTCGCAGGTCTGACCACTTCTCTGCTCTTTCAGTTCCAGTGCACAAGAAAGTTAGCAGAGCCAAGCATCGATCTTGGTCTCCATAGGGATAACTCTAAGCAAGAGCCTTTCTGCATACCACTCCTACTGATGTTCCAGCACTGACTATAAACACTGAGCTTTGTCACTGCTAGAAGCAGCTACTGTCTGGAAAAACATGCAATTAATTTCAGAGAGTGCAGCTTCTCAGAAGAGACTTAACTAAAAAGTAAAGCTACTAAAAGAAAATTAGTTCCGTCCTGGCCCAAACCAGGACAATCATAATGAGAATACAAACCAGAGTGCAATTCAAAATGAATGGAGATTTTGGGGGAGTTAAAAAGGATGTGCTCCCATTCAGCTGTCCTCAGGTGTTAGAGGAGAAAGAGTGAACAATCTTTGCAATTGCAGCTAGTAATGTAGATAAATAATGGATGCAGCTAGTGGCCTGAATGCATTTAGAGAATCCCAGCTGCTCCACTCAGTGTTTAATAGGCTGGAGGTGCAATTTCTTGCTACATAAATATTCAATATATTCCTACAGCCTTGCCACATAGGTGTAAACAACAATCAGCATAAAGAGGGACATAAATGTTTATTATAAGCTTCATTTTATCTAACAGATGCTCATTGAGAAGGCTGAAAGTTAAGGTAAAAAAGATTACCTGGGAAAACTTATCAATCACAAAAAATGCTATTAAAGCAGCTTCACATATACAAGGATTTTATCTGCAGGAGATTTGTTCTGGTTATTGCAAGAAGGAGCCAGTTAGTAGTATGCTTACATCAATGCAAATATCCTGCAGAGGATAGAGAAAGCTGAAGTTTGGGATGATATGAATTTGATTCACTTGATACACTTAGGCTTTTTTCTAGAATTTTGCAAAACTGTCCCTTAGCATGCAGCTTCACAGGAAACTTTACTTCTGCTTAACAATATAGGAAGTAATACGGATATTTTCACAAATCATAAATTTAGCGCATAGTGTTAAATTTACCTGAAGAAGTGCATGTTCAAGGGAGATGAAGTGAGCATTCACTTACGTTCCTGTTCAGCAGTTCCCTGTCCAATTCAAGCAGGGGAAGAACGAACTACAGATTAGTATATCCTCTTCTTTGATATCTGTGTACTAAGGATGACCTTTATTAATTTTATTAGAAGTAGAGCTAGGCAAGTGTAGGCTATGCTAACTAAAGTGTTTCATCTGTTTTTCTTTGTCTTCATCTATAAACAAAGTCTCTTAAACTGTCCAGAGGCACAGGTAAGTTACCTGCCTTCCTCTGTAAGGAAATACTCTGTAACTTTGCTACTCAAACTCATGTTACCTATTATGAATGTTGGTGTATGAGACCACTGCCTTATCTTGATGATTCAGCAGATCCACAGTTGGTGTCAGGGAAATATTCTCCCTCCTAGGGGTAGCACATTATTTAGAAAAACATGCTAAATCTGATATTCATATTTTAAAAATAAATAAATTATGTCTGCACCAGGAAGCAAATTATCAAAGTGTCAGTTTCTGTTAACCATGCCTTGGCTCAATTTACATTTGATCTCTGGGAGTTTAAAAATATTTTCCTATTAAATTTTATCAACCTGTTTTCTGACTACCATTCAGTCTTTTTACACAAATAAACTACTCAAGTAATCAGTGATTCCTCACTTCCACATGGTGAAGTACAAAAGGGACTGTAAGGAGCAGAAGTGATGAATGAGAGTAAAAAAGTTGATTGGTTTTATGGTTGAGCTGTGTACAATTATTATTAATTTTATTAATTTTTATTGCCACTAACTTCAATATTATTTCATCAGTAGAAACACTGAAATAATTTCAGTTAGGATTTTTTGTACTTGTGGGGGTTTTTGCATGCAGTGTATGAGCTTTTACTTGTATATTTTTTGCCTGTGGGAAGTTGAATCAAGAGTGTGTGTGTAAAGAAAGCAACAAACCTTAAAACCTACCTAACACACAGAATTTGTTTAGCAAAGGTA
>VZSC01007506.1:28492-40364 GCA_013398225.1 Steatornis caripensis | reverse complement strand
TAGACTCCAGACAAGAAATATTTAACACTTCAGTATTATTGATTTCAGCTAAAGTTTGAAACCTTTCTATCTTCATGGATGTAAATGTCAGTATTTTCTTCTACCTCTAGTAAACCCAGGTTTACATTTAGATTCAGCAACTTACACCCTCAACAGAACAAAATTAGGCCTGAAAGAGTCACCATCAGTATTTCTTAGAAAATGTCAGCTACATTGGTCCTAGTTTATTCATTTGACTGAATGGTGTTTGTTCAGCTTCTTGCCATTGATAACTTCAATTGCAGATCAAGACAAGGTAGATTTTTTTTCCATAAGGGCTCACTGGGATCATTGCACAAAAGCCATTTGCAGAGGGAATTTCAGAGGATAGAGGGACAACTGTGTAATAATTATTTCATTGTAGAAAAGAGGTAAGTAATA
Organism: Steatornis caripensis; assembly: GCA_013398225.1. Classification (NCBI taxonomy): domain Eukaryota; kingdom Metazoa; phylum Chordata; class Aves; order Caprimulgiformes; family Steatornithidae; genus Steatornis; species Steatornis caripensis. Next base: position 39,944 of record VZSC01007506.1, on the reverse strand, counting down.
CTGAGCAACATCTTACACAACATCATTCAATTACCAATGTTCTGAAAAATTCCTGAACATGTCACTTCTATGTTATTACTTGATGCAGATTTGATCATGAATTTCCCCTTACCTTTTATCCAAACACCCTAATGAATGGGGGACTTGGAACTTTTTTATTCTTCTAACACAGAGGATATTAATCTTCCAAAACCACAGTGTTTCAAATGCAGTTGCAATTCTAGACAAAAGGTACAATCTCATTATTGTAACTAATAAGGCAGAAGTTATTCGCAACCAAGGTTTGTGGAGAAGTCTGTTTGTATATCCTTCAATATGAAAGCTGACCAGACCTTTTTTCAACAAAATGAATTGCCTGTTAACTTAGTTCTACAACAGAAATTGCTCATAGGAACAAATGACCTGTTATGAAGCAAGGTATTACTACTCCCAATCTGGTATTTACCATTTGGAAATCTACTAGGCAGGACTTTAATGGAAGTTTTCTGAAAAGCTTTCTCCCACTAGGAGGTTTCAACTGTTTTCAAATCGTCATACTACACGGTGGAGGAAGCTGAGCATGCAGTGCTCTGGCTAATTCTTACCTGTACTGAGACATGGACCTAGAAAAGTAATTTACAGCTATCTGCTGGTGTGAGAAGAACCAAAGCCCGAAACGATTCACCTGCATAAGGAGATTTCCTTTTCAACATGCTGCCTGAATGTGGTTCATTTATTAAGCAATAGTCTCTGCAGCATCAATGCATCAATGTTTTTTTTTATTAAAGCTTTTGTAACAAAAATGACTTCTGATTGAAAGACAGTAAATGGTAAAAAAACCCCTGTCTTTAAAAATTATCCAGATAAGGAAATAAAAAATTACTTTTGTCCGTATAAAATGCATTTAGCCTGAAGTACAGGCACTTGAAGAAAATGTGGATTTGCATTTTTAATTTTGTTTCAAACTCATTATTGCTTTCACTCTTAAAATCTGTGGCAGAGGTTGCATTGCTAGTACTGTATATATTGCTTTATAGTGTTGAAAATACTTATTGGAGGTATCAATGCAAAAAGTTAATATGTGATTTTCACATGTCTGGGACTTTAATTTTCCGTTGTTTTTTATATCCCTAAAACACATGCAGACTAGTTAATTGCATCTGACAGGAGGGTTTTGAAAGAGAAAAGAACATTCTGGGTTAAAGTATGCGTTCCAAGTTTAAGAGGAAGAATGGCAGAAAGCTTAGATATAAGAGAAAGAGGTGATAATGACTTTAGCAAACAAGCTTTCTACTAGCCAGACATGATTCCTGTTATATGTCAAATACACTCCACTCACAAACAATGCTCAGTCCTCTCCATACATTTTCCTTTGCCTGAAATACGATTGCATCAGTGAGTCCAAATGTAAATTTGCAGCTCCTTTGTTCTAGGTCTGCTTTAGTCGTTTCAGATGCACTGCAGTTTTCAAGTCCTGTTTAGTCAAGACTCAGTAGTGTGACTTAATATGTTCAACCCAGCACAGTATTTCTAATATGAATCCCTCAAACTGTAAAATTTCAGGACTGGATACCATGCTTAAGCTGAATGCAACTTTGTAGAGTTGGTCTTTCTTAATTGCAGCACAGCTTTGGCCAAAATGTTACCTGAACATGTTATGCAAGTTGCTACTTACCCCACCCCAACAATTCCTGGTATTTGTGAGGAGAGAAAGATCAACTCAACGTGCCGATGTAAGTCCTCTCACTACTGTGAGAAACCTTTGTACAAATTCATCTGTTAAAAATTGAAATCCAAATCCTATCTTTGCCTCAGATGTGGAATTTGGACCTACCTCAATTCAGTTTCTCAGCCTGAAAGAGAAAACTGTGTTCACGAACCTGTATTCAAAGCTGTACAATTTACATTGGATAATTTCTCCAACTTTGCATCTGATCCTCCCATTTTTTTTGGAGCCATTGCTCTATTTAATTGCCTGACCAATTCAAGACTTCAGTTTCCTGCTTTTAGTCAACTACACTTCAATGGAATAGCCACTATGGTAGTTTTTATCTAGCCAAACTCAATTTAAGCAACTCCCTTACTAATGGTTTAGGAAGCTCTGTAGATAACACAGAACAGATCTAATTGTTTCTGTATGATCTGTTCTTCAGTATAGATTGTGAACGTATAAAGTCTTTTACATCTGTGATCCCCATCTCATGTAACAATCATTTAGAGCAATCATGACAAAAACTTGATTGTACCCACTTAGCAGAAACTGGGTCCTTGCCTCAGAACACCAGCTGTTTCATTATTTCCAAGTTAAAGCCCTTAGGGCAAAACACAGAGAAAATATGTTATATGTATTGAAAAAGACCGTATTGATTTCCGTAAGCATTGGTACAACACACATTCAAGTTGGAACACAAGATAAGGGATGACAAATATTTTTAAACTCAATATTTTAAAACGACAACTACAAAATCCTTTGATGGTTTAAAAATATTGCAATATTTTTAAACGTAGGACAGTTTCCACTATATAATGGAACATTTTAAAAACTGACCTCCTCAGGCTTGCATGTTCGAAGAGATTTTAATCCTTTTACAACCAAAACAACTGTGCTGGCTGTTTATTTCTCAAAATATTTTTTTTCCCATAATTCTATACAAATCTAAGAAAATGTTATTGTGTAGTCTGCAAATTGATGCAAATCTATCCTGTAAAATTAGAGTAGAATGATGTGAATCATCAGAATAAAAAATATTTTTATATTTATTTACATTCAGAAGTAAATATTAATTTGCATTTTTTAATACAAATATTGCAGTACTTGATTGCTTCTACATCTGAAAATCCTTAAGCATAAAAGTTTACCTCCAGTAGTTCCTTACATCACATTTCATGTTGTACATTTGTTTGAAAGCTATCCTTTTAACATTCATAACCTTACAACTCAACCAGAAGACTATTAGTGGAAATTGAGTGAACCAAAATTTTCTTGAAAAATATGCAATCTGCTTCCTAAACAAAGTTTTCAGCAAATATTTAGCAAGATACAAAGAGATCACCTATAGGGATTTGTGGAAAGAAAACCCCAAACAACAAAAAACCCCCCAAACAAATAGAGAAATACCTGTAAAAGTCAATGCTTACCTAGCAAGGTTATTGTTGCTTCAGACATATCTAAAGATGATAAAATAAGAAAAAGCCAAAGGGAAAAGAAATACAAACTATTTTTACTTTATTTTTTCCTTCAGCATAGCTTTTATGAGTGTTACATGTGCAACAATTTGACTGTCTGAACTGATACCAAACGTATAATGGCAGAGTTTGTCTCTTTTGCCAAAATGAAAGTTATTCACCTACTTCTGATTTCATATAACTGAGATTTCTGACCTTCTGTCCTTCAAAAAGGATAATTAATGTCTGTCCTAACAAATCTTGCTGTTAGGTGCATTTCTTGATACCTGTGCTAAAATTCAGTATTTTCAGTTTCACTTCACTGTTTCTTATTGCTTCCAAGAAAGACTGAAAACCAAATCAAATCACACCATAAATTACAAATAATTTTTCAAGCAGTAATAATCCATTGCAGTATTTTTTCAGTGTTACTTAATACTGTGGAGTTCCACAGAAATTACTCTTCATTTAATTTAATCATATTAAGGAGCTTCTGAAGATGTTTTGTTCCAAAGTAAGTCAGAAAAAGATGTTGAGGGGTTTTTTTTGTTTATTTAATTTTGCCATGTGTTTCTATAAGATCAATTTTGGGAAGCCATATTTCTCGACTCCTTAATAGGAGTAACTCCATTATTTCTAAATTTGATCTACTGTGGTCAATTAACAGAGTAGACATATGTAGTATAATGTTATCTAAACCTGCACTAAGAGGTTCATCAAAAAATTTATTATGTGAATCAACTACACTGTGATTAACATAACGATTGACATCACTTTTTATCCACCCATTTCTAGCACTGAAGCACATTCAAATTGATATTGCATCTTTGATCAAGATTTCACCTTAGGCATCTGATGCTTCTAAACGTATACGTTAGTGCATCTAATAAGATTTGTATGCTCTGTTATGTATACTATAAGGTCTAAGCTACTTAGAAGCTTACAACAAATCTTTTGACCTAAATAAGAGTTGCACGTGCATCTGGAGATGATCCTTCTCCATTCTTGAATCCATAGAGTTTGTGGGGAGCAGGTGGGTGGCAAACAACCACCACTGAATTACTTTTTCAGAGTTTTTAATCAGTAGTAAACTGCCTAGCAGATGCATGCAATTTAGTTAACTGCCAGTTTTCGGAAAATACTACATCCACAGTAAAATCATACTTGATTTCAATGCTCAAGTCTGTAGATGTACCTAGAAATATTTTTCTTGTCAAAGCCATATAAGCCTTGAATTTATCCTTTGGTTTCCTGTAGAACAGCTGCTATACAGTGTTTTGTCTTCACCTAATTTATAGCTAGAGAGGTTTCCTCTAAATTTGGCTACAAGTCTTCCCTCTCATCCCCACTTGTTTTTGTGTGTGTGCATGTGTGTAGTGCCTTTCAGCAGGACAAGCCATGTTATTTTCTGTTTGAATGATGTTGGTTTATTATTTTGGATATTGGAAGTCCAGTATGAATCAGGAAATGCTTACTGTGGTGTTGATGTGGCCTTTATTGTCCTGGTTGAGATGATCTGGGACTAGTCTGTAGTGACACTGTGCTCAGGTCAATTTGCTTATAATAGTTTGGATTTTCCAGTGTATCTAGCAGACAGACAAGTGCCAGCCTTCTATGAGCTTCAGCCTGGACTTAGGGTAAATTGACTGACATCACTGATTAATTTGGGAAAACAGATTTGGGGTCTCTAGAAGTCCCTGTGTCTTCCTGCTCCTACATAACAGAAGAACAGACTTTTTGGTTTCCTATTTAGAAATTGAACATTTCCTTCTTCCTCTACTGTCTCAATCTAAGATTTACCTTAGATTTGTCATCAAAGTTTATGTCTCTCCAGATTATCTTTATGTATGTCCAGAAAAGTACTTTTTTTTTTTTTTTCATTTTACAAGATTGTTTTTTGGTTATGTAAGACCATGGTATTCTAAAATATTCTATAATAACATATTCTATATTCTAAATACATTTAGTAAACTATATGCTTGATATATTTAGATTGTGTGTACATTGTGCATACCTATGTTTTTACATAAATACTCCTACCTAATAAATGTATCGTGCAGTTTGCATGCAAATCTTATCAAGACAGTTCTAAATGAGCCTTGGGAGATAGGATTGACCTAGAAGAACATGTTTCTTAGCAGAAAGTTGTGCTGCCTGACTCTGGGATACATCTTCCCCTCCTCTTTCTTAAATTTACCCTGTCTTAAATTGCAGTCAACACAAACACATGAGTAGATATCCTTGTGATTTAGAATCTGTCTAGTTTCTAGATTTATCATCTGGAAAATGAGGTAATTAGTACCTTGAAAAGGGAGGTTGCTGTTGTAAATTTTAATGCTCATAAAGCACTATGGGGTTGTTACATAGAGGGAGTAGCTTTCTCAAAGAGAAGTGAACTTATTATTTTTCATTTTGGTTTCAATTCAAAAGGAACCATTTTGATGAATGACTCAATAATTCTTCTGTTTAAAAAATCAAATTTCTTTTCCTATTTCCTGTTCCAAGTGGTAGAGTTTCAGATGATAATAAGACCATTCCAGGCAACAGATGGAATCAGAATTTGAATTTTATATTTTGCATTTAAAATTCAATGTGTTCTGTAATGCATGATAGAATGTTCTTAGCCGGCATACATTTGGATCTCCCATTAGCAATTAACTTTTCTTTTTAGGTTTGCAGGAAAGTGAATTTTGACATGAAATTAAATAATCTAGGTTAAAGAAAGACACTGTGGTTGTGAAACACTGTGGTAGAGTGGGCAACACACTCTTGGCAAATTTCAGAATGAAGTCAGACAATTCAGCACTGATCTGCTTCACATTTTCCCAGCCCCTTCCCCTGAGGACTCGTGCTTAGGAGAGAGCAACAAGGCATTGATACTTATTTGCGTTTTGGTATCTTTAATCAAGTTTCTGTGGCAGTGGGAAATTACTTTCTTAAAGTAGTCAGCATAGTCAGACTGGAATAATTTACATAAGACTCAGTAAGAAGCTTGAATGGTTTCCAGCCAGTACAGGGGCAGCTTGTTAATTCTCTTTCTACATCCAGTCACTTGTATAACTTTGCAGCTGTTGTGCTTTGATTTTCCTCTGCCATTTCTCCAGCTCTTTGAATATTTTCCATGTACCTAAACTTCCACTTCAGGTTTATCTTGGAGAGAAATATTTTTCCTCTCAAATCTGTTTGTGTAAGGAAAGCAACAGGTAAAACTACTGCTAACGTTCATCTCTCCTTTTAATCCTTCTGTTGGAAAAATATAAAAATCTAGGCTCATTTAGAACTGTGGCTTAAGAATATATGTAGATATTGGACCAAAAACTGATGGTTGCCTGGGTGCAATTCAGAGTTTTATTTGGTGAATCATAATCAGATGTCTTCAATCCTAGTGAAAACATATTATTCCATTACAAGGAGAAACACTTAATAACCTGGAACTGATGACTCCTGACAACAATATAAGAATTTCAGGGAAATGAGAGAACATCTTGTATTGAAAATTAAGTTGTTGCCAAGAGAAGTATGAGATGGAAATTTTTTCATTTGTCATTGAAAATTTCTGAATATAAATTATTGGTCTTATGAGCAACTCATGCTTGTTCTCAGTCTTCTATGGGAGTAAAATTTCACTGATATTTACATTTACTTTTGTAATGGAGTTCACATTTCATTTTATCTAATTGTCTTTTTTAAAATCAAATGGTATTATTATTAGGCAAAGAAGAAATAGTGCTTCTTGAGACACTTGAAAATAAAATCAAGTATTAAAATAGCTTATCACAGTGACAGAATTGGCCAAAAATCTACATTTGTGCTTGATTACTCTTTGTAGCAATCATTTTCTTCAGTGACACATTTTATTCCTCATCTTTTGGAAGAATTGTGAAAAGCACGGAAGTTTTAGCAAAGTCCCAGGCAATCTGGAGATGACTGACTTCTCCCGGGGTCTTACTCTGCTCATGTGGTTTAGTAAAATGAGCATATAGTCACCTGTCTCACCTCATGCGCTCTCTTCTCTCTTCAAGTGTTGACCTTTTTGTCCTCCTCTTAGCAACAGTTCACATTAAAGCATTTCTTTGTCCCTCTTGCCACCCCACATGTTTAAGACATTCTTTGAGGCAAAGGATCTACCTTATCTCTCTACATTCAAATCTATATTTGGATAAAAACTTTCCCCACACTTCGACAGTTACATTCACATTTTGTGTTTCAACTCAAACTGAAACACGTCAATTAGCCATACTTTTGTTGTTGTTGAGGAAAAACCCTTTCAAAGAAAGCTGAGGAATTATCGTCTTTTTTTTTTTAATGACAAATGTGCTTATAAACAAATGTGTTACACTTTTGTCGTTTTCATATGTTGAGCTAATAAATTTCACCAGGATGTCAAGACAAAAGTTTTTGAAAGTTAGAATAAACAAAGAAGTTTGTGAACTAGATATTTATAGACCAAAGTATTTTCTTAGGGTTTTTCTTTTTTTTTCAGTTGGCTGTATCACCAAGACTAATATTTCTATCAGATCCAAATGAGAGCTTTTTTATAAGTGAAGGATTCTTTTTTACTTCTAGTGTTCAGGTGTGTCACATTTAACTTACAATATGTGTATTTTCCAAATGAAAGCTTCTGAAATTTTGTCTCTTCCTGTTCCATCTCCCTTTTCATTGCCTAGTTATATAACAATCATTTTTATCCAAATTTCAAATATAATATAAGTGATAAATCTGAGTATTAGAGTGAAAGATTTTCTTTTGATATCTGGATTACTAAAGGTGGCATTACTTTCACTTATTTTTATAAGTCTAAGTAGATGCATATTTATGTAGAATTCATTTTATAATAAATCATCAGTAAGAGACACATTCACTGAGTAATTTGTCTTACCTTCACGCAAGTTTGGAATGAAAAGCTGCTCAACAATACATACCTGTCTCCACTAATTGTTTGGATTGTTTCTTGGTTTATGCAAAACACTTCAACCACCCCTGAAAAATCAGCTACTGATAAACACAGCAAACATTTCATAATGAAAAAAAATGAAAGAGTGGAGGAACACTTCATATTTTATTTTATTTTTGTGCTTTACAACTGTTTTAATCTTTCTCAGAATAGCAACATGAAATTTCAGTTGTTTGTAATCAGGTTCAAAAACAGTTTCCTTACTTGTATTTTGAATCAACAGAAGATTCTAATAATCCTAACCTTAATCTCTTTTCTCTTAAGCAATGAAATATTGATATGAGTTTCTTTCTCTGCTGAATTTTCTTGTCCTCACAAATAAGAAAAGAAAATTTGCTATGGATAATATATCTATACTTTAGAGATTGGAAGACCTTAGGAAACACTATATGTACATGTTATTTCTTAATATGTACAATGTTAAACTTCTAAATATGTGTTAGCAGTTGGAATCTTCTAGTCCAATTGCTGACGTATAGAACAGTACTTTTAGGAATTAAGTTCACTCAAGATTTTCTTGGTAAGCATTAAAATTTAAGGTATTTACCTGGATAAAGCTTTTGGGCACTTCATTAAAGACATTGAGGACATCACTACTTGCCCAAATGATTTGGAGAGAAAGACATCTGCTAACATGCAAGAAGAATGTAAGCTGTTGGTAGGAATATGATTAAATGTGTGTTTATATCTTTATACTTCATTCCAAGTAGAAAGAAGCACAGCTTCAGCCTTTGACTTTACTGCTGTAGAAGTAAATATTAATGACAATAAAATGCTAGCCGAAGTGATTTTTGTGTGTGAGACTAAAGATGAATTTCCACTACCAAAGGCCTCTGGACTCAATCAAGTGCTGTATTAAGGAAATAAATGCACAAAGAATAAACGTTGTTTCCTGAAGGAAAGTAGTTCTCCTCCCCAGACTATATCAGATGGAGAAAAAATACTAGAATTTCAGCAATGTCCTCATCAGAAAAGAAGGTTAGAACCAGGGCAGATTAACTACATAAAAGAAGATCCCAAAGACTTCTGCAGATAAAAGCATGTTTGAAACATCATTTTGCTCTGAGATGAGAATGAAAAATATCTCTGTATTTGTACAGCTGTGTTCTGTGGATGTACAGCTGTGTTCTGTGTTCTGTAGGATGACTAGAAGGAAGTCTGCATGTGTCTGAATCTGAATTTTGCAGCTAGTGCTAATATGGAGAAAGGGTCAATCACCATTTTTTTCCAATCTAAACTTCTGTAGAGTTTAAATCTAATTCAGAACATGGTCATTTGTACCTGTGTAGATCAGTCCTAGTCATTGAGTTGACAGAAGAAACTAGAGCCATTATTTTGACTGCTGGATGTTTCTGAACAAGTTTATCTCCAGCCAAGTCACTTACAGACCATAAACAGTGATTGGGAAAAGCAACCAAAATAATATGTTTTTATGGATGCTGCTGTTGTTCTTCATTTAGTGTTTTAATTTAGTATAGCACACATTATTGTATTTAAACCCATTTATGGGTGTTCATCTTGATTTTCTTTGGATCCCAAGATATGGTCTCATCCTCTTTAAGCACCCCACCAGCTGTGGGAGTACAGCATGTATGTTACCTCTTCTCTTTGAACACATGTGCTGGTTTGTATCTTAATTACATCTGTGGTCTACTTACCAAATCTCTTTTTGTAACTCTCTTAGTTCTGTCCCCTTAGCTCCTCAAGACACACATCTTCTCCTTAGCCATCACCATGATCACTAACTAGGGGTTAAAAAAAATAAAAATAAAAATAAATCAAATTTTCATACAGACTAAAATCTGCCAAACTACTCAAATCATACAGAATGGGTTAAAAATGGGTTTCTGTGACAATATGACAAAGATAGGCCTTTCTGGATAAGAAATAAATAAGACATATTTACTTCAGACAAATATTTTTTCAGTGCACTTGCCCAACCATTCAAATATAATCAGATTTAACAAAACAGCAGGGGATATTCTGGTGATGCTCTTTTGCCCAGCAACTAGGCTGTCAGAAGGTGAGGAAAGGTAACGGGTAGGATAAGAAAACCTGCTGATAATCTGAACAGGAGCTGCTGTGATTCTCCTGTTCCCTTAATCCCAAATCCTCAAGCATGTGTTGTCCTTACTCCTGAACAAACAAGACCCTGAAATCCTTACTGACATTTCTGTTTCAGCAGGGGAGCGTTTGATCAGCCGTGCCCACCAGTGGCTCTGTCTTAGTAAATACATTCTCTCTGGGCCAGAAGCTGTTCTGCTTATGTCAAACCCATCAATCATAAAATGAGTCAATGCAAAAATAACAGTGTTTGTGAACAGAGAATGCTCTGAGGTCCGTTAGTGTCTTGCTGATCAAAGGTGACGGGGTATCTGAAAACAAACACTCTAAAAGGGAATTGTTTCTTCAGGATGATGTTATGGCTTCGAAGAGATTTAAGGGTTGAACCCTTTAAAACATCTTCTGTCCAGTCTGTTGTCTCCTTTCGCACTTGAGAAGAAAGAGAGCAAATGAGCGAAGAATTAATTGAGATTATAATTATGAAACTTGACAAGAGACATTCCTCTGCGTCTCATTTTGAGAGGATGATTTCTTTCAAGATGTGCTTCACTTAGGATATATCTGTTCTATTATATCAGCAGAGAATTAAGGTAATCTCCTATGTCCGTGTAAAGAAACTTACAATTCAAAATGATTGAATTAGTCAACTTAGGAAAAAACTTCTCATTATTTTAAGAGTCAATAACTGAAACATAGTGGTTGATAAAGAGCAAATAAATTAAATAATCTTATTTGTTTTCTGGAGAAGGCATTTAATGCAATTAAGTTTAAAACAGATAAAAAGGATATTATTATTACATAGCATTAAACTCAAACCTTGCTGAAATAGACATACTTTCAGGGTTGAGCCTAAAAAGGGCTCAGAAATTGTACAGGGTTCATTACTTATGCAGATCTATAGTTCTGTCAATTTTTCTGTCTGTTTTGTTTTAAACTTACAGACACTACACAGCAAGCACACTCTACACTTGATTCATAAGGCTAGGGTCTAGAAGATCTTAGAACAGTCACGAATTTTGAATTATCATCTAGTGTTTTTGGATGAATCTGTGGTATTCAGAGTGTTTATATAATGCCATGATTGTGCACAGTACAGTAATTAAGGGCACATATCAAGTATTTAAATAAGGTTAATGCTGATGCTTTGTTGTTCATTGTCCTGCATTCATCTCAACATTAAGAATCAATTAAATCTCTAAGTGATTCAAGAATCATAAATTACAGACATTATTTTATCATTTCATACTCAGCATGGGTTACAAATACCTTTCTTTTCTGAACACAAGTTTC
>VZSC01007506.1:0-20588 GCA_013398225.1 Steatornis caripensis | reverse complement strand
CTGGAACAGGCTGCCCAGAGAGGTTGTGGAGTCTCCTTCTCTGGAGATATTCAAAACCCGCCTGGATGCATTCCTGTGCAACCTGCTCTAGGCTAACCTGCTTTAGCAGGGGGGTTGGACTAGATGATCTCTAGAGGTCCCTTCCAACCCCTACCATTCTGTGATTCTATGATGCTATGATTCTATCTTCTTCTTAGTTCATAACGTTTTTCATTTACACAGGGAATAATCTGCTTTCACACACCTGGTTAGTTCAATAGAATTCTGTCTCCCAGGAATGATGAAATTTTAACGGTTGTGAGAATTACCTCAATCTTTCTATCTTTGAGAGAATAAAGACAGCACTCTCTGTATTTTACAATTACAAAACTGATTGGAAGCAATCAAAAGTTGTTAAAACATATTGCTGTGACTTTTTAAAAATAAAGTATATTAATTAGTTCAACATGATATTTGCTCCAAAGCACTCCAAAGTAATTAGAGTAAAAAACCTGAAATTAAAATAAAATGTTTTCATTAACACAAACTGATTCTTCCTCTAAATTTCAGGGTTTGAACTTCTTCACCAGAGCAGGATTAGCACCATGACTTGTCGTATTCAGGAAATTCTCACTTGGACTAAAAAGGATTTCGTTATCTCTGAAAGGGTGAGATTTATTTGTAATTTTATTATTTTTTTTTTTAAATATCACTTTCTTCTGCTGTGGTAGAAGCTAGTAACTCCACTTCTGTGTGAGAACACCCAGAATGTTAAGAACTACACAAACGAAGTGAAAGAAAAACAGAAACACAGTAATCTTTGCCCTAAAAGCAAGTTGCTTTTGAATTATGTACTATGTAATGTGCAAGTTAGTATTTCAAAAAGTATCTAATCTGTCTTTCTACAAACAAAGGAAATGTTTTGTTAGAAAAGTATGACTTAACAACTTCAGAAGTGGGTTTAAAATGTATTTCTTAAAATGCATTGAGTATAAGGCCTTGAACCACTTATATTCAGCCCAATTTTTTTCCAGTTTGGTTTCCCAATTGTAATGTAAAGACTGGTGTAATATCCACCATATAACTTAGCCTTTCACTAATCAAAAAGAATAATTAATCTAGACGGACAATGAGGAGAGCTATGAAGTCACAGTACCTGTAACAAATTGAAAGTGCATTTTGGATTGTAAGTGATGGCTTTATGAAGACTATTTTAGTTGTAAAGCACTGTCAATATATATGACACTTCAGCATTTTGATTTAAAGTGTACAAAATAAAAAAATACATCTCTCACAAACGAAATGCAATCTAAATTTAGTCACTGATAAATTGTTGCAGAAATTTTGCTCAAGGAAAAAAAATCTATTTTCTTTTAAGTTTTATGACATTGAGTCCACTTATGCTCTTTCCCCCCCCCTTTTTACTCAAATGTTATGACTAGCTGAGGAATTAGCATTAGAAATTGCCATGAATCCAAATAAGCTATTTCATCACAAAGAGGAATATAATAACCCATCATCTTGAGACTTTCTGTTCAAATGCATAATTTAATTCCTTTTTCTTTTGCAGAGATTTTTATTATTTTTAGCTTAGCATATTTATAACTGTCACATCGAACCTGTTTAAAAAAAAAACGTTTTTGCATGTGTGGAACAGTTAATAACAATTTTCTTATCATTCTTTTTGTCTATTACATAGAGTTATTTCTACCCACTTTTCATATTTTTCTTGACCCGTTTGACAGTCATACTGATATCTGTTGTTCATTCTCTCTCTCAGAATCTCCAGAATATCCTGTTTCTTCCCTCAGAGCTACTTCTTTTATCTTATATTCACTTTTCTTCAAGAATCTACAAGCGATGCTGCAGTCAGAGTATCTTCTTTGTTGGTTGCTCTGATCACATCCCTCTATATTTTTTCACTGAATCCCTATCCCCATCATGTGAAATACAAGCTCAAAGCTTTTTCTATGCTGCGGCATTACCCATTATCCTTTTTTCCTGTCTTTGCCCCATTTTTATAACTTCCACATAGAATTAATATGCAATGCTTGGTTTATCATCCACTTATTGAAAGATCTCTGCGAACCATCTGCCTTTTATATTCCTGAGACCATTGATTCATTTCCTTTTTGCCAGAAAGGGTTAAGTCCTTCTAAAGAACCACATCTCCATAGATTGTGGAGTGAACTGTATTAACAGATATTGCACTGTAACAAAGCAGAAAACAGTGCAGTCATGCTTTGCTTAACCTGTTCCTGAAACTTTGCCTCCATATCATTGCCTCCATGTGAAGCTAATGCGACAACTACCTGTCTGTATTTGGAGAACAAGGACCTATACTTGTGAAGAAACGACATGGCTGGTTTCAGATGGTGAAGGACTGTGCTGTTTCCTGATAAAATCTGCAAAATACAGTATAGTTTTTGGAGAGGAGATAAAAGACTCTGCAAAATGACTCTAAGTCAGGTGAAACTGCTGTGGTTTTATGGTGCTTCCCTCTGTTTTGATGGGCACCATATCCATCTCTAGGAATGTTCCTTGCTGCAGTTAGAGTTTGCTCAGTACAGATTTTCAAGCTTTAACTAGACATGACTGATTTTAGGGTTTTCCTACTGCTCTATTTTTAACAGAGTGTTCATCCTGTTGCTTGTGTATTTCTTTGTCTGCTTATAATTAGGAAAATTATACATGTATTAATCTAATGGAGAAGAGAAATTATTGTTTGCATGAATTTATGAAAAATGTATTTGTGATGCAAAATGTTAAGATACAAAAATAAATTTGCAAAGACTTATTCTTGGTTTACAGGGAAAAAAATTCATCACCCAGGTACTGTGGGAGCTTGGGGTTTGGAAGCACAAAGAGAAAGGAGAAACTAGAGAAAAGAAAAACAGAGAAAGAAAAAGTTAATGTTCAGAAATAGAAGACAGAAACAGCTGGACTTTCTAATGAAACAAGTTATATAATTTATTCTTGGTTTTCTATCAAACTAATGGCACGAGTTTGTTAATTTTGTTATTTATTTTACACAAAATTACTGGTCTATCAGTAAATGAAAATGTTCTAATGCTATGGGAAACTTTTCTCACTGTAACTACCTGGCTTGGCACCATATGTGATGTAAAATCTATTTATGTGAAGATTTTAAAGTTCTGAAGATTTTGAATGTATGTGGACTTCCTCATACTTTTGTGAAATAACTTCTTAAGCAGTTCTTACTTACAACTAACAATATTTCCTTAAGTCCCAAGGTTTCCTTGAAAAGAAAGATCATGCAGCTTTGTTTCTGTCTTTGTAGAGAAGTTGTGTAAGATTTTGTTTCTGAACATCTTCTTAAGGGATTAATAATAATATTTGATAATGCAAAATATATTAAACACAAGTTACATGTGCGCAGCTGTAAAGAATAAACCAGAACCGAGTTTGGAATTTAAGACACTGAGCTTTTCAATGTATGTTTCAGCATCTCATAACTTATTTACCTTACTCTGTTCCCGTCATAAAGAGGGTTATAAAATGAAAATATATAAATCATGTCTTTCAAGGTTTTCACATATAAACATTGAAACACCTGTGCGTTTCTTATTTGACTTGCAGTTTCAAAGTAAATCTGTTCATGAAACTTACATGACACTGTTTTTATTTTAGTATTTTATGCACATGTCTATGTATATATCTATACACTCATATTTTGCAGTAAGTTATTCCTAAAACAAACTTGCAAAGGTGCCTTCTACTCATTCTTTAAAGCACAAACTAAAAAAAGAGATAGCTAAATAAGGAAAATAATCCTATCTATTACTGAACAAGCACATGAACTCATTGAATTTCTTAGTATTTTTAGTGCTTCATCCTTCCTCTTTTCATAATTGCCGATATTTTTGTCAATAAAATTACACACCAAACAATAAAGAAAATATCCAGCAACAGTAGCTATAGGAGAAAAACTGCTGGATGCAATTTGTGTAGAAATGTGAAGTAGCTCAAATGAAAATATGGAATCTAAACTATTTGCATTCTACTAGGAAAAAAAGAGTGTGTTGTTTAATTATAGGAGTGCAACTTGAGTTTTAAATACTCTCATGAGATACTTGAGAAAATGTTTAAAATCAAAATTGTAGAAATTATTCTATACATCATTTAAAACATAGAAATTGGATAATAGCACTATATCAGATTTTTTTATTGCTCATTTTGGAAATGCTTTAACTTTCTTCTTTTGCAAATGGTAAGAAAATACTAAATCTAAAATCATAATCTCTTGTATATCATGAAACAGTGAAGCTAAAGAATACAGGAAAATAATCACTGATTTTTTCTAACTTAACTAAATATGTAATTTTGATTTTTATCTGACAAACTGTAGCTGAAAATGATACATCTTAAAAACATTTTTTGATAAATCTGTATTTTCTAACAAGAGAAAAACCTAGAAAATTTCTGAGTATTTCTGCTGAATTTTCAGGTAAGTCTAACTGAAAACAAGTCAGAAAATGGGATTGTCACTACTATTTGAGACTTCTCTAGTTTTACAATATTTATTATTAAGATGATGTATTTTGTTTGTTTTAGTTCCACTTCTCTTAACTTTTGTCCATTCCTGTAGTGTTCTAAAATTCAATCACTTTTGAGGTGATCAACCCCTTTTATTGTGAGTCCATTGTAGTCAAAGATGACAGTGCAGAGATGAGAATATGTAAATTGAAATCTCTGCCCTTCAGGTGAGGTAGAATCTTTGCTTACACTCTTGCAAAACTCTTAAGTGTCACTTGGCAGGTGACCTGCTCCTGGGTTGCTGATGCTTGTGCTTGCTTGACAAATGTCTCACATGTTCTCCTGTCCAAGGCCATACTGTTTGTCTTTGAGACAGCACTGGCATACAGGCAACTTGGTGATGTGTTCCTTGAACTACTTTTCCAACAACAGTAATTCCGCTTTTTTGATCTCAATTTCACTGTATAGGAGCAGTGTAGGTACTTTTATATTGGCCCAAGACATACTTAAGTGGCCCATTAGGTTCTCAGAAGTGCAGTCAGCAAAGCTGACTACGATATCATTTACAATAAGGGATTTCTGTTTAAAGTTGTCAAGTTGAACGGTACCTCTGCTACACATCATTCTGTTCTCATATCCTTATAACAGTATTCTAAACATATATGTTTTATGCAATTAGAAAGGTATATAAATATATACCTTTACCCTGGTGAGATTCCACTTTGACTTTGGTCTTGCCTCATAAACCATAAAAAACCATGCTTACTTGCACCTATAATATTCTTTACTGTAAAATACCAGTGCCTATATCACCTAGCATTATTTCTCTAATTTATGTGGCAGCAGTTGAATACAAAACAGATAAGTGGTTAAAACACTCCATCATCTTTGTGGCCTCAGGTTGTACACTATATCTTCATTCAGAAGCTATACTATAATTTTTGTGGTGGATGAAAACAAAACAATTGTAAAAAAAATACATTGTTATTATTTTTATTACATAGTTTGGGATAAGGAAAGAAATCTACCCTCTGCCAATTTAGTAAGTGTCCTTGCTTTATGGAGGTGAGTGACTCTTGCCTTTATACTTGTAGCAAGACTTGAATTTTATTTTTGATAGAACACTCTGGTATATGCTGTATGGCTTACACTAGTAGATCATTAAATTAATGTGCAGCAAATTCTTGCTGGCAGCTATTGATTTTAAATGTGTACTATAACAGCATATTCTGGCAGAAGATCATTTCAGGTTGATAATAGTCTGAGAGTGCTGGGCTTCCACTGCATACTAAAGTTTCACATTGGTGATAGTTGGGAAGCTGAGGCAAAAATGAAGGTGAGATGTTTTAACAAAAAGGAGTCACAGTTTCTTTTATTTATATTTCCATTGTTTATATTTATTTTATCTTAAGTACAAAAATCGGGATTCTTTGAATGTACAATTAACATCTATGAATTATTTCCTAACAAAACAGTATCAAAAAAGAGGCAGGGATTCACTTAAAAAGATTGCCACAGCACCTGACTCCCTTGCATGCTATGCCATTCAACTGTCTAGGAGCTTTGCATTCATACAGTATATGAATGCTTTAACTTCACATTCTCAATTTGATACCATGATTTTGATATAATTCACCAACTAATCTCCAATCCCAACTCTTACACATGTCCAACAGTATGAAGTCATGGATGCATCTGAAGTGTCTATGTTTTAGTGTCCATCTAGGACTTGCGTATGGTTAATACTGTGGCATTCATGCAATTATATTCCTTCTAAACATCTCTCTTCCTTGAAGTGCTGCATGCTAAAGCATGAGATTGTTGTTTTTCTCCAAGCAATGTTTTGTCTTTTTGCACAGACATTTTTCAAAGCATATACTAATTGAATAGTAGTCATTCATGGGCCACATAGCCAGCTTCTGGAATGTAAAAATAATCTAATATTTTAACATTCTGAATCAGAATGCAGTGTAAACTACATGCACTGCTATTAAAATACATTTCATTTTGTACTAGTTTGTCCTTCTTTTGGAAAACTCTTTATATAGTCTCAAATTTACTCTGCGTTTCAGTTACTCTGAATGCTGGTTCCTTTAAGTCAGAGCACTGATGAAATGTTCTAGTATGCTACTCACATATGAATGAAAATCCAAGTCATGCCTGTGAATATGGAGCACATAATTCATCAAGGACCAATGGATCTGGATTATGTGTTTCCTTCTTCTTTCAAATAAAGTGTAATATGTGGGCCAGTGCTGAAGATGCATGTACAATTCAAAAGTAAAAGAAGAAATTAAGACATACTGGTGTTCTCTTGGCTAGTAGGTGCGATTTAGGCAGGTACTAATTTCTGAGAAGAAACAAAAATTAGTACAAAATTTGATGCTTTGTATTTCTTAATAATATTTGAATCTCATGGCTGGGGGTTGTGCGGCTCTTCCTCTAGACTTAATGATGTCAGTAGCACTATCTTTTTCATGTGTTTATTCCCATAAGAAACACAGAATAATCTTCAAAGAAGATCATAGATCTTCACATAATAAATCTGTCAGTTTCACTGCTTTTCTAACGTGTTTTACAGGAAAGGAATAATGAAAGATAAAAACTCAGAAATAAGATCCATAATAATTTAAACTTTATTTCTTTTTTTTATTCAGAGGTATTGCAGGGGAGTTGCTCCTAAAAAAAAAACCATTTGGGTACCTTTAAGCTATGAAGATTTTCTAGCCTGAATGGTTGAGTTTTATTTTGTTTTGTTCTGTTTTTTTCTATATCTGGCAAAATTGTGTGATATTTTAATATCACATAGATATGAAATTGATCAAGCCTGCCTTTTTTCCATTTAGCATATAGTGGAGTGTTCTAAAGAATATAGTTTCTAGAGAATTGTATAATCCATTTTTAAATCATGTAAACAAGAGGAAGTTTCAGAAATTTTCAAGTAGTCCATAGTCCCTAATTAAGGAATACTTCCTGACGTTCCTGTGCATCATGCCATTGATCTCAAGTTGTGTTAAAGTGTATCTCTTTTGAATGAGTTCATAGTCTTATTAAATTTATCTTCTCACTGTTCAGTCAAAACCGTATTTATTTTTTCCTTAAGAAGTCATTCTGCATCAAGACTGGTATTAATACATTAGTAAAGTTTCTGACAACAGGTAGATAACCAATATTTTCTAAACAAGCATTCAAATTTAAAAACTTGGTTTGTCAAAACTAACTTTCATAGGTTGTCAGATTAAATATCACTAGAACTGAAGTCAACTATGTTGTCAAAACAAATAAAATACCCTCCTATGACTGTAAGGTAGAGCATTCAGGCCTACTGACACTTGAATCACAGTGTCTGCTGAAAGATAAATGTTTAATCCTAGTAATTGCATCAGATAGTGGCTCTGAGCTCAAGTGAAGGTATTTATGACTCAAAAAATGAAGGCATTTTCAGAAAATTCAGAAAAAATATTATTTTCTCCAGTTACGTAACTCAGTCTCAAGTAGGTCATGTAAGCAGTTATGTTTTCAAAACACTTGCATCTTTGTAATTTGAATTTCACCAGTTGTTGAAATGGAGAGACCTAAGGAATTCAGTTTGTTTCAGAATACTTTGCCTACTAACCTCTCATATAGTCATACAGTTGACATTTTGAAACTTTTGGTATGACAAGATTAATATAATTTTGTATCTAATTCCCTGACCGTGTAGCAAAATGTTGCAAAAGCTATCAATTAACAATGAAAGTGTCATATTGCTAGTAGGGCCCATTCTTCCTTATCCGTAGGCTACTGTAACAGCTGCGCTTCTGGAAAAGAAGGAAATGTTTTAACAATTAGGGTAAGCAAATTGAAAGGGAAATATGGTAGTAAGTTACCAATGGAGTCCTTAAATAAAACATGCAATTTCTAATGTGGTCTTAATGCTGTTCAGCCTTCCATTAGCAGAGACCTCTGGATAGCCATAGGCAAGCATAAAATATACAGTAGTTTATAATGGCAATTCACACAGTGATAAAGCAAAAGCAACTTTGCAATGAAAAAAGACACAAACCAAATTTGTCTCCAGGCAAAGCCTTGTTTTCTATAAACAAATTAATGTTTCTAGATTTTGCTTCATTTAAGACTTTGCTTCATTGATATATGGAGAATTTACTTACATATTTCTTTTCTTTCTTCCTTGACTTTTCTGTATGATTTAGAATCAGATAGTGTTTTGTCGGGTGTGTATAGTCAGGAATGTGAGTAATGGACCTTAACATGTGCTGAAGTATTAATGACATTTGCAGTGCAAGAAATTTTTCTAATTTTCAGAGTGAAAAAAACCTGATGCTAACACTCTGAATATACCAGGGGAAGGCAAATCTAGTATATTATTTACAGTAGTTGTGGATACAAGAATTCTATTAATAATGGCCTATGTAAGATATGTACCATTTAAATAAATTCTCTTACATTCAAGGTAGCTAGTTAAGTGAATGGTTTTGTTTCTGGTTTTTTGTTGTTATTGAAGTGCATTTCGGGTTGGTTTTGTTTGTTTGGATTTTTTTTTTCTTTTCATTTCTGGTCAGACTAGTGAGAAATGTTTGGAGATTTCAGTTTTCCTTTGAATTAATTCTAGAGTAGTTATTTCTTCATTTCTAAATAAAAGCATTCAAATCCTATCCTGGATTTCCCTGTCTACTTTCTGTAACAGCATAGGCTTTAATAGTACAAGCCTGTCATACAGTGCTCTGTAAATGACCCTCAGACATGAATAGGTAGTTCAAAAGAGAAAAAGATTTAGTCTTCTGCCAATGAAATTTCAGACCTATTCACTGAAATTGCAAGCTGTCATGTCATCGTGAGGTGGAAGTAAACTAAACTTGCTTGAATCAAGCAATCCTGGGCTAGTAAACCACCAAATAGCTACATTACAACTACCACATTGTGGAAGCTTGAACTTGACGATCATGATGTGAAAGCATCAATAATTCAATATCTTTTCAAGTTGCTGAATCATAAAAAATGAGGTTTTAAAGTCTTAAGAATCTGTATGAAATATTCTATATTCATAGTTCACCCATCCATCTTCTTACTAGTATTTAATTCATTGTGAAATTTAATTAGTTTTATTCTAGAAATACACTTGGCCTAATATATATCTGGTTTAAAAAATACTCTTAGTTATTAGATCTTAAACATTTTTTTTGTTGTTTGCATTCAGGACCCTCTGCCTGCCAGTCTTTTAAAAGAAGAGTTTGCTGTGACTCTCCTGAATTATGAATGTATGTTCTTGGTCAGAATTTTAAAGTTTTGAGTGATGGGACACATCTTCTCTGTGAGGACTGAGTATATTTTTTCTGAAGGTATCTCTATGCACAAACTATACAAATATCTAAGCCAACTTCTTCTGCCGTAAAACAGCAATGGAGAATTTGCAATAGACCATCTTCTAGAAGTCTTATTTTATCACGATGAAACAGGAATTAGAGATGCCTGTAGAAGGCCAATAAGCAAAAGGATTCAAAGCCCAGAAATGCTCCAAAATTAATAAAATACATCCTCAACAAGTAGCCAATGACACTTTCAACTGGCTTCACTTGCAGAAGTCTTGGATTGATAAACAAGTACACATACACATGACTTACTGGTAGGCTTGGTGTTAGTCAAGTTTCTATTAACTATCTGCAGGTATATAGCTGAATTTTCCAGCAAACTGATGAATTGAACTTGGGCATCTCTTTTGTAAAATTAGATCTGCCATGGTTAGAGATCAAAGAAAAGAAGATTGCAGCTGATTGGAAGAAAGAATGCACTGACATGTTTTAAAGCTGGCTGCTCTGAGATGAATGAGAATGCATGATAAATGCTCTTTGATATAGTTGTGGCTATGCTAGTCGATGACTTTTAAACTCATATCCTGTTCCGTAACACTCTTTAAATGCAGATTTCCAGTGTGGACAATTTCATCTGTTTGATCACATATTCCTTTTGGGACAGTAGTAGAGCTCATTATATGGAAATTTGTAAGATTACTAAGGAGACAAGATTAATATAATTTCATGTCTAATTCCCTGCCCACAGCTGTAGTGATCTAATTCTAACGGCTAGTAAAGATACAGGATGGATGTGCATGAGATATTCAGATTTAAGTAATAAAAACTATTTCTGGAAATAGGACTTGAGACTGGATAATTAGGGACAAATTATACTCGGTAGAAGATATTACTACCTTAGTGCTAGTAGATACTGAATCTTTAGAGCAGAAAACATGCTGCAGAACAATGCATTTCAAAGTCTTTCATGTTCATCAAGTGGGAGTAAGTAAGCTAAGAAGCACTTTCTGATTTGGAATTGCCCTATTGATCACAGCTGGACTGTTAGGCTCAGCTTGATAGCAACAAGGGTTTGCATCTAAGAAATAAAAACTTGCATTTCCAGAGAACTGTTTCATCAATCACACTGTAAAAGTAATTGAAGAACTTAAGGAGGAAAATTGTGCTAAAGTTGGAAAATTGAAAAAAATGAATTCTTGCTACCAACATATTGTAAAGATGTGATTTGTTAGGCCATTTGTATGAACAGTGAATGATTATTAGTTTTAAAGGAACTGAGATTGAATTACTTGAAATATTGACTCTTTCTTCTTGAAAGACATCTATTCTTGCTTTCTGAGCAGTTTCTGGGCAGTGCTCATCTGAGATCAACATTTCAATGTCCTTTGATGCATTGTCCTCTATTTCCTTCTGTACAATCTAATTCAGCAACATTCACTGATTATCCTCCAGTTACCTTTTCAATTATATATGAATCATTGTTTATATATAAACATTTACCTGTATTTAAATGGATTAAATACAGTTAGTGAATATGAATTGTGTTTCTACCTGCATGAGATCTAGGCCACTCCATTCCTCAAGAATACTCTTTATTGTGTCATCATAAATCACGGTACTCCAAGTAAGTATTTTCAGATATTAAGGATCAAAGAAATAATGATTTTTTAAAATTTCCATTTACCATGGAATTTTGGTAGCGTCAAAGTCTCCCAAGAAATTTATGATCCAAATTAATTAATGAGGATGTGTTCATAAGTATAGTTGTGTTCTGCTTGTTTTTTAAATAATATATGAAGGAGAGGCGTAGAGTTTCATATTTTTCTAATGAATTGAGATCTGAACTTGAATCTACATGTGGAATGCATCAAACAGGCCTTAGTGGCACTTGCATATTTCCCCTTTTTCTTACTGTTTCGTATTAAGCCTAGATGGAGCTGGGGATGATTTTCTCTGTGATTTATGGCATTTGTGTCTATTTGTAACAGTTGTAAAAATACTGTATAAACAGAAACATCGTAAAACACTCATAAAAAAAGTCTTCTGAAGCCAGCAAAAGAACAGACTTTCCATGGCAGCTAATGGTACAAAGGTGAATTACCCCCCAGATGTGATAGCATTAAAATTTGCTGTCTTTGTAATACTCTTTTATCATGTATTCATGATATCAAAATAAAAAGAAAGTAAAAGCTATATAAAAGGAAATTTGATGTAATGATATTTCCTGATTATGGGGAAGAGAGACTCAAAATTAAAGGGAGTTGATCTGTAATGGAAGCTATGCAAACTCATTCAGAAGGGATGATTTTACCAGCCACGTTCCTTCTTACAACTGAAGAGTGCTTTTGTTATAAGTGGATAGTGACCTTCCCAAAATGGTAAATACAAGGAAAACATTCTACTTATAATTCTTTTTCCCAGGTCTAAGCTATATACTGTTTATTTTCTCTTCACTGTTGAAAAATTATATGCAAGGCAGAACACTGAAATAATAGTCTGAGCTTTTTGCATTTCTTCTCTTTTCTTAGGATGACCTCTTTGTATTCTACGAGAAGAACAAGAACACAGAGTTTAATTCAACAAGCACTAATAAAATGAATTCTCTCTCTCAGAATTCTCTGACTAGAAGAAAAAAGGATCTCTGATTTATACACTAGATAATAGAAAAAGAGCATGGTGCAAGAGAGATTGAAGTGAGTCAGGAAGAAAGATATATTTATTCCTTGATAAAAATATGTGAAAAATAATAGCAATTGGAAACACCAAGAAGTGTCACCTACTGAGTTTGTTAAAAACATATTATCAGATTTCCACAGTTACTCTGAATATCTGATGTCTTGTTTGCATCCAAGTGAATTTTAAGATTATTTTAATCTGTTTGCATAACCATTCTTCAGCTCTGTATTTTCTTGAAAAATTTCCTTCTCTTCCTATGTGGAAGTGGACAGCAGATGATAAAATCCAATCTCTGGATTAACGTGGTAATGCATTCTCAGCAAAGATACCTGAATATGGTTCTGAACCACCTCCAGTGTGAAGACGACTAGAGTTGAAAGCATGAATAAGTATTTTCTTAGCCAGTTTGCAAACGGATTTTATTTCTGGACTATGTGGATAGCTCATCTTTGGCAGAAGTACTATAGCTATGTTGAAAGTTTTCAGGTTTCTATATGTGGACAGGTTCCTATTTTTCTAAGTAATTTTGGTCACTGCTGACCTATTCAACACCTGTACTCATGCACCAGTTGAGCTTCCATCACATAAATATATGGGGTTTTTTCTGTGCATTTGAGTTGTTCTTATTGTAATGGTGTTTGTCTGCTGGTGTCACAGTTCTCTTGTTCTATTAGTATGAATGTCATATTGAATGAGCTTTGCTTAATCCATTCCTACCTCTCCAGTTAAATTTAACACAATCTGTGAATATTTGGTGTGTTTGAAAGATAGACTGGAAATGTATGCTAAGGAGAATAGAATTGCCTCAATTTTTTTGTATTTTTTTTTCATGAACGTCTTTACAAATAAAGCTATTGTGTATGTACAGGACAGAATAAAATATATGAAGTAACACCACAGTTGATTTTTCCTAAAATGACGTATTTCAATGAAGAGGTGTATATTTTAAAAAAAACAATATTCCAGCAAGATGAGAAAAAAATGTCAGTGTCATTATGAAACTGACATACCTATACCTTAGTCTGTCTTTTGGTTTTGCAGATAATTATAAGCTTTATTCTTTAATGTACTTTTGAGTCACTGAAATTATTTATGTTGTTTATAATCAATATTTTATCGTCTTGCTAGGTGTAAGAGAATTCACAGTTCCAGGGTTAGGATCAGGGTTTGAAAGAATCAGAATTAGTTTATGTATTTCTGGAGGTAGATTTTTTGATGAGATTAGAACATTGGATCATTAGAGTGGGACAAACAGCAGGTTTATGTGAACTTTGTCACAGCAGAATAACGTTCTTTCATGTATGTTACCTTATTCAAATCTGGAATCTACTCTTTTAGCATTAAATTCTGGGACATGGAAACACAGGTTAGTTCAAGACTTTTCATACAGATGCGTTTGAGAATTGCTTGGGCAAAAGCCGTTCCTTTCAGTAGTTCTTGTGAACAAGACTGAAAAATGCTTGTGATCCTCATTCACAGTCTTGTAAAACATATCCCAACCACAAGAATATGCAGGCTAACAAACTGAGAAGAAATTTGATATTGACACCAAAGAATTTGTTCATCAGCCAGAGTGAACAGAAATTTTCTCCAATTGCACATCGGTTGCCATTGCACATGGGTACCATATTTATAAGACTGCTAGACCATTCTTCATGTACACTGTAATTGCATAAAAACACTTTACTCTTTGAGATGTAGATTTAAAAGAAAAAAATTGAAGAGGAATGTAATGCCAGTATTTCACACCAGAAGTAAGTCTATCCGTGAATGGACTTTCTAACAGTTCTCTACTCCAAGTCATCTGAAAAAAAAAGAAAACCCAACATTCCAGAAACCTCAAAGAGAACAATTATGGAAATTTCCTCCTAAATCTATCAAACAGTATTTGAATTATGAGCAGAACTATAAGAATACATATTTTTTTCAGTTTTTTACTATATGTTATTTTTCTGTAAATATTCTCATTATCAATTACAATATCTAATCCTTATTAGAATCCTTGGTTTAAGTACGGTCAGTAGCTTAATCATACAGTATTTAAACAAATTTTTTTCTGACCTTTTGACTTCATTCAGTGTTACTTATGAACACAAGTTAACAGAAAATGTTTATATATCCTAGATATTTCTTTTACAATTATTCAAATTATGAAGACAAACCTGGTAAAATTTAATCATAATTAGTTTTCAAGGCTTGTACTTAGAAAATTATTATAAATTTTATTCATCTGCAGAATGGAGAAGAAATTTTCAGGAGAGTGAGAGCCCTGGATTAGAAAAAAGTAATATATACCTACATAAAAAATGTATTTATGTATTATGTATTTTATATATATGCAAAAATTAATTCCAGGCTTACTCATCAAAACAAAACAAATAATTGGAAAGCACACTGGATTTGTTCCAAATACTCATTTGCAATCTCGTTTTCTTTGTTCAGACATCAGTTCTGCTGAGTATTTACACTGTAGAATGTAAACTAATTTATGGCACTTACATCATTACCTAACATGCTGTTAATCATCTTCCATGCTGTGATATCCTCTAACATGCTATAAAACACATCCTTTCTCTGGTTTGGAGTACTCTTGATCCATTGCTTATGTTTTTCCTTTAAGGAACTGAAACAGAAGTTTTCAAGATGCTGTCTATATATCTAATGAGACTCTAAGATGAAGAATAACACAAACATACTTTACACAGATGCTTCATGCTCTCGGTGTTGACTTCCCTTCAGGGCCATGTTTTTTCCCTCTGTAAGATAACTGCTATAACAAATGAAAGGGCAAAGATTTTATTCATACTGGTTACAAATGCATTAAAGAACATCACAAAGACAACATGGAATTCATTAGTGGCATGGTGCACCATGAAATACACGGTACACCACATAGAATAACATAGTGAAAATCTGCTCTGCTGTCTTAAATGACATAAATATTTGTTGGAAGCAAAGTTTTATGTGCTGTGATATTTTATTAGCTATGAAGGTTGTTTATGCCGACCTTACTTTCCCTCGAAGTCTATATCCCCTTCATTGTTCCTTCTGAATTTCAATATTTGGAGAAATTAGTTTATTCAAGCTGTTTTCAACATGGATTTGTCTCTTGAAAGAGATGTTGAACTAACAAACTCTGGACACACATGGAGTGGTCAGCAGCAGTGCAGCTTTTCCACCTCATGTTAGCAAGCTTCAGGTGAGAAGGGTGGACTCTGGAACATTCAAACATGGCTGGATTCAGCGGCTTAGTCAATGATATCTGTAGTCTTTTTTCTATGACTAGAATTGCATGTATATTTTGGTCTTGATTTTTTCATATTTCTATACAGATTTCAGACTTCTAATTCTGAGGAATAGCTAGGTATCAGTGCCAACTCATTTCCCAAAAATCTATGAATTAAGATTTTTTTATACTATTTATATTTAGATTATTTATTAAAATTAGTATTATAGTATTACTAGTACATGCAAAACCATATGTCTTTGTATAAGTTTACATACTAATCTCATCCAATTCACACTGCTGATGCAGATGCCAGCTTCCACTTTATTTATTCATAACCTTCCTAATTATAAAACACATCAGTTTTAAGAAGTAAAACATTATGATTGAATTAAAATTGCAGGTAGTGATAAACTTATTTGTGGAAATCTGAAATTTTGAGATTCTATCATGAAAACTCTAATACTTGTCCCTAGGGAAGAGATGAAGGACAGGGTAAAGAAACAATACAGAAAGATGCAATAAGCTCTGCTATCACATGCAAACATGCAAGGAGAGCCAGATAATGCTTTTTGATTTAAATGTAGCTCACAGTATTTACAGATCAGTAAATATTGCAAGTCAACTTGTGAAAGAGTGCAGAATGCTTGTAGGACTTTTCTCTCACTTACAGCTTGCGGTAAGTTGCTCTCCTTATTTTATTTTTCTTATTTTTCATCTGGAAACTGTATTTCAGTAGTAGATCTGCCATATGCTACCCCATTCTATCCTAAAGTTGGGTGCCTTTTATTAATAAATTAAGTAATTATCATTTATATGCTTCCCCCAGCCCCCTAAAAATCTTATTTGGGATTTTTAGTCATTAAAGGATAATAAATCAGCTTTTCAGATAGTGTAAGTCTTATACAGTTGCATTGATTGAAATTAAGTCCTCACTGAGGAAAAAAAAAGTACTTTCACACTGAATGACTAGCTCAGGTTATTAATCTTAATATAAAATTCTAAAAGACACAAAAGACAGAATTTTGTCTGAATACAGCTAATTCTTATGAGTCTAAGCAGTTGACAGGTGTTTTGTTGACTAGGATTACTGACAGCATTTTCTGGTCTGTTAAGCTACATATCTCAAAATAAATTAAAAAAAAATAATTCTGTTTTTTCTTTGAAAAAGTAAAATCAATCCCTGACACTATTCTTTTTTTCATTAGTAAAGGATATGATCTTAGTCTTTTTAATTACAGAGTCTGAAAGGATGATGGCAAATGTCAAAATAATTTCTTATCTAGGTACCGTTATCTTAGGAAGAGATGAAGTCCTAGTCTTTGAAATCTAACAGCTGTTTAAAAAGTGGACTACACCTAGCAAACTTGATACAACTGTAGACAACCAGATTTATTAGCCAATCTACTTGCTACATGTTAAGGAAGAGATGGAAGCTAACGTACTCTGCGAAATAAAAGACATTTGAAAAGAAAAAATATAAAGTATAAAATCATACAGTATGCAATATTTTTAATATCAAAATTGATCTTGCTTCAGTTTTGTGATTTGCTTTTCTAAATACTAAATGTAATTAGGCCTAACAATTTTCTCAGTTACCATTCTTAGAATAAAGAAGATTGAAATTAAAAAAACCCAAACAAATAGAACATGCAATCCCCTCCTCAAAATAAAGCTCAAGCCAAAGAACTGCAAATTTTACTTCTGTCCAAAAAGAAAAATCTAGTTGTATCAAATCTAAGAGGTTCCAGCTGATCTGGAATGCTTAACACACAGCATCACATCTCTTTTTTGGTGTTGTTGGCAATGGTGCATGAGAGGCCCTGGCAAATGGGTTTGGTTCAATTAATTCGTCAAGTCCACTCTGTTGTCTGGCGTGGTCTGGAAGACAAAAGTGGAGCTTTGCATATCTGTGCTAAATTTCAATCTGAAGTGAATTTGTATAGTTGAGTTCTAAAATCTGTTTATGAAAGAAATGCTGTCAGACATTCAAATTACAAACATTGGTTTTGATGCTATTTATAATTGATGCAGTAGTGCATCTTGAGATACATGAATTATAAATAAATGTCCATCACCAAGCCCTTTACAAGCGTATTTCCTATGAGCTCACGTGGCATGCACCTGTAGCTGAATGGTAGAATGGGATGAGGATTCTGTTGAAAGAAAAATCCTGTTTTGGAGCCTGGCACAGGATTTTCTCCTCCAGTCTTTTTTAGAAGTTTTATGTTCTGTCCTCCTCTGGCTTTGTATACTTTTTTGTTCAGAAAATCTTATACTTCATTTAGATATGCCTATGATAGTTTTTGCTGCAAAACAACAAAAATAAAAGTGCAATTCCACAAGGGAAAAGAAAAATCAGCACTTTCTGAGGCGGTTGTATGAAGCCATAGATACAACCATGTGTGTCCCCCACTCCCCTGCCTTCTGCTTAAGCAGCAGCCACCAGTGGTGGTTGCAATGTCTGTATCTGGCTTAAATTGAACTCTTGGGGAACAGATAACAACACAACAGCTAAAGGCTATAAATCTTCCTCCACAGCTGAAGGTTAGTTGAACATGCACCAATCAAAATACGGCTGGTATGCAAATATGACTATAAGCCAACTATCTTACTCTATAAATACTCAACTGTCCAGAGCATTTTGAGCTTTGCTACATAGCAGTGGGCCGCACACCAGGATCTCACCTTGAGTAGGAACACCTCTCAAGGTTACTCCTTGAAGCTGAGAGAATCCTTATCACACCAGATACTTGGTAAATTAATTGGAAATAATACCTCCGAAACTTTGTAGTCTTAGCTAAAATGATATAAAGAATTGATTGTGCATATATAATCCTTTAGACATAAACAGTTGACCAAGTCTGAGACTAAGTCTGGATCCAGTGACACCTAGAATCCTCTCTGAGAAGTTTAGAATGCAAGGAGGACCTCTCTGAACCTCACGACTCAATGAGAGGGTCTGCCTGACAGTGTTGTCTGACCCTATCCTCTGTGCAGTAAACAATGGTACCTAGCCATTGAATCTTGTTAAACCCCTGTCAAGTTTACCATTGAACTTTGTTAACTCACTATATCAATAAAATTTATTGTTACTTCTCTCTTGTGATTAAAGAGTATCACTCCATCCATGACACCATGCAAACAATAATTGGGGCCTCATAACTTCAAGAATAAATACAAGCTCTAGTAATTCTGTGTTCATTACATTTTGTGGCGCAGGGGAGAAAAATAACTAGGAAAAAAAAGCACTGGAAAGATTCCCCATAATTTTGGTATTTTACTCTTACTTCCTGGTAAATCCACTCTATGAACTTTGCCATAAGACTTGAAATAAGTTTTTTTAAACATATTGAATGAAAAATACTTCCTTTACCACTTAGACCTTGTTGCTGACAAATAGCTAGAAACCCATGCACTTCATCTGAGCAAAGAATAAACTTTGCAAGGAATTAGTTTAACAGTATGCATCCTGCAGCAACATCTGGATTACCATTATGTTTGGGTCAAAGGCTTGTTTACAGCAAGCATGGAAGGTCTCTGTTTTTCCCCTGACACTGTATAGCTTGTTTTGTCATTCCAGAGTATTATATTATAGTACATAACACATATGTCACGCCTTTCATAAAATATATGCATTATTTTGGCATTCCTTTGGACTTACTACTGGATATAACAAATGCTTACATTCTAATTATTACATCCATTTTATAAGGGTTTGTATAAGACACAGACTTTAACTGTGTTAGAATTCTATCTGTGACCTTTCTATTCGAATTCCTAAAGAGTTTGCCTACCCTTTCCTTTATTTTCATTCCATTTTCTTTGCTTTTCTAGGCATCACTCAAAAATCACTGAAAGTTCCATGTGAGAGCCTCACTTATAATTTTTGTTTCTGAGGCTAAAAACTAGTTTTGTCTGTAATGATCTAAAATAAACCTTGGGCAATTCTGAAGTTGTAGTCATGTAAACTCATTAAAAACTTTGTAATCTTTCTGACCCTACAGGAATATTTAATATATTTTCATCTCTTACTCTTTGTATCATTANTTGCTTGCATTTTTGAGTTAAAAATCATAAATGGCGTGTGCTATACAGAACAGTTCTGGTTTCGGAGGAGGTAAGTCTTGTGATCAACTTTTGGCCTATCAATTGTCCCAAACTTCTTTCTGGAACTCTTACCTCCCCGCTATATGCCCTGTCTCCACCAGAACAAAAAAAAAAAAAAAAAGAAATAGAAGACGATGAAGACACTGAAAAGATGATCTAGTCTATCTCCTGTTCAAAGGAGGTTTAGGAATGCCTAAGGTAGGTACTTTTCAATATGAACTCAAATAATAAAGAAAATTTTTCAAACCCTTGTTAGTCCATTTCCACACTTCTTTACCCTTTCAGATAAAAGGATTTTTATTCTAAACATTATTTTTTGCAAAAGCCCAAGTAAATTATTCTTTTCTATAACAGCCTCTTAAATACTTAAAGAATGTTTTCATGTTTTTCTTCAGTCTTTTATTTTGGAGATTAAGCAATTCTTTCAGCTTTTCATCTTTGTTTCCCAAGCCTTCTTAATAGCAAAATTTAAGATAAATAAATGAGGGTATTAACTTGCCTATCCTTCCTATACAGTGGAGCTCAAAAGCGAGAATCTCTCCTAGAAGACATTTGGAGAGAAACAGATTATTTTACAAACTCTACATGACTTTCTGTGTGGTCATGATGGAACATTTCAGAATAGCCCCTGACATAAGGGCCTTCAATACTCTGACTGAGGTCTCCACACTACTGAGCAGAGCAATTATTTCTGCCTTCTGTGCAGAGGTATTTATGGGCACAGGTCCTGACTCTATGACTTCTTGACTGGTGGTGACATCCACTGCTCTCCCCTCGTCCACACAGCCGGT
>VZSC01007505.1:109304-146131 GCA_013398225.1 Steatornis caripensis | reverse complement strand
CAGGTCATCAACCTTCTAGCACCAGAAGGACAAATGCAACTGTTTGCTTGCAAAATAGGTGCTCTTAAGTGTCATTAAAGTTTCTTAAAGCAAAATAGGCGCTTTTAAGGCTTTAACATTTGTACACTTTAAGTCGCATTCAAATGCCTGTGGGTTAAATGGTGAACACCTCCAGACAATAGGAAAAGAGCTGTGTTAGAAGAGACCAACATCACTACAAAAAGCAGTCTAGATAGATCCTCTGCTACAGAAATCTAGGCTCTTAAATATTCCCAGCTTCAAATCACTTGCTTGTGGTTTGATATTATTTACCTAATAATGTATGCACATGTTAAATTATATATCTGTAAATTCAAACTATTTATTATTTTGGTGTAATTTTTAATGAAATATAGATAATATATAACTGTATATAGATAATTCAATTATATATTCCCTTTCTAATGAAAATCCAGACAGCAATTTTAGTTTAAAAGGAATTTATAAGTAGTTTTATCAGTTAAGGCCCTAATCCGCTATCACGAGTATTCACAAAATGAGGCAATGTTCAACTCTGAAGCCATTAAAAATTTATTAAAAATAATTACATTTTCCCAAAATTCTAAATATTCTATGTTCTATATTTACCTTATTTCCCCTTCTTTCTTCCCTTTCCCTTTGCTTTCTTCCCTTCCTTTCTCTTTTATCCCTTCTTTTTAGAAGGGGACTCTCTTTCATAATTAACACTTTTCAAGGTTTAAGATTCAAGTTTGTAGAGGAAAACTTTGCATTTTACCTGAAAGCTGCTTTAAGAATATAACTGTATGGCATTTACAAATGGAGGGGCTGTGGCGTGTGAGTTAGTAATTCTGTTCACAGCTACAAGTAAATCCCGGGCAGTTTAAGTGAAGTTGCTCCAGATCTATCCTGCAATGTACCTAAGGGCTGAAGCTGGACTATTAGAGGGTTTTTTTACAGAAGAGGGCCTGATTCTACTTATTTTTCTGAACAGAAGCAGTAATAGCCTTCCATCAGTTATAACGGCAATTTAAAAATCCCTTGAACAGCAGACATTTACTTCAAAGCAAAGAGCAGCAGTATGTGAAGATACTTAAAACGCCACCACCNTTTCTGAACAGAAGCAGTAATAGCCTTCCATCAGTTATAACGGCAATTTAAAAATCCCTTGAACAGCAGACATTTACTTCAAAGCAAAGAGCAGCAGTATGTGAAGATACTTAAAACGCCACCACCACCAGTCTTTTCATTATTTACAAAATTATGTAACAGTGAGCAAGAAACAACTACCAGGCTCTTCTAGACTTACAATCAAGTAGAAAGCTTTAAGGTCTGGAATTTATAAAATGGATTAGAGATGGAAGAAAACGCAACATATACTTAGAACATCAAAAAGATTATATTGAAAAATATACATAAAGAGGTAGGATGTTTCCTAAACATGGATATAAGCTTTAGCCTACATGTTCTTAGAAGGATTTTGTTTCCATCAGAAGTTGTTACACTCCTGGCCTTGGAGGCTCTCTATTTTCCATTACTTATTGGAAATGGAAATGGGAGTTTGGTTGTCTGACTTCCTTAATTTGCTACAAGGAATGGAATTCAGAGCTACCAATGTGTCTAAAACAGAAAAGTAAACCACCTTCTTGTACATAGCCTTCTACATACAATTATTAAAAATATCTTACATTCACACTCCCAAACACACACAAGACCGCTAATCTCAGTCCTCTGCTACAGCCTAACCTTTCCTATGCCTGGAGCGTCAAAGCCAGTCTTGCAGCAGCTACAGTTTGTCAAGAGGCAGTAACCAAAACGTTGACAATGGGAACTGCTAAGTGAGAATTCCTGCAAGGGCCTAAGAATATGATTGTGATCCTTAAACGTCTGCAAGACAGATTCCTTGTGCCATCTCTTAGCTTGTTTTTCAGCTGTAATCATACAGTTGAAACACCCATATAACTGTTAGTGTTCAATAGTGTACAGATAAATGCAATTTATTTCCAATTCAATTAACTGGTAAAGGACATAGGCTCTGATATCTGCTAAACTTCCCAGTTTCCAAACACAGGTGCTGGGCACACAGGTTCAGAGCCTTGTTGTGTAAAGGACACAAAGGTGCCACTATGCAGAGAAAGAAGCAGCAGTTTCCTAGCTTTTCTGATACTGGGGTTTCGTACAAAAGCAGTCTCAATTAAAGTAGTGGTACCTTGAGAAGCTAGACAGGAACAACATGTACTGGCTGAAATTACTCATTTCTAACTACAACTGAAGGCCATTATATTTGCAGATAGCCTCTATTATGTTAAAATGAATGAGTGTTTGAAAAAAAACATCTTAAGGGCATTGAGCAGTCAAAGCTGTCTCTCACTAAACACCACAAAGGATCTGCACTCAGATATATCTAGGATTCCTTTCAGTTTTGCTGAGATTTCACTACGGCTGTTTTCCTAGGAAAGCTCAAATTCTTTCAGTGATGACTCAGCAATGTCTAACAAGCCTCAAGCAAGAGGAAATGAAAGGGTTCGGTGTCACACTGTACAAGCTTCCAGCAGTGCAATTTTCCTGCCTTCTATGTGAGGATTGCCAGGCCAAGTCACTGCCAAAACAAACTGCGGAAACTAATTCTACCTTTGTGAATATTTTATCCTAAAGTTCACCTGGCTAATAGGAGAACACTGCCACGAATATTCGTTCTTGGAAACTCAGAAAGCTTGTACGATTAGTTGGCTAGTGGAAACTGAATTAGAAGGCTGAAGAAGTTCATGAGTCGGTTTTGTTTATGACATCCTCTGATGCCTCTCAAGATAATAGGTGCCCAAGCTCACTGCTGTTAGCATCCTAGGAAAGCAAAAAATGTTGCCATCAATGTGCTTGTTTGGTGGTGTAGGTAATGAATCATCGAAGAGTAGAGAACTGCTGACTGCTGGAGTCGGGTATGTCATTTGCAATCCTAAATAACACCAGTTTAGGGCTATTATTAGTAACTAGCATTGCAATTCCTTCCCTTTATACTGGTTCATAGTAAGAAAGATTTTTACAGGCTGCAAAATTATTGGAGCTTTCATTGACACCACAGATTGCTGTCTACTGTGTTTTTACCAGAGTTTGTCCTTCTTACTGCTTATTCAACAGAGTTATCTGCAGTTATCTGCTCAACTGAGGTATCTGCAATTACCATATACATTTTGCTATCTCGATGACAACAGTGTGCCATGCATTGTCACTCAGTGCCACATTTCTGTGCTGCTGCACACTGGGAGACCATGGGATGGTTTTTGCACAGCCACAAAGACACTTTTCTTCCATAGTCTCAATCAGAAAAAATTAAAGGGAAGGTTCAAGGCATATCAAGGCCAATTCCACATCTCAGTTTGAACAATCCAGAAAGTTAAGCAAAGAGAAGACTGAATTCAAGACCAGATCTTAATTTTGGAGCTTAGATTCCAATTTTGGCTATAGAAAGGCTAAATTATTATTAATTATCATTAATCAAATCTGCAATAGCGTAGTTGTTCCCCTGGTGGTATCTTTTCACTCACTAGAAAGATGGTTTAACAGATATTTTAGAAAATGCATTGAATTCAGACTTAGTGCTATCTAGCCCAGAGACCCTGTCAGGCTGTATGCTTGGTCTCATTTGAACCAAAGCTCTTCTCCCCTGACTATGAAATCTGAAAGGCCTCAGCCTACCCAGTGCTTGCCTCAATTATCAGCCCTCTGTAGTGCTTAGAGAGTATAATCCTTGTAGGGAAAAAAGAAAGTGCACATTTCTCAAGGCATAAGCAAGACATAATTAATAATTGTATCTGGATTGTCTGGTAGCCTCATAACAACATTTGCTGAAACTCAACATTTTCCATTTAATTAGAAGTATCACATAATTAAAAAATATATTAAAGCTTCACTAGCCCAGCACTGCTTTAAAGAGCTACACTTGATTAGTACCCGACTTCTTCCTTACTAAAAATAGAATAAATGGCTATCTTCTACACAAGCTGAAAATAGAGAAGAGTTAGATATAATATTCTGACCCTGGGTGAGCTCTAAAGAAAAGTGATGGCTCTCTAAGGATTAAGAATTTGGCATCAGATTCGTTCTCATCAGTATCTTCCCAACACCACAAGAAGCACTCTGCTCCCTTCTACCCCTTTGGCAGAAGGAAGGAAGTTGCTCAAGATCCTTTGCTCGGGAACTGCTTGTTTTCTCCCATTCACACCTGCTCAACTACCCTCAGAAGGGCAGAGACAGGGTTGAACCAGTGATTTGTCCATTTGCTTCCTACATGTTCACTCAGGACTGTGACAGACAAGTGGGCTTTGCTCTTCCATGTATGGCTGTGCTGTCTAGCGTGGCCATCCAAATGGAAGACGCTTTATACAACTGCATTACAGATAGCCAAAATGAACCATCAGTACAAGAAAGTTTTGATTTGACTATTTGAATTTCCTCTATCATTTTATACTTTCACTAGGTTTCACCAGGTACAGGTATACCTGATTTCGTTATTTTGCATGTAATTTTCCTCCTTTTGCTATCAGACAGTGGCTTCTTCATTACACTTTTTTTGCAAACTAGAATTATAAAGCTATTTGGCAATCTAAACACATCTTCTTTGAGAGCATCTCCTCATATTGCAGTAATATTACTTACGGGAATTAGCAGAAATTATTTCTCACATTAGCAGAAATTATTTCTTTCATGTTTCAATGCATTGTTCGAAAAAGACCCAGAACAAAGCCTCAAATAACTATACTGAACAAACTGTTGCTTTACTATGGTTATCTGCAGAAAAGCTACACTGTGATGAACAACTTCTATTGAAATAGACATAGCATTTAAATGAGAAAATAAAGCAGTATCTGTACAGCAGAGGAAAATGAAACCCTGAATAGTCACAGTCAGATGATTTTCATATACCCTCTCAACAAAATTATTGCAGGAGTTCTTTAACTTCATTTGACTTTGGCAGATTTTGATCACACAGTATTATTTCCCTACTTGCATTTCCTCCTTAGAGTGTCCAGTGTTCTCTAAAGACTGGCATCATATTTTTCAGCTCTGATTACCTTTACAGACATTGAGATGAAATGAAGATGTGCCATTCTGAAATGTTTCAGAACGAGTGGCCAAGAAATGTAGCAAGCTAAATTTTGCAACCGTGTTAAATACATACCTCTCCAACCATGTAAAATACATCCTTCCGCTGTAGCATCTAAAGCTACACAAAGATATATACAGCTGGATGTTATAATTTAGCCATAGCCACATGTAGAGTGGTTAGCGTGGAGCTGCATCTCTCCAGAGATATTCTGAGACACTGTACCTTCTATGACATCTCCCTAAAAGCACATACTGCTCTCTTTTTGCAGGCAAAGTTAGCTGCACAGTGCAGAGAAAGGAGCTTGCTATGGCTCTGCTTCTTCCCTTCTGTTTCTAAGTAGATGCAAGGCGCGCACGGGGAGGAGGTCTAAAGCCCCATGTTAACACTATATTCTAGGCCTGCAGTTCATTCACGTGCGAGGTTTGTCTCCAGACTGTAAACTCCATATGTTAGAATGTATTTAAACTCTTCAGAGTTGAAACTGTAGCTGTGACCTTCACAGCACATAGTATGTTATCATCACATAAACAAGATAATATAACGCCTTAAACACGTTCAGCTTCAGTAAGGTTTCACAGCTGTTTAAGAAGTAAAAGCTGAGCAAGCAGAAGTAGTATCCATAGAGCAGGAACTTTAAGCCTCACGGAGACCTCTTTGTTCTCTCACAAGGTTATATTACATACTCTGTCCAGTCATGAAAGAGCTTACAACATTTATCTCATGTTGGATTCCCAAATCAATGTTCTCTTATGTGCCACAACTTTACTGAAACACTGTGCCAGATAATCCAAGGCCAAGTGTTCAATTAGTATTGCACGCCCTGGCTCAGTTGCAGGGACTAGATTGAGTGTTTAGAAGCATATAATTTATACAGTATTTTATTTGCAATTTTTCATACAGGCACAAACTTATCGATATTTTGCATGGGTGCCTTTATTGTCTTACTGATTTTGCTTGTTTCATATAATCAAAATGAAACAATAAAATCAATAAATCTAAAATGTCAAATATTTACATAAGAAAAAGAACTTCAATATAACAAACTGCCTCAGGCAGAGGGATTAAGGTCTCAAAATGCACATCAGAATATGATACCTTTACGTTCATCTATTGAAGAAGAATATAAACAGTTTAAATTGAAGGCTTCCTTTTTGTAACTAGGGAAGAAGGGCTGTCACTCACATTCCAGGAAGAAATACTGCAGCGGTATGAGATATTACCACCTCATTTGCTTTTTACCAGCCCTTTTCCAGGGACAATTGTCCTGCTAGCAGAGCAGAAAGCCTCTCACAGCAAAGATACCTCTTTTATTTTCTTCTCTTTCTCTAACAACTTAAGCTGTTACATTAAGTTATTAATTCAAAAGGTTGAGGCAAGGGCATGCTCATTCCATTCTCTTGATGCTAGGGCAGGAACAGAACCTTCTCCTTCTCCTGTCCCGTCCCTGAAGCATTCAAGACCAGGTTGGATGCACAACCTGGTCTAGCAGAAGGTGTCCCTGCCCATGGCATGGGGACTGGAACTGGATGATCTTTAAGGTGCCTTCCAACAAAAACTATTCTATGATTCTATGATTCTTCAGCAGGACAAATCAGACACCTTGGGGTAGGAATATTTGAAACCATCACAGCAAGACTTGCCAGGCCATAAATGAAGTAGGAGAGAGATACTGCACACTGCATATTCTGAGAGACAGATCCAGACTTGTTTTGGTATTTGTGAGGTATTAGATCTCTGAAAGGTTGTGAAGAGTATTTGTCTTCCCTGCCTTCATATTTAAGCCACCTTACAATGAGCATGTTAATAGGATGTCTGAATTCCTCTACATTCATAATCACTCTTTGTGTAAATAAAAGGGAGAATATTATGCAGAAGTACTGCTTTAAGTATCAAAAGGGATTATTTCACTTTGCTTATCAAGCATGCAGGTTAAAAAAGTGCTTTCTGATACTGTCTTCTCATCTGTGTTTTTTCAGAATCAGGATGACCTAAGATAATGATTTTGAAAGGCCCATAGTACAAATCATGTTCATATTGAATAATGACATAATTCTTTACTTAGCTTATTAGAAATAATAGCTTATTAGAAATAATGCTTAAGAAGGTATAGTACATTTAGCACCATTATTGTTTCCTGTAATACAGTATCTTTAAGAATTTTAAACGAAAAATTGTCATTATAAAATATTTCTGTTCTCTCCCATTCTCCTTCCTCCTCTCACCCCTCAAATGCTTTTTGAGGATTAATTTACTTACTGCTTCAGTGTCTTTCAAGCTAAATTCACTTAATTTAAAAGTACTGGTATTCTCTCACCACTTTCAGTCCTTGAAATATCCAGCATTTAATCTTCCTGATGAGGTTGCTTATTAGCTAAGAAATACACATCAGCAATGATAAAGATTTGACATTGAAACTCAGTTAATAGCTCTGTAGTTGAAGTTTTGCCTGTAACAAAGTATAAATTACCACACCTGCGGTGGCTTTAGCTATGTAAGGCTACCAATAGTAGAAAGTGATAAAAGATGATTTTACTGGGTAAATGGTATCTGGTAGTATGTGCAGAACCAGGCTAGAACTATACTTGAAAGTTAATATTCAGCACACAGATGCACCTTGAAAATGTTGTGTTCTGCTTCTCAGAACCCTGTAATT
Organism: Steatornis caripensis; assembly: GCA_013398225.1. Classification (NCBI taxonomy): domain Eukaryota; kingdom Metazoa; phylum Chordata; class Aves; order Caprimulgiformes; family Steatornithidae; genus Steatornis; species Steatornis caripensis. Next base: position 138,377 of record VZSC01007505.1, on the reverse strand, counting down.
GTGTGCAATCAAAAAATTTGCTATTGATAAGGTGTGGTCCTATTTGTCCTTTTTGTTGGCAGCATGCAAGACGACAGTTTAGAATCCTCAACTTCAATATCTCAACTTCTGAGAGAAAGTTATTTAGCTGAAACTAAACATCAAGGGAAGAGTGAAAGAAGCAGATCAGAAACAGCTTCTCATAATTTCCATTATGGCAACGCTTCTGGTGATTCAGATGAGGTAGCTGCCCAAGATGACCTTCCAGATCTCTCTGCCTTTTTGAGCCAAGAAGAGCTAGACGAAAGTGTAAACCTGGCAAGACAAGCTATTGCTCAGAATCCACTGGAAACTAAACAGGATGAGCTTCAGGCACATTCACAGCATCCCCCAGATCAGCTGAAAAACACAGGAAAACACAAACAAGTGGCCCAGTCTACAGCTTTGAAAACATCAGACAATGGCCTGCACTCAAACTTTTGTCAGGACCATGTCAGAAATACAAAGGGCTCCAAAGGGAGCTCTCAAGATTTAAAGAAACACCTCCCTTCTGAATCAGAATCAAAAAAGGAATTCCTAAACAAGGCTGCAGATTTTATTGAGGAACTCTCCTCACTTTTCAAAGCTCACAACTCTGAAAGAATAAGACCTCGAACATGCAAAAACTACAGGAGTAAAATTGATTCTAAGAATAAGCCTGCTGAAAAAGGTAGGTCTAGCCTATCTAGCACATCAGAAACCAGAGAAAGGCTTCTCATTTCAGTACCTCAAGACTTGGAAAACAAAGCAGAGAAAACATTTGAACAAACAGATGATCAACAGGCGGCAAACTTCGAATCTATCAATCAATTAACAAGTGCAGAGCTAAAAACAGAGTCGGAATCTGCATCTGTATATTCCGATGAGCCTATTGGACAACCACCACGCTTTACTCAAAAACTGAAGAGCAGGGAAGTTCCTGAAGGAACCAAAGTGCAATTGGACTGCATTGTGGTAGGAATCCCAGCACCTGAAGTCAGGTAAACATATTCTGCACTTGTCATTCTGTATTTCTGTAACAGTAGGTGTATGCTTTTCACTCTTTCCAGATATTATGATACATACATTTCAGTAATCTGTAGCAGAACTCTCTTGACCTTGGTTATTAAAATCAATTAAGAAAAAAAAATTGCTTTCTTCAAATCATACAAAAGGTTGCTTATATTTTAAGACAACGTATTTTTTGACACGTTAATTATTTGAATTTTAGAGAAGTGTTTTTAAATACTGTATTTCCACAATTAAAAGAAAGTGCTAACTCCTTAATGAGAACCATTAGCTATCTTTATCAAAATCAAGATTGATTGTGTAAACTGCCTAAAAATACCGATGGCCGTGACACCTCACACTGATGTCTGAAGGTATTTGAGATGAGTAAACATAGGATTCTATAGATCAAAACCATCCATACATGAACAGAGAGGAAAGGAGTTAATTTATTACACAACAAACTAGGAGCAGCTCAGTGCTAATAGAGATTCTGCTGCGACCTTAGAAAAAACACTTCTCTGTTATCAAGTATAGACACTCTTATTAACTGATACTTATTCATGTTGTATGACTAGCCTGCTAATTCTGATGCTTCAATTTTCACCTATATCTAAGAGGATTTTGAAAGTTAAATAAGTAACATTTGCAAAGATCACCGGAGATAAAAGGAAATGTGAAAAACCTACAGTTTATTCATCAATGGCACCAGTAGAATCAGAAACAGATCACTGTAACTTTTAAATTTATCTTGAAAATTCTTAGATCTCATCAGCATTTCTAAATCTGAATTTGTTCATAAAGAGCTCATTAGTCTAATTTACCTCTCAGTTACAGTGGTGAAATTGTATTTCCTTTGCTGGGACAGTACTAATCCAATAGAAAGGAAAATTCTATTATTCTTTTAGAGGTGTACTCCATATATTTGCATCCTAATTTCTGCAGTATCATAAATAGATACCCTTAGTCTAGATGGGTGTTTATCCTTTTACAGGCATTTTAGAAATGTGTTGCTTTTCTAAATATTGAAAATAATTATTTGCATCCTCAGCATCTAGTTAAAGGATTCTGAGCTTCACAGATGGCCCACTTTTTCCAGTCGTCAGCTCATTGTCTTCCTTATATACTTGAACAATGCTGAGTACAGCACTACTACTTCTACTGCAGTCAACAACTTTTATCATCTTTCTCACTGAACTAATAGGCACAATCATCAAATGAAAACTATCTCAACATCCAAAGATGGAAGCTCCAAAGATTTTTGTAGTAAAGAATATTTGTCTTCCACTCCCTTGGATTTCTGGCACACCAGCTGCTGATTTTTTGAGGAGGAGGAGGAAGTTTTTACATCGCACTACTAAGTACATAGGAACAAGGACCTACAAGTGAATCCTCTTGTTATGGACAGCCTTGCCATGAAGACAAGAACTTACCAAGTTGATGGGATCCCTGAACTGTAACTGCCAGACCATTTTGCCCCACTAGTGCCTTCAGTAGTAACATGTAGGTTCTTAGTCCCTAACAAGACCTTGACCTGTGGTGCCGCAGGGCTCTTGTCCATGACAGGAATGTGAATTTCTAAAGGACTAAATGATTTGTTTATAGAAGAGGAATCTGTTCTAAAGCTGGGGGAAGCACCTTGTTTGGGAAGAATAGGCTTTCTACTATGCTTCATGTCTAAACTCATTGCTTTAATTAACAATTTTGAGGCATTCCCTTGGTGGAGTTTATGCCATTAGAAATGTTGTGTTGTGTTCAGCCCTTAAATTCATAGAGGAATCTGATTAAAAGATAAAACAATGCCAGAAATGTGGTGGTTTTGACAGAAAACAGGAAATATCATAATTCCCTAGATATTAGCAACACTCTCTGAAGACTTCTCTTGCTTATAAAGACTTTGAGACTTATTTCTCCAGGCACTTGCCTTGATAAATCTTTTTGCTAGTAAGAATGTCAGTAGGTTCCCTGGACATGAGAAATAATTTTTTTTCCTCTCATCATTTATAGTTTAAAACACAAAGAAAACAACTAACATAAGCTTCTCTTGTGTATATAGACCTGTACACAAACTCAATCTGGCTTTCTTTGTATTCAGAAAAGGTGAACACTAAATTGCTTGTTTATAGACATACACTCTGGTGCACAATGTTAATTTTATGTATTTCTCCAGAAGGCCACAACACCATCCTCATAACAGCACATCATGCCCATGCTGTTGACACATACATAAAACTGACAAGGTGTTCATGCCATCTAAGTTTAGGCGTTTAACAACTATCTGAATTAGAAGCTGACACTATAAAGTCATTGAAGCCTCACAACGGCAGATCGGAGAACCCAGGAACAATAACTCGTGCCATGGAGTATCCAGGGATGGCCAGGATGCCTGTGCACCCAATTCAGGGACCACTTGTTTCTACAGAATTGGATTATGGGTATCATTGTAACTTGAGTCTATTTTTGTCCCCAAAATCCTGAAGATTTTTCACTGAAATCTCTATTTCAATATTTGTTTTTGTTTATTTTAAATAATAAAATAAGCTACTTACGTGAATGACAGTCAATGCAGGAGCTGTTATACTTCTACAGAATAAGTATCCATCAGACTTTTCCAATGACAGTACACTGCTGTTAGGCACTGTATTGCTCCAAACAGAAATGCACACTTGGTTTATTGGTTCATGCTTGTAGCCAGATCAGGGTCTAACACAGTAGTCGAGAACTCACACGCTGATGCCCTAAGGCCCTGGGAAGCAGGGACAGGGAAAAAGATGTCCCATAGGGAAAATCTGTCCCAAGCGGTCCAGCTCAAGAAAAAGATCAGGCTCAGCTTGCAGTTTCACAATGTGAAACTGTTCAGTTTCACAAACTAACAAATAAAAGAAAAATCACAAGGGGGTAAGTTTGAACTCTCTCTCCCCTTGTGTTTTGTGTGTGTGTGTATGTGCTTTATTAAGAAGAAAGTAGTGAATGTCAGCTGCTTGAACAGAGTTTTCTGACCATAATTGTTTGTTAATAAAACTTTTGTCTTGTTCATCCAAAATTGTTTGAACTCCACCAATGTGTAGGAGTAACGCTAAGACAGGGTGTGAAAAAAATGTACTTACCTGAGCAATAATTATTCATGTGCTTCCAGTGATTGTGGCCTTTTAAGTCACTGCTACAGCACAAGGAAACCAGAAAATTTAATGTACTTTAGGGCATGTGTTCCATTAACCACAGGGACTATGAGAATGCAGGTTTTATTCACTAAAAATAGAGCTTGTCTTTGATCTGCTGTGTAAAATCGTAAAGGAAGCATCTTGTTGGCCATAGTTGTGGAACTGTGTCCAGAACTGGTCTCAGAACTGGCAACTGTCTTGCTTTGAGCGTAACAGTTTTCCAAGGTTTGTGGTGAGTTAGTTCAGTATCCGTGGAGCTGGGCAAGGAGAGAAGAATTCTAATAGGCAAGCAAGAGAGACACAAAAATCAATAGTCTGAGGAAAGGACTAACTAGCAAGGTGGCAACTGATGAAAGAAAGCTTAATGCTGACTGGCTTTAAGGTATGATTTCTTCTTCCTTCAACTTAGCTGAATGACCAAGCTCAGTAAACAAGCACCCTTTGGACACATGTGCTAATGCATGCTTGCCTGCACCCTTTGACTTAAAATGACTTCCTAACCACAGGAAGGAATCCCAAATTACTAATGCTTATAATATATACACTTACAGAAGTGTAGAAGTGGTACTGTAGGAACCCAGAGCATTGTAAAACAAGAACAAGATTCAACAAGCTCTGTAATGTAATTTCTCAGTCAACACTAGGAGCAATCACATGGTTGAACTGATGTAACGGGGATTATAAAAGAGAAATTAAAGACATGAGATTTAGAAAGAATCTGATTACAGGAATGGAAAGGACTGGAAAATATGATGGACAGATACAGTGTTTGAAAGCCAGACAATACAAAACAAAATTGATGATGTAAAAAATGGTGTTAATGATATTCATGATGGATCATGGTGAAAATATCATTTGCAATGATAAAGCAGTATAATTTACAGGCTTGGTAGGTAACTACCTGGTATATATGAGGGCTCACCGAGGGACAGAAAATGGGATGGTGGAGCAAGAGAAGAAACTGGGAACTGATTTGAAGTATCAGTATATGGACAGCTAAATCCTGCTTGACTGCATACAGACCTGTCCAACTGCTTCTTAAGATAACTCAGCCTTAGTGTAACAAGCCCACATGTTAGAGGAAGCTTGTTCAGCCTACCTATCTAGAAAGAAGTTCCAGCGAAACGTTACCCATTTTTCAGTGTCATCAGCTGAAAGCAGTGACATAGAAGAGACGAACAAAGATTGATCCTGTAGTATATGGGCCTCTAGCTAGCTCAAACACTACCTCACAATTGAAGAGCACTACTACAATTATTGATTACTTTACTCTGACTATACTGCAGGTTAGAAATAAGCATTTAAGAGAAGTGTGTAGCATATTTCCAAAGTGTTAAATGTTTTGCTGACCTTCTACAGCTCTGTTTCTGTATGTGTAATGAGAAGTGTGACATTCATTCCTCTCTGTGAGGAGAGCACTCCTTATTCCCTCAAGTTCAGCGGTGTCTACATTTTTCCAAACTGTTTGGCACATCACTCCTAGGTTAATTTTACTTACGAATCACATTGCATGGTTTGGCATACACAGCTATCCTGGAAGTGTCATGAGGATTTGATGTTCTAAAAACAGGCTGTATGTCATAAGGTTTCAGTGAAAACATTCTTTAACATAGGCATACAAAGCTTAAAAATTGCATTTCAGTGCTGCTTTGTTACATAAAGAGACTAGATCTGCAAGTAATCACAGATTTTGAGAGAAGAGGTTGCTTAAGATTGATTAAGATTTTTTTTCTGGCTGCCAGATGAAAACATTTATCTATTCTAGTGCTCAAAGCCTAGAGAGCCAAATTTCTCTTACATGCAACTCCATAAGACCTAGGATGAATTTGGCACAGAGGATGATGCTGCCTGCGCTTAATGTGAACCTGCCTTGTATGATGAAGCTATCATTACAATTCATCGCAGGAATGAAATGTCAGTGACAGAGAATTTTGCTACTTCAGTCATGTCACGTATCTCAATGTCAGAACTCCTCTTGGAACTGACATTTCATTGCTACCACATACAACATTTTGATGGTAAGAATAAAATAAAATGTTAATAAGTGAGGGGTAGGTATAACCATACAAAAGATTTATGTAAATCTTAATTTCACAAGAGAGAATTGTTTTTAATTTATAAGCATTGTAAAGAGATAACATACATGTGGCATGCTCTTTTTCTTGGCTTAATCTCAAAATACTTTAACGTTATGGTGAAAATAGCGACTAAAGAACACACTGCACAGCAGAACCAAACACAGGTTTGAAACAGAAGCTTATTCCTGAAGTTTTAAATCACTTATGTTGCAAATTTTGGACTAGTCAAATTAAAAAATAACTGCAAAGGAAAGAAGTAACTCAATCCTGCTTCATTGTCTGTTTGAGTCTACTAAAGGAATACACTACTCACATCCTACTAAAATAACTGGAAGAAATAGGTTACATGGTGTACTTAATTTTGCTTATATGAAATTAGAATTGTGCCTCACAAAGGCATGCAATACAGACTTATGTCTACACAAACAAAACAGGTTAACTGGAAAAGCTGATCAGTAGAAGAGTTCTTATATCTTGCTGGTGATTATATTGCAGCATTTTGTGTAATGTGTTTTGCTTTATTTGTCACATAAAGCAGTGAGGAGACATACTTGAATGGACACAAAATATAATATCACTGTATTACCTAAGTTATTTGAAGTTCTGAAAAGATGCTGCTGAAAATGGTATCAAATTCTAGAATAGGGGTATTCTCTTTGGTAGTTTTTCATATCTGCTAAAGCTAGCATGCTAAAACAAAACTACATTATAAGGAAGAGGCATGAGGTAGATATATAAAAAGACATGAGTAAGTGCCATGACTCAGCTCCCGAAGTACACAGTTGTCTACATGAATTACACACCTAAAAGGCAACTTGGTACATTCATATATCCAGTTGTGCTTGTAGTCGTACAACTGTGCATGAATCTTAGGTCTTCTCTCCTGAAAAATGTGACCATTGTCCATTATCGACTATTGTAAATCTTGAAAACCATAGAATAAACCATATAGTACGTAGAATAAAAAAAATTCCCCCATTAGGATCACAGGAATCCTATATAATTTTCTAGTCTGGAACTTAAAAACAGCACTAAACAATTTCAAAGGACCTTTTCAAACAACCCTGTAATGCACATTACCACACTTTCCCCTTGGGATTGCTAAGTGTTTCCTCTGCTTACTCATGGTAGAGTTGTTCCTTTATCCCATGCACTAGATGTTTGTGTTCTGGACACCAACGACTCCACTACTAGTATGGTGTCTGTATCTACATATTTATAAGGACATCACTGAACAGAAAAGCAAATGTAACACGCAATTCAGGAGAGCCAGTCAAAAAAACCCCACTGTATGTTATTATTAGTGGGGAAAATACCAGATTTGGGCAAGTCATTATGGGCAAAGTATAAAATAGGTGTAGCTTATCCTTCTCTTTGATGAGGTATGTATTAGAGAATCTGAAGGTTTCTGATTGGACTATGATGGAATATGAATACTACAGCTCAATCAGAAAAAGCTAGAAAGATCATTATTTTTAAAGGAAATGTGTTTTGAATGGAAGTGTAAAACAATTCTTTCAAAACAAAGATGCCACAAATAAAAAGCAGGAGTTGCAAGCTAAGTATCAGCAAAAACCCATACAATCTAATCTACTGGAAAATAATGGTGATGGTACTGTCATAGCGAAATCCTTTAAAAGAAGAGTAGTTTGCAAATAATTGTTTTAAGACTGATCTAGCCCTTTTAAAATTATTTTTAAGTGCTATTTCACACCTTCTGAGACAGATAAAAGGAATGGTAGATAAAAGATAAAGAGAAAAAGATAAAGAGAATGGTTAGATACTCTGGAGAAATATATGAACCCACATACATATGTATATACTTGCTCTGTTCTTACAGTCTTCCAAACAGGCTGCCCAGAGAGGTTGTGGAGTATCCTTGTCTGGAGATATTCAAAACCCGTCTGGACATTTTCCTGTGCAACCTGCTCTAGGGGCACCTGCTTCAGCTGGGGGGTTGGACTGGGTGATTTCCAGAGGGCCCTTCCAACCCCTGCCATGCTGTGATTCTGTGATTCTGGAAGTGTCTGTTCTTGGCCACTGTCAAGACAGTACGTTGGGTTAGGTGGACTTGTAGTCTGAGCCAGAACACCCAATAAGTTAGTTCTTATTTATCTTTTTATATATGCTAGCTGACCTGGCAACCTAGGATATGTGCTGATGTTATTACTCCCTCTTGTATGATGACAGCTGTCTTAAACTTCCAAAGGTGCTACATGTTGTATGGGTTTGGTTAATATCCACAATACTGTTTACACTGTGTTGTGAAGCACCTTAAACAAGTTCCACTGAAGTTTGAGAAGTAGCATGAATGGCTGCCAAAAGCTATCCTAGAGTAAAGTGGTGTTCTAGACAGATTGTCCACTAACAGCAAGTACCTTGGAGCATCTCATAGTTACCCTGGGTCCACATGTCTAGTGTCCTGGTGCAAACTCATTTTCATTAGACCAGAACTGGGGCAGCTGGGCCTGGGAACATATTTGAACCTGGCATCCTTGCTTCAGAGAGAGAAACTTCCAGCAAAGAAGTGGGCATCAGGACTTCAACATTTTAAATTATTGCTGCCAGATTTGCAAGTTTGTCTGTCAGAGTCCTAAGGCTCAAATGGAAGAGAAATGAGTAACCTTGGTTAAAAGTTCTCGGCATAAAGCAGTGCCAGTTTCTCATTGGTAAAACGCTGCAAGAAGGATGGATGCATTTTAGTGAAGCAAAGCTGTACTTCAGCTGTGAAATGTCAGGGAAGAGAGCTGGGATATTTTACACCCTACTGGCATCCTCTTTTAACATCAAGGTATCTACTACATGACTATCCATTGAAATTGGAAATGTTAAATTCATAAGAGTAATTTTCTTAGATCCATTTTCAATTCTTGTTACAATGGAGGCAAGCACATGTAGACATGAACCAAGACTTTTAAGTTCTAGCTCTCTCGCTACAAAGGTTTGCCTTTCTAAAAGGGGAAATGGCGTTAAACTATGATTCATTCTACAGTGCAGGGGCTTCCCTCTGTAACAGGCAGACCTGTACCATTTCCAAGCTGTACTTTCAGGTCAGCTGACTGTACAGCTACAGATTACACTAACTTGCAACTTGAAGTGGACTGGGGAATACCCTGTCTACTTTAGGAAAATCATGTTGGACAGCTAGGACTGATGGTGCACAAATAGTTCATGGGTTACTTCTTAGCTGTGTAATCATCATTTAAGTTCCAGATCTGTACTCCTTCATAGCTCACAGTCCCTTTGATGCTGCTTTTTCAATTCCACAATTTACTTCTATTAAATTTTGGTTTTCCATTGGTATGGACTGTCTTATATGTTGGGGTTTTTTTCCAAGATATTAATTTGGGGTTTTCTTTATGCTCAATTTGTAGCACAAACTTGTAAACAGTTGTGCTTCCAAGAGGTGAATAGAATTGAATGGTTAAAAAAAAAATTTGATTAATGTTTTTCTGAATTATCTGAGATGGAAATGTATCAAAGTACCTTATAGTATGAGCCAGGAAATACGAATTATTGCAATTTGTTACTCAAAACCCTATCTTTATCCTTTCCACAACTAATCTTATGGTATAATATATTAATAGTAAATACATTTCCCATTGCTTTGATAGCATTTGTATGCACTCAAAAGCTAGCAGGTACTTTTACCAAGTTACCATATAAAGATAGCTGAAACAATTATTCATTTTAAAAAAGCAATTGAAGAAAAAAATGTTAACAGTATGACAGACCCTACCCACACAGACACAAGACACATTAATCAACAATACTCAAAAATTGACTAGTCAAGAAAGCAGGAGTAAACAGAAAATACAAATATTTCTGTGGAGTTTTATATCTACCTATATTTATGAGAAAAGTTATGGTGAAGATGAACGCACCTTACTTTGGCTTTTCAAATTTAGCTAGTTATCAAAAAATACAGGTATTTCTGAGTATTATCCCAAACATTTAACTCTGGATCTTATAGATATTACTACACCTTCTCTATAAAACCTAAATTGTCTTATTAAATTTGAATCTGATTCTGCAAACGCACCTGTTTTTCTGTTCTGTCTTTTTAACATTGACAAGCAACAGCAATCAGGCCTGCTCTCCCCTTCTACTAGCTCTCAGGTTGAGCTGATGGTTACTGTCATTAACACTTCCTATGGAGCTGCCTTTTCAGGTGCGGCTTTTACTTTTGCTTGGATTCCTGCATTTTTTACTGAAACAACCCTTCTGAACACTGAGAGACCTAGCAATGCCTTAATGAGAATGTGAAGTCTCTAAACGGCCCAAAATATTCTTGAATGTGTAGCTGTGATTAAAAGAGAAATAGAGCAATATGATGCAGAAAAGAATTCAAGGTCCAGCTGTTTCACTGGCTATTTCCTTCTAAGGAAGTGCCTCTATATTGTAATAGATCACTTCTCTTTCCATGTGATATACTTATGCCATCTTTTATAAAAAGCAGATTGTCTTAAATACATGACAAAACAAAGAGTAAAACTATAGTAAATTTCAACCACATTCTGAATCAATATGATCTTTGGAATCAGGAGCTAAGGGAAATTAGTTTACTTAGTGTATTGGATTTTTTGCTACAGTTTAAGCCACAACACAGATCTGAATGTACCTCAAGAGAAATTCAGAGCTGGATTGATAGCATTTCAAACTCAGAGTTCTTCTACTCTACTATTGAAATCTGCATATCAAGAAAAATATGTGCCAGAGTCACTTACATAAAATAGTTTGTTAGCATGTTTACATACTGCAAAGAAAGGAGCTCTGTTATTTGCTGTAATGGAATACTATGAGAAACCTAAATATTTTACTCATATGACTGTTGATTCAACACTTGCCAGCAGTGCTCTGTCAGAATCTTCAGGGTAAACCCCACCTGTCTTATCATCAGAAAGACTTCCAACATTGTCATCCTAATTGTCAAGTTGTTTGCATTGATAAACAATATTTTTTGCCATGCAGGTGGTACTGTGAAGGGAAGGAGCTTGAAAACTCACCAGACATTCAAATTATCCAGACAGGTGATCAACATTCATTGGTTATTGTTGAAGCTTTTGAGGAGGATACAGGACGTTATTCGTGCTTTGCTTCAAACATCTATGGAACAGACTCCACTTCTGCAGAGATTTACATAGAAGGTAACGTTAGAATTGTTGCGGAAATTGTTGTTGAAGTTGGTCATACAGGATTAAGATATAATTACATATTTTGTATGTTAACTGTGTAATAGATTTGTCACAAAAAATATGTAGCAGGGAGTCAACACTTTTTGTCATTATTAAAATATTTATTATTTCTCTGTAAAATGCATGTCAGACAAGTGTACTTGGACTGTATACTTGGACTACTGTCCTTTACATATAATTTTATTGTGTTGCTTCCCAGAGATTCTACGTATCTCACTGCAAGACTGAAGTCTAGAAATATTCAGATTCTGATGCAATCTTACATTTTTTGTCTTTGGTTTCTCTACAGAAATACAAGAACCTAAAATTTGTGTCTAATTCTTATTAATTCCTTTTCCCTATGGTAATTATTACACATTGAATATAGGATAGCTTCATCCTACCCCGTTATTGGAACCTTGTAACCAAAATAAGTATGTCAGCAATTTGATATTTTACTTGCACAATATATGCTGTAAATAAAACAGAATATATATCCATAGATTTAGGTCTCTATTCTTTCTCCTTCTGCTTTTTAATATATCCTACTTTGCTTAAGAGACGTCTATTTATTATATTTCTTTTTAACATTTTTTGGGGTGAAGTTTCAGATTGCATCCATCATTGTGCTAGCAGGATTACAAATTTAAAATAAACACATAGAACCTTTTTTTTCTTTTGTCTTTTTTCCATTTCTCAGGCAGAGAAATATACTATGAGTACCATCACTGACAACATTGGGACCATTCATAAATTAAAGCACCTACCCTACTTAATACAAGGTTAATTTTGCTCTACTGTTATTCTTCTTTCACATCTCCAATCTGACAATGAAATGACAAATTTTTTTTAGTATCATCTGCACTGCTCCTGACATTAATGGGAGATGTCTGTGCTTGGCAGGGATTTACTAGTTCTCGAGACTGGGGCCAAGGCCTGCTTTCACCTAGCTCAGTGGATGTTGGATGGAAGCCATGACTGATGGAGATACTCACTGGCAGGAACTGCAGAGAAAATACAAACTCCAAATACAGTGAAGGCTGAATCAGAAGTGTAAAATGTCTCAGAAAGACAGCTGTTAGTAAACTGATCTAGTATCTTCTCCAAACTGTGCTACAAGGCACTAGTTGAAGAATAATAGCTATGATTCCAGGTCTGTCTCTTTCTTTCTCTCTTTTTTTTTTTAAATGGTAGTATCAGGTGTCTGAGAAAAAAAAGCTCTTACTTCACAACAGCAATTACAGTGGCATTTTAAAGAGAACCTGAGGAAGACCCAGGTATACATTCACTCTTGGATACCATTTTCCTCATTTCAGTTGCACCTCATCTCAAATCTGCCTTATGCCAATGGCAGTTCTGTATCTTACACAGTATGCAACGTTGGTTCATTTTCACTGCAATGTGACCTTTTGTTTTGGCATAGCTTTACAATATATATCCTCAGAATGCTCTAGAGGAAATTTGAATAAGGGTTTGTATCATTCACAGATAAATTTCTCCAAAAACCCCTCTGCTAAGTGAAATTCTTTTCTTTTTCATAGGAGTCTCTTCTTCTGACTCTGAAGGTGAAATCATTAAAGATGAAATGGATCAGTAAGTTTAAAATCAGTTACATCTTCCATATTTCTTAAAATTAAAAAATGCACAAGTGTAGATATTTTAGTTTCCATTAAAAGTTTGCAACTCCCAACACACCAGGCTTTTGTTTGGAATTTGTTTGAATTGCTTGGGTTGGGTTTGTTTGTTTGTTTGCTTTACAAATACTATGAAACAAATACACATTTGCTTGTGTGTCTTTAGCTTAAGAATTAAAACTTTAATATTAAATATAAACATCAGAAGAAATGTTACCTTAAAGATTAAACTACTAAAATTAATTTACTAAAACAGATGTCATTTGACTAGACCCAACTTAAATGCTGATTTAACCATCTGACTTGGAAAAACAGTGTAGTAAATTTTCTCACATAAAAACATGGTCTGTCATGAAGTTTTTGGCAGAAGATGGCTATACATGAATTATTTAGATTTAAGATAAGGAAATTAGTACATATGAGCTAGAGTAAACTGAAATGATGGGTATAAAAGACTACTTAAAAAGAAAGAAAAGGTGTCAGATGTAATCTAAAACCCAGGAAATAATTCTATTTTTCCTGAACAAAATCCATTCCCTGTGCATTTAGAACCTGATCCAATGCTGTTAAAATCTATAGTCTTTCAGAATCAAAGTCTTTTTATTAACTGGAAAGGGAGTCAGACTGGTTGAAAACTAAAATACTCAATCTTTTGTTTTGAACCCCTTTGTATGCATTAATTCAACACCCAAACCAACCAGTGCTGTATAAAGAGAAAATTTTAATCAGATAGACTTACACCCTCTGTTTTTTCCCATTATTTATCAAGGAGGGTTATACTTATTACAAATGTAATTTTCTTTTAAAATGCAAATACAAACCACTGCAGTGTGTTTGACTGAAGACTTCAGGCTGACAGCAAATCCTGTCTTAGGTGATTTTTACTTCAAAGTCATAAAAAGTTCCAGATTGGATTGGTTTATGGACTTTGATAAATGTCAGGGTTTAATATAAAGCTTAACATCAACAAGTTTCCAAACGTTTTGAGACAAATCGCTAAGTTTGTCATAGCTCTAGCTCAGATTTTTCCAAATGTGCCAGGCATAAGGTTTCTTCTTATTCATCTCATTAGGTGTTAATGTAGTGTTAAGCATGATCCCGATCACTTGATGGCATCTCTAAGTTCCTTACCTCATTAAATTGTGAAGTAATGTATTGCATTCTGTATTCTTTAGGAAAAAAAGAATGCTGCTCTGACACTGAGTGGGATGTCCTCAAATGATAGAATTATCAAAGATTAGGTTTGGGTATAGTCAGAGTGTCTTTATTTTTGCTTAGCTTCGAGCTGTTGTCGTATGAATCTGAACACCTGTAATTAAAGGGAATTAGTATAAGAACAGGTGCAAAAAAAATTTCACCATTTCAAAAGAGAAATCAGTGATCACAACAACTGTATGTTCACTCTGAGTAAGGCTTCCTCTGGTTTGTAAGCTGGCTTTCCTGGGGGGACCTGTGGTACATTCCAGAGCAGCCAGTGCATACCTCAAACTGAATAAAAAGACCATCTCTTAATTGTCTGCATTATTTTACTTAGCAATAAAAGTAAATAAGGTCAACTTTTTTACTTCCTTATAGAAACAACCCAGAAGAAATGAAGAGGTGACAACCCATACACTACCAAAATTGCCTAATATGTTGGTCAGAAAGCACACCTCTCTTTTTATTTTTCAGCATGAAATTATTGAATCTGTATCCAAGCAGACCATGGTGTTTTCATTACCTTTTAGTCCCGAATCATTCAAGCTCAGGGAGCAGTGCAAGAGAAACTAGCACCGTCCTCTGAGAAAATAGCATCGCTCTCTCACACTGCTCAGAGCTGCTAACAGCAGCTTTCAAGCCACGGTTAGGTTGATCCTGGCCATTTATTACATTTGGTGTAATTGAACTAAGCATGAGAGATTACAGTGGCAAGATATGCATCCAGATTCTTATAAAATGCAGTTTACTTAGGAGTATGTATCAGTTTAGATCAATTGGAATTCAATCCCAGAAGTGAGGCTGGGGCCAACAGGTAGCTGGGACAGACACAGCTAAGGGACACACATGTAGCTCTAGCTTCCAATTAGAGAACTTGTTTTTGGTTAATATTTCACAGCAAACCAAAGCCAGCTGACACCTCCTTCAATGCAGCATCTTCTCCTGTTAGAACTGCAACGAAGTATCAAGAAACCTCCAAGACACCATCTGCCATGGTCCAGCCTGTGTCTGTACCTGTTCAGCCTGTGTCAACGCCAGTTAATCCGGTAGGGGAGACAACACAGTAAATTTCAATGACTAAAAGCTAGTTCTTATAAAGGTTTCTTCTAGTTTGTGACTCAGAACCCCCAAATTTTCTGGTCTTTGCTTTGCTGTTGAACTTCAGCTTTGAACCTTACAGTCATACAGTAGTTGCATACGCAGAAGAGATGTCCTGCCTACTAGCTAACATTTAGCACCTGGCAAAGGGAAGGGAACCTTTCATCTCCAGGTTACAGCCATCTCTGTGGCAGTGAGCAGAAGGAGCAGCTGTCACTAGCTCAGCCAGTGGCAGGAATCTATGCACTCCAGCAGGTCAGAGAGACAGCATGCCATGAAGGGCACTTGGATGTGTAAGTCAGCCCACTGGCCTCTTCACATTGCAGGCTGACTCATTCACTTTCAATAGTGGCAGCTTATAACTTTTTCCTCTCCCTTTCTACAGAGCTCACTTGAAATAATTTTCTTTCGATGAAACCTAATTTAAGCTATATCATTTCACTACTATGTTTACTTTATATGTAGATATACTTATTTATCATATAACATTTTAATAGTCATATCAAAGAGTTTCTAATTAATGTTAGCATGCATTTTGAGTCCTTTTTGTTGCAAACTATCAGAATATTCATAACTGTGAATTCTTACCTAATAGGAAAGAAGGGCCATATTTACTTAAAAATAAAACTGAAAAGTTAATGAGAAACTGGCTTTACACTGCCTTTCCAATGTTTAAATCCTAGAATTAGGTGATAACCAATAAACAGATAGTGAATAGGTGAAGTAATGCATGTTTACCCTTGACTACAAAGAGAACATTATGCCATTTTGACAGAGGTTGCCTAAACCAAGAGTGATAGTTATCTCAAAAATTACCACTCTTAATCTTGTCACCTTACAAGATGCCATCTATACAATTTGGCTATGTTTCCTGAGATACTGAATCACTAATTCTGCTGTTCTGGGGCAGCTTCTATTTCACTAAAATGAAAAACTCTATTAATCAAGTTATATAAGGAAGTTTTCCAGGAGGAGAATAATTTCATTCTGATTTCACTGAGTTGGATCAACAGGGTGATATTCCACCTCTGTAAATTGTTTGGTTTTGGCAAAGGAGAAGAATTACAGTAGCAGTCACACACACGACTTGACTTAACTTTAACATGTTAACACCCATAAATATTTCATAATTAAGAATTTTAAAAAGGATACTACCACTGAGCAGACTACATAGATTTGCCTTAGGGAGGTATTAATGACAGACATTATAATACACCACAGTGAAGATTTCCTTGCCATGATTAACTCAATAAGGCAATAAGGCAGTAACAGCATTTTTGTTACTCAGGCAGTAACCCATCCAGGAAGATCACTACCAGTTGTCTACAATAGAGAAACTTTCATTCATTGCATTAGATATTTTCCTTTGGACTTCACCCACCAAAATGTCTTTTGTGTCATTCCAAGAGCCTGTTTCTCCTGTACATGGAAAAATATCCTCGGTACACCTAAACATCTTCATGTGATGTTTTGCAATCTACAGGCTCAAAGCCCCACTAACTATTTGCAAGGACTGGATGGAAGACCTATAATTGCTGCTCCTGTATTTACAAAGGTAATTTGTTCTATGGCATATTTGAAAACTAAAGACATCAATTAATTGTATAGAGAGATAATTAAAATTTTCTAGCTATCAAAGATAAAAAAAGGAACTATGCATTTCTTAAGGCATTCAAGGATTTAAGTTACTTTATGAAATCTTACTGAAATCAGTATTGCTTCCAGACCATTAAGACATTTACTGACTGTCTATTCATTTTCTCTATTAGATGTTACAGGATATTTCAGCTTCTGAGGGGCAGCTTGTTGTCTTTGAATGTCGGGTGAAAGGAGCTCCTTCCCCAAAGGTTGAATGGTATAGAGAAGGAACACTGATAGAAGATTCTCCAGATTTTAGGATATTACAGAAAAGTATGTTTCTTGTGTGGAAATATCATGTCTAATAAAATATAGGCAAGCAAAAAAACTGCTAACATAGCAACACTTTGATTTTCTTATTACAATGGTAAGAACTATGTAAGCCATATTTATGGCAATAAATCCGTGTTCCAGAACCCAAAACTGGGGATTAATTGAACAGCATACTCACAGGTAGTATTTGTCTGAAGTTCCCCAAACTATTGAATTGTTTTGACTTCTGCTTTGATTCCTTTGCCCCTTCAATGTCATTTTCTAATTGAGCCTCACTTCTGCTGGTTGCTTTCAGTTGTGCACCACTTCTGCAGAGTTTCACTGCCCATAAATCCCTCATCTTTTAGTTAAGTGCTATTACAATAGTGCTTATTGTCAGTGGATTGCTTATTTATCCACAAAAGTAACGTGATGTACACATTAACATGCTTACACATACAACTGTGCGCACATAATACATTACACGTTGTAAACATACATTTCTACTTTAATTTTCAAATGCAGTTGGAACATCTGCAGTTTCCTCATAAGTCACGGGAATGCTAAAATTGCTAAAACTCAATACAAATTCCTTAAATACCACATTGAATCAAACCTGAATGAAACAATGTTTTATCATAACTTGATTTCATGTGTAACAGTTTCAGAAATTATCCTCAAGGCACAATAAAGTAGTACTAAGATTGGAAAAAATTACCTCCTGTAAAATTTATTTCCTATTCATAAGTTCTCAAAAGTGTTCATAAGTGCTCATATTGTTCAGTGGATTTGACATACCATTAAGTACAAGGCCTGGCTGTCTCAACCACCCCTTAAACAGAAAATGGGATCAACAGGAGTATTCCATCATATTGAGAAGAGCAAGCTTCAGGTTAATGCTTAAAAAAAAATATTGGCAAAAGTAAGTCTATTCAATTCACTAATTCTCATTTTCTTCCCTTTAGAACCACGATCTATGGCTGAACCAGGTGAGGACCATCAAAAGGCTCATACTTTTTTGATTATACAAGTGTGGTGATTTTTCCTCACATAATATTAATTACTTAAACTCCATAATTTAATCAACATAATTTCTTTTTTTCCCATGTTCTATAGCTATTACAGAGATGCATTTCACTGTAGACTGTTTCATAAACATAATTTTATTTAATTCTGTGACTTTTGAATAAATACTACTTCCATTCTGCTTTGACCCAGTTCTAACTTAGGACCTAAATGTTACCACCTTATGAGCTAAAGATTAACAAAATTAATGTGTGAGGGTCCCCCATATATCTGAGGTTCAGAAATACACCAGATGATGTAGGGCTGAGATATTTTTATCTAGTTTACCAGTTAGGGAACATTACATCAGATGTTTAGCCATGTCAGCTAATTCCCTTTGCTCCTCACCAGCGTAATATGAGAGTATCACATCAGGTGTTCCACCCTGATATCAGCAAACCCTATAGAAGTGGCTGGATTTGCTAATTTCAAGGGTCAGAGGAGAATGTAGGCTACTTTGCATGATTTGAGCAAAGAAACCTTACAGATTTTGATTACTTCTGCATTAGAAAATCACTCACCCCATTATGCTTTCCAGTATTAAAAACACAAAGCTTCCCCTTTTAAGACAGAAAATCACCAAAGGAGTATTAATTCTTATGGAATATGAACTTCTGTAACTCTTTTCCTTGCAGTATTAAAAGTTTTTTACCCCAAAAAGAGACTCCCTCTCCCCACAATATCTCTTGCTGAGACTTGGGAATGAATAAACGGAGCTTCTACCAGAACCCGCTGATGCCATTCCTTTACTGTCCAGTGGCATCATTGCTGAGTAATGTGAAGCAGTTTTTAGAAGGTAATCAGTTGGGTGCAGTTGTCACTGCCTCATCACCTGCTGCTCATTCAGAAGGAATCTGGATTTCCATGCATGCAGTGGTTGGCAAATCCAAGTACTATAAACTAGATAGTATAATGCTTTAAACTAGTTCTATAATCCCAGTACTATAATAAACTATTATTCTCCTATAGTTGTTAGCAAATAATCTCTTTATTGCTACCAGATTTTTCCCAGTGATGACATGAAGCAATCAAGTTTAAGCATGGTATGGTCTTCTACAGAAATACTCATAAAATATTAATCCTGCAGGTTTTTAGGAAAGTTTCTTGCAAAATGGTAGCAAAATAGTCACTGACTAGTTGAAGAAATGCTATCAGCCTATGTTTCAATATACTTTAGATGTTACTCTCCCTCCCCATGCCAGCTACCCAGCCAAACAAAAGTTTTAAAATCCCATCACCACAGGTATTTATTAGCTGGTAATGCTGCCTGGACATGTCAGATACCAGTCAGACATGAATGTCAAAACCCCAGACTGACTTTTCGAGACAGAATTTAATTTTTGCTAGCACAATTTTGCTAGCATATTTTTGGTGCCCATTAGTCGTCTTCACAAAGAAGTGAAAAGGCAACTTCCTATAAGCACAATTAGCACAGTCCCCTCTATCTGCAAATCTGCACAGGTACTTTTGAAAAGTGCCAGCCTATATGTACGTGTTTTGTATTTCTTCACTTTACAGAGTGACTCGACTTGAATTGTTCTCAGTTAATTATAACTAATCTTCCAATCTGCAAAGAGATAAAAATGCACATATTTTAGTGAGTTTTGACTATAGGGTACACTATATTTCTCCAAATTAAATTTTAAGTTCTTCAGAGAGAAAGTCTGTACTTCATTCGATTAGGAAAACATTTCCTAATGTTTTCCAAACACTGCTGACACCTGTTCTTCACTTTCATTGGGTATGCTGGAGCACAGAGGGTACCAGTTGCTGCAGACAATGCTGATAACAGCTGCTGCACACAAAGGCTGCCAAAATTGAAAATACTGATGAAACTAAAATCAAACTGAGCAAGGTGGAAAACCTTAAGGAAACGTCCCCGAGGGTAGTGAAGGCTTTGTGTGGTTGTTCAATGCATGTTCACGTCAAGTAATAAAACTGCTCTGATGCTTTGCAGAGGAAATTTGTACTCTCGTTATTGCTGAAGTGTTTTCAGAAGATTCTGGCAGTTTCACCTGTACTGCAAGCAATAAATATGGCACAGTATCTAGTATAGCTCATCTAACTGTGAAAGGTAAGAGTTTGGTTTAGTCCTTTGCTTGCTAGTAAATACAAGCAGAGCAGGCTGTTGCACTGTACAGTCTAAGCTGCTTATCGAACACACAGGTTGCTATGTCTTTTCAAAATGTCCTTCCCCAATTAGAAATGTGAAGTAACAAGGAACATTAGGAAATGAACCCCATACAGCCCTTTCAAAAGCACAACTCTTGCTGACCTCAAGATTTGGGCAATAGCCATTTTAGAATCTCTAAGGACTGTCTAGTTTGCTGTTTCAATAACCCTTTGGTGCAGAGCCCAAAGGAGGAAACCTCGAAACAGATTCTTTCATACTGCCTACACAACTTATGCTGCCAAGGCACTGAGGAGTTAGGTGAACAAGGTATAGTACATAAAAGCATAGTGCATTGTGCATTGTTGACTTCAATTCAGCTCAAGTTCTGGCAATGATCTTCATAACAAAAAAGTCAGAGAATTCTCTGTAAAGAAAGTCTGTATTCCAAAGATGCTGGTGGAATTCACGGGGGACATGGCTGAAGAGCACTGCTGGATCTTCCAAACTAGAACTGTGTCTCTTTTCCCCCCACCTTTCCAATATTCCTATGTTAAAGGAATTTGTTGTCAAACAAATGAGGTCAAACAACTTAGTCCAACAGCTGGAATGACATCAGAGTGAGTTTTTCCAACTGTAACTTCTGTGATTTCATTTCACTATATTTTATGGTATTTATGTATCACCAAAAGTTTGATATTTGCTATTTCAGCATCTGAAGACAGTAGTAATGCTGCTACCCTTCACACAATGAGCTCAATCAACCTAATTGCTGCTGAACATCAACCTCCTTCACGTACTCCTTCCCATCATGTAGTAAATCAAACCCCCAAACCTAAACTTGAAGGTGTTCTTGTGAACCACAATGAACCCAGATCGAGTTCCAAGACAGGTCTCCGTGTGCACTTCAAGCTGCCTGAAGATGATAAAGGAAGTGAATCATCATCAGAGGATGGACCTGATGCTACAAATCAGATCAGATCCAACAATTTCCAAGAGAGGATAAATGGACAGACAATGAAAATACCAGAGCCAACATCTCCATCCAAGGAACCCCCCCCAGTACTGGCTAAACCAAAGCTGTAAGTAAAAGGGATTCTAAGTCTCAGGACCATCACTGATATTATTTAGTATTCATAGACCAGGACATTATCGCACTAGAGCTAAAAATGCAAACACAGAACAAAGAGATAGTCAGTATCACATGGTGCTGGCCTAATTAACCATACTCTTAGAAAACATATTCTGCAGAGCTAGATATTTTTTTCTGTATATTCCTCTTGGGAACAGTGTTCTCCAAATTTACAAGGAAAATGTTTTCCCCTCGAAATTTTATTTAATTCCACAATGTTTTCTGCTGCAAACAAAAGGTGAACAACATTGCTTTTGTGCAGGCAAAATAAAAGCAGCTTCTTCAAAAATATCTCACTTAATTCTGAGTATGTAATTTTGCCAAAAGTGGGTATATTCAGTCTTATAGATAGTACAGGCTATCTACCTGCTAGCAACTATTGGCCCAAAGGCCATACCTCATGACTTTTTTATGTCTCACAAATGTAATATCTTCTAAAACAGATAAAATACTTGGAAACGTTTGATAATGTGAAACCACTTGAACTAAAAAGCATCTGCATGATTAGTGCACTGTAAGATCAAGGGGAAATTTTCAGAAGTAGTGTAGTTTTCTTAGAGGACAATTTATGGAATTCATACTGCAGTTTATTAAGAAATACTTCTTCAGCATTTTTGAAACCTCCCAAATCTAGTTTAACAAAAAGCATGCAGAGTCCTTAATTTCATTTCTTAAATAGCCTGAAGCTTTAACTAAAGGCTGAGGAAGGACTTTATAATCAGTACTCTTAATCAGGGATGTAATTTCATAGCATAAACACTGCAAGTGAGAAAACAGAACTTACATACTGTGTAGCAGAGGAAGAACTTGAAGCAGTGGTTTTTAATTTGTTAAGCCCATATTCACAGCCTTATTTACTTTCAGAGCTATAATGTGTTTAAGGCGGGGAGCAGAAGCAGTACTTAAGTTGCCCAATGCTTGCATAAAGCAAAATTTCTCTCAACTCCCCCCTAGTCCCAAAAACACTGTAACAAAGAAGTGCATTATTATGCAGATGTGTATGTGAAGGACACAAAATCAGGGTTGCACAATTTCTAACTCTCTAACATTCTACTTTTTGAAAGCTTGAAATTGCTATCTTTATCTACCTTTATTGTGATTTTTGTTTAGTACATTACAGAAACAATAATTCTTTTAAATAAAAAGAAGTGCTGTTGACTTCATGAATTTGGTTTGTCAGTACCAGTTGTGGCTGGTCTCTACTTCTACATTTTTCACTTTCTAACAATAGTTATTTAATACTAGACAATTTATTACATGATCATTTTCCAGATACTCTATGTCCTTTTTGGTTTTGGAAGGGGAAAAGTTATCCTGTTTTCCATATGCTGTATTTCCATATACATAATAACTAAATAAACCACTTGACAAGGCAAAATAATTTTCCTTAACTGCAAAGTAAAAAAGCCCTGAAAACATTTACAGTAGAGAGCATCTAGGAAATAACAATTGTCTGAAATGCAAGCCCTCTCTGAATGATGTACTCCTGCCTGTCACCGAATGTCAACACCACCTAAACTACATTGGTAATATCTCTTTTGGTGGATTATTACAAAGCTTTATTAGTTCAAATGCTAGTTTCAGGATCCATTGCAACACGGGCTAAATAACTGCAATCTGGCTTTCAAATGCTCTTTTGAAATCAAATAAACCAAATCCTACTCTTAGTTACACAAGCGGAGATGTACTAAAGGAACATAGAGCAGACTTTGACAATGCTATCCCTTAAATATCTTCAAGTAAGGTTTATATTTCACATGTTAAAATGTAAGAATCACCTTCAGTCAAATAATTTTCAGACAAAAAGCTTTTGTGCATCTGGCAAAGAGGGGAGAGGAAGGAAAAGTTTATTTTAGTAGCAAACTAGTATTATTCTCTTCTCATAATGTTAGAGGATATGCCATGCAGCAGTTTCCCCTAACTCCTAGTGTATCACAGGACATAGAAATTTTCTTTCGCAATTCACAAATGGAAATGTAGTCAACCAGAACTTTCAAGGCTCATGACCAATTTTGCTCATCTTTGTTTTATATGCAGTGATCAGACCCAGTTAAAACAGCTCCAGAACCAGGTCTGGCTTGAACAACAGCAGGTGCATCAGACATCTACAAGAGAGCTGTCATTCAACACAGCTTTACTGAATTCTGCTACTTCACTCCAACAACAGTCCACCTCAACCACGTATAAACAAAGCAAAGCCTCTGCTTCACAAGCATTCAGCTATACTCGGCCTAAGCAGTTCCTACTACCACAAACCACAACACCTACCAGCAGCTCTTCTAGCTCCTCAGTTACAACATTCAGCAACGTCCCTCAAGGAACTCAAAGAACAAGTAACACGGAAAATTTCACAAGGAATCCTCCACCTGCCCAATCAAGGTGTTCAGGAGGGTTTACAAGCAAAAGTGAACAGTCTCTACCAAGCCCTAAAGGATCCATGGTGCCTCCATTAACACTTCCTTCATCTAGTGTAAAACAATTTCAGCCGCAGAATGTGACTCCTGCTCCTATCTCCCCCACTGGTCGGATTCAGAATCCAGTAGCTTTCCTTAGTGCTGTTCTTCCTTCACTTTCTACTGTGCCATCAACCAATGCTATGGGACTGCCCAGAAGTACACCAGCCACGTAAGTAGCATAAACCATACGTGCAGAAGCAGGGACAAGAAATACTGATAAGGGAAACCAAGATGCATTTCTATTCAAGTGTTCAGTGGGGAGTTTACTAAACTGCAAGCGTTCATAAAATAGAAAAGCGGGTTATTCATATACTTTGCTCATTTCATCTAAGCTTTTCATTCCGTTAAGAAAGGAAGAGAGATAGTAGCTTCTATAATGAGATACATCAAGGGTAAGATAAATTCAAGATAGAGAAATGGGAGTTTCTAAACAGATATACACAAGAACTTGGGGGCTCAGAGGTTCATAAGACTGTATTAGTGAGAGAAAAGAGATTCCATGAGCTTGCAGGATAAGTCACTCTAACACCATTTGTCTATATGGGCTATGAAGCATTCTTAGCTAAAGTTAAGTTTTAAAAGATACCTCATAACGTAAGTTATTTCTTAGTCTTGGCAAATCTAAGAAATCATTTATATAAAGGTATTTTTGTGGTTGCAATACTTTCTATATTTAAAGTCCTCCAGAAAATCTCCAGACAGTGAATGTATTGCACATAAACATTTTAACTGACAGCCAGCATGACTTCTGTGACAAAATGGCTACCACCGTACAAGCAAATAAGGATGATGATGCACTGGAAATGTTGTGGCCTTAAGAGTTCCTTGTTTACTAGAGTTGAAATTATTATTCGTTTTGTGGACTGCATGAACCCTGTGTTAGCACAGCTAGCACCAGCAGATTGATGTAACTTTTTATCAACAGAAATCCAAATCCTGCACAAAGTAAGGAATATTTCCCCCTTTCACTGATGGTACACTTTAAGGTACTGATAGCCATCAGTAAGTCTAAATCTCCTAACCATCTTGCTGATCCTATATCAACCAATCTGTAATTCTAACAGAAAAAACTGTCCCTGTATATATAACATTCACCACTCCGTGTGCCAAGAAAACCTGCCTTCAAACCATTATTGTACTCCTACTCCCAGACTTCCTAATTGCCCAGCACAGCCACATGATTGCAGTCACCCTGGGTCACAAGCCTGGAGGCCTTCACAGCCCTGGCATCATGGTCAGGCAAACATAATAAAGGTATAATGTTCACAGTGAAGGTTTTAACTATACTCAACTCAAGCCTTCGACCTGCTTTCACAACGTTGCAAAAGCAAGCAAAAACCAACTGCAACTACTCATCATCTACTCCCCTTCCTCCCCTTCGGAGCTGGTGCACAAGTACTCAAGCACTATTCTCTTTGCATTAATGACACTTAACCCTTGCAAAGTGTTCTATTTTTTCTAATTGTTGTACAGGCTTTACCAAATAAATCCTTAAAATATGCCTACCAGCTAGAGTAGTTAAAGATTTTTTTCTTCATTTGACCTTTCCTGTGTCCTAGCCCACAGCTGAATTCCCACATATCTAGAGCTCATTGTGCTGAGATTCAAATCTAGATGTCTACATGGGAGAGAGCCAAAGTGAGGGCACAGAAGATAAGGAAGGAACCTGAACAATATCGATGCAAATCTGTGAAAATCTATTGACGTTTCAGTTTCCTTTTTTGGCATTATCAGTTATAATACTTCTGGTTACAAAACCAGTGAGAATCACCACATCTGCAGAACAAAAGGAAAATATCTTGCACAGCAATCACCAGTTAAGCCTTTTACCTAGACTCCT
The DNA here is from genome assembly GCA_013398225.1 of Steatornis caripensis. Classification (NCBI taxonomy): domain Eukaryota; kingdom Metazoa; phylum Chordata; class Aves; order Caprimulgiformes; family Steatornithidae; genus Steatornis; species Steatornis caripensis. The sequence goes on along the minus strand of VZSC01007505.1, from coordinate 112,537 downwards.
TGTTACTAAGAACCCAAGTCCTGGTAAACTACTAGAATGTTGCACACTCTCTAGTAGTGTGCAGCTGCTGTGCTTCAGCAGTGCACTCTCACAGTCTCTTGACAGTCTTATTTAAGTATTTAATTATTTCCAAACCTTACCAAAATAAAACAGACTACATCTATAAAATAAAAATAAAAAGAACTGTTGCTGTTAGGTGTCATAAAAGGGTGAGAGAAATGAAAGAAGTAAAAGTTCATGGAAAGAGTACATGATCAATGAAGATGTGAGATAAAGATCAATGAGAAAATGTATTAACTCTTAAATTGTTGCCTGATACAGTAAAATGTACAAATTGTATACCTATGGTAACACCTATACACATTTCTTTAGCATTCATTGTGACATCATTATTCCAGGATAAATATAAACGGAACTTAGATGCTTATTATAGTATTATAATGCTTGTTTTCTTTAAAATGTGTGTCCATAATTCCTACTGGCATGCGAATGGGATGCACCATTAAAATAGTATGGAAAAAATTAAACCCCATATTCTGCTTTGGCTTCAACATAAATAATAGGTTTCTCCAGACAACTGAAACGAAACATCATGTAACACAGGTGACCAAAAACCCCCCCCCACACTGTTTGCTGCATGTTAGTATCAGAATTTTCTTTTGATAGCCCGACCCAGGGATTAACAAAGAAAAATCTGAAGCCTCTGCCGTTAGCAACAGGTGATTCTATTCGGGAAAGTAGAGCTGCGCTTGTCAAGGACCTGGAAAGAAAACTGCATTTCAGAGAGGATGTTAATCAACAAAGTAGTCAGCAGGTAAGAAAATCGAGTGTTATTAAAATAAATTTCACTCATGAACAAGACATGTACTATGACTTGTGGAACAAAAGGTGTTTGTGTGCTTGAGTTGCTATGCTGCTTTGCAGAGTGAGCTTTTGTGGTGCATACTGGTTTGGAACAGCAAAATAGAGTTTTAAACAGGAAGCATGCAGCTGTAGAGGGTTTACTTTGTGACCGAGTAGCATTTTTCATTTCTAACCTTCTCTATAAGAGACCAGTAGGAATGTAAAACTTTTTTGTTTTCATGGAAGCTTCTGCACATCGGATTTCAGTTTTTCACTTTACAAGTTGCTCAACTCATTGCACAAATTTATACACTGTATATTTTTAACACAAATGAAGGAGTAAAGTAATCAAACTGTGTAAGAAAAGGTTTCTGGTTTTACTTTGGTTTAACTAACATGCAGTATTCAATTTTTAGCATTAAACCTATTTTTCCAGATCTCCTGACCTAGATGAATTGACAGGGACTTGTTAGGAACTTAACAGTTTTGGTAGCTGTTACTGGCATACACTGAACTTTAGGCATTATTAGGGTTTAGCAAAATAACAAGCCTTTTACAAAGTTCAAGTAACTAAATATCAGTTCATTGTTAATTGGAACCAACAAATTCACAGGATCTGTGCAGTGTCTATGAAATTAAAGAAGAAATTAAAAAATGAAATAATGTTTTGAGATTGAAATCACTGTAAATCAGGTTCGACCACCCTCAAATAATAGTAGGACACACTAAGGACTGCTAGATAGCTGTTCTGTCTGCAGGCGATTATGCTACTCTCACCTTGGCCATGGACCCCTCCCATGTCCTACCAGCTCAGGCTTAATGCAGCAAATAATGGTTTACTCTAACCTGTCATCAACAAGGGAACTTTTCACAACGTCTGTTAGCCCTTCTGACATAGAACATGCAAAGATAAGCAAAAAGCCATGGAATCTCTGGAGTAAATTACCCTCTGTGGACAATGGCAGTGTAATCCCTGTTTTGTTAATTTTGCTGTTGACCTTTCGTTCTGACAGATCACGCTGCCAAAGCACTTTAAGTAAAACAACTGGCAAGCGGTATGTTTTGCAGATGAATCACAAGTGTTACAATTTGTACTTGCTATGGTAGTAAGACAAATTGTTTAGAGAGCTCCTGTGAAATAGCAGTCTTTCAAGTTAACTGCATGATAACCCCTTTAGAAACAATGATCACTACTGTTGTCAAAGTTATCTGCTGACAGCAAAAGTTATTTATACACTTCTTTCATATTCTGAATGAGACCAAACCAAAATCTTAATTCTCAAATCCCCAAAACACTATAATACTTCAAAGCTGGCACATCTCTAAGTGTTACGGTAACTGGAATGCCAATGGTAATGAACTAGAAAACAAAAATTTTAGGATTGCTCAATAAAAGTTCCCTCATTTTCCCCTCATTTCCCACCTTTAATCACTTCTGATTTTATTCTTCCACATCCAGGAAAACCACTGCTCATACTGACTCCAGCAAATTCAACTCTGAGTTTTCTCCTCAGTGAAAGTAGTGATTATTTAAAGAGATGAGAGGATGCGTAGTATTTTCCAAAATTTCTAATGCTTTGCTGTTTATAGACCAATCAACATAGTGAGAATAATATGTTGGAGTGCTGGATTCACATCCATAGATTTAGTCCTGTTTTTTTCCTCTTGTAGTTCACACAATTAAAAAGGAGATATTTTCACCCTACATGCACCATATCTGCATTAAATTGATTATTTTAATGGTAGGAAAGGGTTTCTTACTCACTTTCTCATAAATACGAATGCAACTGTCCTCTGTATGAGAGATCACTGCATAATGAATGGAGTATAGCATCCAGTAAGAAAAAGTGTTGGCTTCCTTGTATTTTTTACATGCTATTTTAAAAACTCCTTCTCATAAAGTGTGTCCTATAGCATATTTTTATCTAGAGAATTGTACTGTAACCCCATATTTTAATAGCAGTACGTGGTCTCATTTACAATATCTGTGGAGCATGCAGGGATCATTCAGGATGAAAGATGCACATGACAAGTCTTTGTCCTAAAGTACTGGTATTGCCTTATATCATAGAATCATAGAATCATAGAATGGTAGGGGTTGGAATGGACCTCTAGAGATCATCTAGTCCAACCCCCCTGCTAAAGCAGGTTAGCCTAGAGCAGGTTGCACAGGAACGCGTCCAGGCAGGTTTTGAATATCTCCAGAGAAGGAGACTCCACAACCTCTCTGGGCAGCCTGTGCCAGGGCTCTGTTACCCTCACAGTAAAGAAGTTCCTCTTCATGTTCAGGTGGAACTGCCTGTGTTCCAGTTTGTGCCCATTGCCCCTTGTCCTGTCACTGGGCACCACTGAGAAGAGTCTGACCCCGTCCTCTTGACATCCACCCTTTA
>VZSC01007505.1:92110-108263 GCA_013398225.1 Steatornis caripensis | reverse complement strand
CTTTCCTATGAGGATGTTGTAGGAGACAGTGTCAAAAGCCTTGCTGAAGTCAAGGTAGACAACATCCACTGCTCTCCCCTCATCCACCCAGCCAGTCATGCCATCATAGAAGGCTATCAGATTGGTCAAGCAGGATTTTCCCTTAGTGAATCCATGTTGACTACTCCGGATAGTCTTCTCCTCCTCCATGTGCTTAGAAATGATTTCCAGATTACTACATAAAGTGCAGTAATGAACATGAGTGATTTACATCCTAGTGCTCTATTTATTATCTATCATTGACTTCCATATGAAAAGTGTTTAGCTTAGAAGTCAAGATTTTTGCATCAGTGTTATGCACTCATCATGATATGTCACAATCCAGATGTGCTCCTGTTTCATCCAGTACATCATTCATCACCACCAACAAAGAAATACCGAATCAGAACATAGTTGGTAATTTTGCTGATGTTGCATGAGACGGGACAGATTAGTCTCCGGTCTTCTACAGCTACCATAATCACACAGTCCTGACAGAGAAATAAAATTTTGCTAAGATTCTAGCTGCAACTTTGATCAAGTACACACAAAAACAAGCTGTCATTGTTACCACAAAAAACAGCATACCTGTCACTTATGCAGACAATAGTATGCTATATTGCCAGGTGAAATTTCATGACAATTAGGAGTGTTGAAAAAAAATCTGATCAGTAAGATTTGCTCAGCTCTTTCAAACAGAAGATACACTAAATGAGGATTAGCTTTATGCAATTGTGGGAAGAGGTTAGGACAAATCCCAGGATACAAGAGACTGAACTCAGTTTCTTCCTTGGCCTGAAGACATTCAAATTCACAACTCATATAACGTAATTCATAACTGTCCCGTAAGGACAGCCGAACTCCTTGGCAGTGGGTACGTGTACTGTTGGTGCTGCCCCAGACTGCACAAACAATTAAGCATTCTCAATCAGCAGGATAAAAATCTGGAAATTTCACCTTTTAGAACAGGTCTCTTAACAGGGGACCAGAGTCTCTCTCTCATCTTCTCCAGCTCAGTGAATAAAAGTTAAGAACTTCAGGCAGTGTAGAACAGGCCCTCCTTTAGCAGGACATTTCAGAGAGAATTTCAGCTTAATGGTTAGGGTTGTTTGAGGAAGCTGCTAGAATCCCTTCTTCCAGTTTGTGTTGGAGAAAAGCAACAGAGACAGACAAGAGGGGTAATCACTCTCCTGCCTAGGAACTAGGACAAACACCTGGATTCATCTCCTTGCTATAGTGGATGTTTCAGTAATTCTGCAAAGTGGAAGAGGACAAGGACAAAGAACTTCCCTGTCCACTCATCTCCACCTCTATAATGTTTTATTAGCATGGAGCTCAGAGCTTCCTCTTGGAGACTGAGGTTGAAATCCTGTGAGACAAAGCATCCAAGTCTTATAACCTCAGTGAGTGCCTGGGCTACTACACCATTTGATGAAAGGACAACACATCCAGCGTTATCTCCACTTCCCAAAATCTGTCAATATCTAGTCTGTTGGGCCTTTTATCTTCCTTACAAGTAAAATATCTTGGTAATGTTCATTTAGAATACATCATGGAGAAACAAAAAGAAGTGCAAGGAGAAAAAGGCAGACAGAATTTGGGGGGTTTTGGCAAACAGAAAAAAATATAAATGTGTAATGTAAATTGATTCTTTTAACCTGGTATTTGAAAACATTTACAGGCTTCACCAATGCGACTATAAATAGAGGAAATTCAGCTTTACAGACAGAACTTAGAAATTAATGATATTGTCTCATCAAAACTTTGCTTTACAAATAATATAAAATAGAAAAATGAGGTAATTAAACCTCAAAATCCTGCACAGTAATAAAAATAAAGGAATTAACTGCGCAATAATAAAGGAAAGGAGAATTAAATACCCGGGCCTGGTTTACACCTTCTGGTTGTAAGACCTACCAACTGTGCTCCCATATCTGTGTCATTTACTGTGAAGAATATCACAAGACAATGCTGGCTGGTTGAGTCTCCTTGAAGACCCAGATAGCAGTGTGTTCACTGCCTTATTTTTAGGACAAAGAGTAAAGCTACAGCTGCTTAGAAAATTATGAACAGTCCTCACGTGAATATTCTTTACTTTTACTAGTAAATACTTTACAGGAAATTTCAGAGCAGAAGAGATGCAGAGTTTGTCCAAAAGCTTCTAGATCATTAAAACCCACAGCCTGTAAAGCCATATGCAGAACCAACTCATCACACAGGCCACATCACCACTAACACCTCAACACTGGTCAAATAGAATCATCTCACAGTGCCCATACTAAGCAGTCAGTCTCAGAAAGGTAGCAAGAATCACCAAGAACTCTGTTCCCCAGAGCACAAGAATGAGATTTAATTCGATCACTCCAAAAATGTCATGCAAAACCAAGCTTCACATTATCTCTGAAAGGTCGGCAAACGTAGGCAATTTTGGACCAAAGATGGGAATTAAACCCCAAGAAGTCCCCATGGAAGCTTGTTTGCTCTATACTAGAAGAGATTTAAGAGCCTGACCAAGCAAAATTACCAGATCTTGACATTAATAAGTATAAATTCCCAATAATCGTGGGAATGAATAGTGGAACAACCACCTATAGTTGTCTTGTCAAGATCTAGATCTAATCAACAGCAAAGTACAGACAGGTTTTCCCAGTAACAATCTTAGCTTGCAGAATTCATCACCTAGGAAAGGGAACCTGAGCTCCTCATGCTTTCATACACACTCCTAAGGTGCTCACTCCAGCTGATAAATCTGTGGGAGCTGCAGATGCAAACCTCATTTGCTTTCTCTTCTGATTTCCTCTTGCTTTATCACTTTGAGCTGAACTGTATTTTGTATATTGTCTAGCTGTTTACCAGCGACAATTTGCTAGCCTCTTTGAGGGTTTGTGTTTACATTTGGATAGCATGATATGCATGCCTTGTGACATGTAAGAGGGGCCCAACTGCAGGAAATAACTTGCTTTAGTGATACCTCTCCACGGGACATGACAAGTGAAGAAAATCATGCACATTGGAACTGTTGGTTTGTGATTCCCACTGTTGAAAGAGGGAGGGAGTGGGGGACAGAAAGAATCCAAACTAAACAGATTTCAGTCAGAGTAGCCTAGATTAGACACTAAAGCCAAGGAGTGTTACAGCTTGGAAACAGACACTGAGATGCAATACATGCCAGTTTCTTAGGTAAATAGTTAACTGGATGTACAGTAACTCTGCCAAAAAGCCGATCTAGTAAAAGCTACAAAACTAGGATTAAATTGGGAAATTTGTCTGGAGTTGGCAAATAGAGTTGGCAAATGAGTGGCAAATAGAATTATGTTTTTATACAGTCTATGAGAATCAACATACAAATAAAGTCATTCTAGCCTTTCTATTTGTGGTAATTTCCGTGGATGATTATGCTAACATCAGAATATTTTGATGCTACAAGCTTCTACTAACTGTAAGCATGTATTTTCACTAACATCTGAATCCTGCTTTAGCAGGCAACAGCAAGATGGGTTTTAACTTCAACAGATTTAGGATTTTAGAACTCATATTCACAAAGGTGCTTAAAAACTTTCACGAATTACTACAGTTTATGCAATTCCTCTTTTTGCCAAAAAGGTTCACAGGTAGTAGAATGGCGCAGGAGCTAGATTACTTGACTCAGGATCTAGGAGAACACGATTGAAGTACCTGCTCTGTCACAGACTTTCTATGTTACCTTAACAGGTCACTTGGCTTCTTCATGCCTCAATGTCTCATATGTAAAATGCAGGTAATAGCCCTGCCCTGAAGAGTGCCTTGCTGTCAGGTGGTCAATAAACGATGGTGATGGGGTGAAACAGATTAATCATAGAGGCAAAATGATGTGAATCTGTACCTTCCACAAGACTTACATTTAGATAAGGTTTTGTTTTCCATACTGGCCAAATTACAACCACGCAGCAGCACCCTATGACAATATTGCCAAGGCAGTGCAAAGGCTAGAAACTCCCCAGAAGAGAAGATGCATGTCACTTATCCATCTGCCCCAAATTCCCACTGGCAATTGTCTGACTTTTTTTTTTTCCTTTTGACTTAACTTTCTTCTAGCTCACTCCTGCAGATCAGGTCACTGTGGGATCAGATGACCACCAGTGATGGCAGGAGGGACGTGTGGGAACATATGAATGTGAGCAGGGAGGGAAGCAAGGGAATGCTGCTGCTAGCACAAGCTGGCAACTAAACTGGTTCAGTTACATTGTCAAATCATTTACTGAACAAGCAGTGTGTCTCTGTGGCAATAATGCTGCACAGCTCACTTACAAGGTGCTACTAATGACTAGAGAAAAACGGTACAGAACTGCTTAAGACACATATTCATCAGGGCATCTTCTGGCTTTGCTCTTGCCAGTTTTAACAGTCTTTTACGCTCTTACTCATACCCTGCCAGTATTAATGCAACCACTACTGCCTACTCACCTTTTACTAATGCATGTGAGTGAAATAGCCAGGTTTCAAAAGCTGCAGTCTGATCAGCATATATAGATATAAATAATTACAAACAATTATAATATATGTATGTATTATACGTATTCTACTTTGTCAGAACATTTACACCTCTAGATAGGAGCTTGTATTTTACAGTTTTCTAGCTGGGAGATAGCACAGTTTTAAGTATCTGGCTACTATATTAAACAACTGTGCAGATTTCGGTCTGTAAAAGAATTTTGCATTTCAGGAAAGTTGCCAAAAAGCAGCTGGAACCCTACATTTTTGGCCCCAAAACAGAGCTTGAACCTTTGCACTCTTTCCCTTAGTATCCTCAGTATGCTGAACTGCAGCCTAGTTTTAACACTGTACCCAGTGATCACATTGACCTGTTCTTTGTGTGATGCTTTGCGAAATACTTGTCTGAACCACAAACACTTTGCCCTACTCCACTTATGTAATCACATTCAGAAATAGCTTTATGGCCTATGTGATAAAAACAGTTCTTCAGAAGCCATATTAACAACTATTTTCTGTTCTTACTAATCCTAGAAGAAGATCTACAAAACAAGCAAAAAACTCCAAGATTATATTCTCTATACAACTGTATTTCCACTTATTTCCGAGATTTCTGTTCTTTATAAGAAGTCTGGTATAACACCTTCAGCCTATGTATGATAGTGTTAATATTTTCACAGCAATGTCAACTTAGTCTTGTTGGTTTGTATGTAAATTTATGTAAGCACATATATGCACACTAAGTAACACATTTAGAAAGACAAACACCGAAGTACGAGCACAACACACAGGCAACACTTAAGGGCTGTGGGAAACCTAACTTCAATGTTTTCTATTTTTAAATGTAGTTTTGAATACAACTCTTAAAATGACTAGCCCAAACACACACAGACAGCCTGCACAGGTCCTAGCCAGAGACTGTTGTGTTGGCATGGAAACACAATGACTCTTGTGGCTTCCGTGGGCAGAGAAGCAGCCGCCAGCAATGATAGGCCAGTGTTGATAGTGCGGCAATATGAATTTGTTCTGACAAACTGCTACTTTTATTTTAGACCTTTTTCTGTGTGTGCACATTTTTTCCAGAGTCACATGCACTGTAGCAATGTCAAAGAAAACCTGTCCATGATTAACTTCAAAGTGGCTCCATGAAATGCATTCCTTCCCCTATCATATTTTCTACTGCAAGGAGATGTATGAAAAGGAAGAACTGCCCATGCCCATATTTCTTAATGAAGTAAACCTTGTAAGAAGTTAGTATCTTCAGCACATCAGTCAGAAAAAAAATAATACACTGTGTTCACAGAAAACTTTTTCAGATCTAAAACAGAAGGAAGAATCATTAGGTTAATTAGAGTTTGAAAGTAATTTAAGTTTAATTTATGTTAGTTGCTTAGACAACTTAAGACAAACCTGTACCTTTGAAGTAGAGTTAATAAAAGATGTTAGCTGTCTCTATCAGGATTGTATGGTTTCATCTGTAGGCCATCATGGCTACAGAAACCTATACTGTTAATTTCTTATTACATACCACAACTTGTTTTGGACAGCAATGAATCTGAAAAAAAAGTCAGTATGAAAAATTGCTGACTAAACTCAACTATCTGTAAACAATACCGGACTCTCCCATTAGCTTTCAGTATTTCATTGCCTTTTTTCACTCTGTAGCATTTTGTTCAGGAGTCAACACCTTATTCATTATAGTGATGCCTTGAAAGTGTAATGGTAATGTCTTCCCAGCCCCATTACTTCCCTCTGCTAGAGAACACTACATGATGAAAAACTCATTTCCAGGACCCAGTAATGATTCCTCGATCTTCAACTATACAGTTGAGGATGTATTAAAAGTATAAAGGTACAATACTGCCTTTTAAATTTGAAACATTATTCTTGTCATTAGCAATCTTCATTTCCAAAACCTGCTTTTGACAGAGTCACCACCAAATTCAACTAAAGAAAAATTTGATCTAGAGATTAGTTACATCATTCTGAAAAAAGTCATACACATGCACACTTTGTAGGTCTAATGAACCATGCATATAGCTCAGTAAAGGTGAAGACTGTATACAACTAAGATAGTCCAGTGTCACATTTATGTACTGCCATAAAAGAATGTTAGCTGTTGGTAAGGTTCACAGGGCAGTAACTAACTGGTCTGCTGACTTTCAGATTATGCAGACTGAATGGGATTGTACGCAAAAGCAGATGCAGGCCCCTTACTTTTTCTTCCTTTATTCTTTATGATGTTGCACTTAAAAAACCTAAAAGGTGTTTGCTCTTGCAAAAGCCCCCTTCCAATTTTTAGTCTTCTAGACTACTGCTTTTGGATTGCTATCTGACTCTGAGAAGTCTTAACACTTTTCATCCCCACTCATTTTATTCTGAGTTCACAGTTGCCCTCTCAGAATAAAAATTCTTCACAGACTTACTGTGTCCATTTTGGTGACACGATAAATTCTTAGAACATAGCAGTCACTCCCTGATTTTTGCTTTACTTTACCTTCCTATAAACACACAGGCCTTGCTTAACTTTCCCTTAGAACACTATAATCAGCTCTCGCCATCGAAAGCAAAAAATGATAGCTTAGTCAGAAATCAAGAGAATCTCTGGTTTTACACTGGCTTAACTGAGATTAGAATTTGATCAATTAAAGGTATTTGTTGACACATGCTGTGTGAAAGAAGGAAACTCAACAAGATGACACTTTATAAGGCTGTTTGCTGATCACCAGCTGTTGGCCAGCCCGCAGAGCAAACAAAGCCAGCTAAGAAAGTGGATGGTTCCATCTAGTGGCTGGCTCCCACCCCTGGGCGCATGTCTCACCCACCTCTACAGCCCCACAAGCTCAAAAACTCCTGGTTCACAATGGTGTACTCGCAGTGGTGCATTTGAAGAGAGTATCAGAGAGCAGATTGTCCCCGTCAGAGTGAAGGGAGAGTGTTAAAGGTAAGGAAGATATCTTGGATGGGGGACCCAGCAATCTAAGCTCTCTGTGAATGCTCCTGTTACCTTGTCATTATTAGCACTGCTCCAAAGCTGGGTGGAAGGAACAGTCCTGCAGCATCAGAGAAGAAGGGAGGGGTGGAAGGACGACTCCGTTTTCAGTAAAGAGAGATCATTCATCAAAGTCCTTTCCTCCCTACTCTGAGCTGTTTGCCTTTTCCTACCATAGCTAATCTTTACTAGAGCTGACCTTACAGCAACCCTCCCAAAAAAGATTTTACATTAAGAGACTGATATACAACATCTACCATCACAGTACCAAAATCAGATATTACCAGGGCATTTATTCCACGATGGCAATTTCCAACTTTTTTATATTCTGTAGCTGTCACGTTTTCCTCCTATCACCCCCAAGCCTCACAGACCCCTGTCTCCTCAAAACTCCCCTGTAACCTCTCAACCTTTGGCCACTTCTGTCTTCATTCGTCTCCTGAAGAAATCAGAAGACTTTCTCAGCCAAAATTTTGTGCTGCCTCTCCATCTTTGTTCCTTACTATTTGGGAACTACTGGTCAAGAGCGTAACTAGCAGTATGATGGAATGGCTGAATGATCAAGGATGTAAGTCCCAGTGATTTGAGATCTTTACTGATTATTAACTTTCTACAAGATTTCAGACAAGATGCATTTTCTGAAACTTGTTTTTTCAGCAAATGGAATACATCTAAGGATAGGTCCTATCCTTATTTACTATTCACCAGTTTCTAAAATTCTATTTAAAAAATGAGAATTGCATTTTTGGAATTGCTCAAGTATTTCTCTTCCAAGCCACTGATCATTTCCTTTCTACCACAAAGCAACAAAACCCATCATAATAGCACTATCTGGCAGATTAAAGTGAGGTTCTGAAGACTGAAGCTTGCCACAGAAGTAGAATAAAACATAAGCCTGCTCTCAGGGACATCAGTGCCTTTCAATAAAAGCAGGAACACATGCTCTGGACTTACAAACTGCATAAATCCAGGTCTGAGCAAACCAATTTGGTTACTGCAACAGGCCTACATATGGTAATACAAGCTTCCCCACAAGAGAGTTTATAACGACTCAAGCAAGATATTCTTGCAGCTGTCTATGTTAGTGTAGCTAGGCAGAGCCTGCCACTAGAAAGTCCATTCAAGTATAACAGTAATGCTCCACCATGTCCAGGGTAAACATTGGTTTGGTGTCAAAACCTGAAGCTGGCTGTCGGTCTAAAGCTTCATGTGTCGCAGCAACAGACACTTGGTCAAATGCCTCTTGGTGTAGACAAGAAATATCCGCAAGCAAAACAGCTAAGTAATGAGAGGTTTCTAATTGACTTCAGGGGATTAGGAGGATGCTCATAATCACATGAAACTATCTGGAAATAATCATTTACATAGGAATGTACTGGTTTTCTTGCATCATCTGTTTAATCTTCTGAGGATTTAAATGTGGTATGTTTTGCTTTCTCAGTTACACCAGCTAGAAATCTGGTCAAGTTTTAACCTGACAGTAAATTACTCTGAAAATATTTCACTTTCTTCCTAGCTTTCTTTTTCAGTAGGTACAGTTTTCCTTATTAAATTCAGAATTGAAATATATAGCAGTATTCATTTGTATAATTAGCAGGTGAATAATATTTGAACACAAAATCCTCAAAATTTTTATATATTTTAATGATCTTTTCTGATCAACAGTGTGCAAGAGTATAGTTTTTTTGTAGGGACTTAGAGGAATTACGTGTTTGATTTTTTAGCTACCTTTGAAAAAACTGTTTCATTAGTTACATCCTGCAAACTTCAGATGCAGTGAGAATTTGTGTCTGCAGACCAAATTCAGATTGGTTCAATAGATCCTAGTTTACGTAGGCTTTTCTATTTTCACTCATTTTAGAATTAGCCTAAAAGTAAAGCAAATGACTGCAAATACCACAGAACATGACTCGTCTTGTTCAGAACCGTGCCTCTCCCACTCTGCAGGAATACAGGATCTCAAGCTTCGAGCAGAGGCTGATGAACGAAATAGAATTTCGCCTTGAACGCACCCCGGTGGATGAATCAGACAATGAAGTCCAACACGAGGAAATCCCTACAGGCAAATACATAGCACCAATTTTTGATAAGAGACTCAAGCATTTTCGGGTAATGGAAGGATCTCCTATTACATTCACTTGCAAAATAGTTGGAATACCTGTTCCCAAGGTAGGTCATTCTCACTGTTAGCAGTAAAGGAACAAAAATCAACTACCTGCTATTTTCTATACATCCCTCCGTAAAGTCTCACTCCTAACAACATGACTCTGTGGAGAGAGTTCTAAACCAAATCTAAACCCCCTCGCTTCCTAAAATAAGAGTATCTTCTTCTGAGCATGTGTATCAATCAGGCCTGAATGTACTGTATGGACTGCCTCACAACCACCTGCCTCCAAGAGAAACAGAACTTCATAAACCCCCCAAAAGTTAACTTCTCAGAAAGATGATAACTGATCTGAGATAATCAGTAACGCGTCTATAGCCAAGAAAAGAGAACCTGACAGGCCCAGCTACACAAAGGAGATAGCAGCTTTCTGAGTTCAACCTGGAATCATTCTATTGCAGATCATAACTGATTTGCAAATTTTATAATATTCTAAAATTTTTGCTAGTGATTGGTCAACTTATGTCATGTTCTTATCTACATTTTTTTCTAGTCACCACAGAGCAAGTGTTAAGTCACTGGGGGGGGTCTGATCACTACAGGTATACTGGTTCAAGGATGGCAAGCAGATTTCAAAGAAAAACACACATTTCAAAATGAACAGAGAAGACGACGGAACATGTTCTTTACATATTGAAGCTTCTACTAATGATGATGATGGCAACTATACGATTATGGCTGCAAACCCACAAGTAAGGTGTTTTATTTTCCTCTACAAAAACATGTTTCATCTTTTTCTAATATATGTTAAAAGGAACACAGATTGAGCCACCTAGTCTGACACTGAGTGGTGACTGAATCAAGTATCAGATGCTTCAGAGGACAGGAGAGGAAATCATGTAACGAAGAATGATGAAACTACTCCCTTATTCTTACGCAACCCAGTCACAATCATTAAGGACATTTTCTCACATTAATAACTCCAGTCCTATCGTCTGACCCCCACTCTGTTGATGATAGATAGCTTTTGAGATGTGGTGACAAGATATATTTCAGGCAGAAAGAATAGAGCAAGGCGAAACAAAATGTTAGACCAAATTTGGAAGTGTTTCCAAACACTACTATTCCTTACCTAAGACGCAAAGAAGTGGATCTGCAAATAGTCTCATATCCTAAAATCACTCTCCTTCACCCTATGTGCTAGCTAAGCTGTTTGATTAGCAGTACCCTCAAGTAGATCAGACAACTTGTTTCAGTTTAAATTTTACTTTCCTGAATTACATTTTAGCCCAACTACTTTTCAGTTTCTGTGTGGCTGCATAAACAAGTATGCTAATACAAAGGTCCTAGCAGACAGTACCTGCAGCAGGAATGAACAAGCAGGGGCAGATGCTACTTCAGCTGGTTTACACAGCACCACTGCTGAATGTATTGCCAGTCTCGAAGAGTTTGAGAAACATGCTACTCCAGACACACAAAGAAACCCCTTCCTCAGCTGCGCTCCACTGCATGCTAATAGCATTTGCTTTGAAAAAGTAATATTTACACTATAGTTCAGTTACTTTATAAAAATAAATCCTAATGCATTGTAAGTATTAAATACTTCTGCTTTAAAATGAAACGAACTATTAACCAACTATTAATTCTGTTTCTGTTGTGATTTGCAGGGGAGAATCAGTTGTTCAGGCCACCTGATGGTTCAGAGTATCCCTGTTCGGGGCCGAGTATCAACAATTCAGCCTCACAGGTAAAAGGAAAGACAAGTCCTTCAGACCCTCTTTATGCTTCTTACTGAAGGCATTCAAAATAACTACCTACTGCACTTCAATGCACTCTGTACTTCAGTTCGCAACCATAAAATGGACATAACAGAAGCAGCTCCCTCCAACAGGTCACTTCTAGAATGTAGTATTTTTGAAGGGCATCTTCAAATACAGGGAAGTTTAAGTGTAAAGTGTCATTTCATTTACCTGTTGCAGTGGAGTTAAAGGCAAGGGATGGATTAGCAAGATGAAATTCAGCCAAAAAAGCGAAAAGAAGTGAAGGACAGCTTGGGAATCCAACAATACTACATGACACAGTTAATTTGTTAATCTTTCTAACTGGAAAATATGCAAGTATTAAATTACAGTCTATTTCCTTCTGCCCTTTAACTCATCCTTTTCCACAATTTTTTCCTTTCTTTTAAGCATTAGGAAAAACAGTTTGACTTCCAAACATACACATGCAAATTTTGTGTTGCAGAACACGACCTTGGGTGCCAGAAGGAGACAAGGAAGCAGTTCAAGAACGTTTTTTCAGGCCGTACTTTCTACAGGCTCCAGGTGACATGGTAGCGCACGAAGGGCGACTCTGTAGGTTGGATTGTAAGGTATTAACTGTTTTGTCTGTTCATTCCCACTTTCCCTACCTGTGTACATGTATGGCTAGGTGTTTCCATGGTCTTTATTGCATGCATGAATACTTTCTGTTAAAAGCTTTAATGCTTCATTTTAAAAAATTATTTCTTATTGCCATTGTCTCTGAGGTGATTCAGGGGATTTCTTTTCAACACATGCTATGTGGAATGAAGAACACAGAAAACACAACCCCAGAAATAGAAGGCTCACTTACAAGGTTGTTTAAATTACTAGATATATTCACCATGTCCTTTAACAGTCTGAACTCCAGAATTTCATCTGGGAATGACAGGTCCTTCTGCTCCATTACCACATTCTTGAACATAATCCAGAATCACATAAAACCATGAGAAAGAGAGGATTCAGCATGTTGTGTTCTGTTCAAACAAATGTTCCCATTGTATTGGACTGAATTACTGAAGATTAATACTCCCTGAAAAAAAGGGAAGAGAGTCCAGTTTGTTTTATGTTTCCCTAGCATGCACAGATGCAGAAACATCCCATTTACAGATTCAAATTGCCACATAAGAGAGTTGTCAGAGGTTACAGTACATGCAGTGAACATCCTGTAATTGAACAGCTTTAAGAAACTCATCTGCTCCAATATATTTTGGTATTTCTTCTATGTGCCAGAAAAGGTGGTAGTGCTGACACTGACCTCTTCCATGCTCCAGAATGTCTCCTACCCTGAAGAGGGTAGAAGCTCTGAAGCAGAAGTTAATGCCCTGAAGATGAACAAGATTCATTACTACTTAATTTACGATATAAAGTTTACCAGGGAGCATGCCAAAGAATTTGGTTATTCTTAGCTCTGCTATCCTGGCAGTCTGTGAAGTCTTAAAGCATGTCTGGTATCACACAAACCTGGAAGACAGCAGTCCTCCTTGAGGCAAGTTCCACTTACCTCTTTCTCTGGTTTGTAGAATATTGTTTGGAAAGCAATATTTTAGACATGAGTAAGTACTTCTATCTATTGGAAAGATCTTTAAGACTATAATATAGTCTAATAATCTTTCTGAAAAATAATCATAGTGTTCTAAAGCATGTCAAAGAACTGTATAACTCTTCATCAAATTTTACAAAATATAAAGTCATTTGTATAAAACTCTTTTTCATCTCTATTAAACTCTGTAGTGGTTTAGATCCAGGGTTTTGATTTATACTCAGCATGAAAAAAAAGAAAACTAACAGATTACTAGGAGTCTTTTGTGAATCTGATATATAACCAAGTTTCTTCCTTTCTGGCTAAGAAAAATGTAGGCATTGCATGTGTTTGTTTCTCTGGGGATTTTGTTGCTTGTTTCTTTTCTGTTTTTCTCCCTTTTGTAACTGATCAGCAGAAAAACAGAAGCTGAGAAACAAATTGGAAAAAAAATCAACCTGTTCTAGATTATGACATCATTCAGATGCTACCTGAGAAATGGCTTACCTATGAATTCACTAAAATGTATTTGTCAGTTTGACATTTGTCTCTAGCTGTTTCACTGTCTGTTAGGTGAGCGGATTACCAACTCCAGACCTGACGTGGCTTCTGAATGGCAAACCTGTTCTACCAGATGGCCCCCACAAGATGCTGGTCAGAGAGACTGGAGTTCACTCTCTGCTTATTGATCCTCTCTCACAAAATGATGCTGGAACTTATACTTGCCTTGCCACTAACAAAACAGGACAAAATTCATTTAGTCTGGAGCTCACTGTTGTAGGTAAGAATCACTGAAAAACCAGTCACAATGATGAAGTTATTTGTATGCCCTTCTTCAAACTTACCTTACCTAGTTTCTCTACAGACAAGTATAAACAAATAGTTAATCCACTGACAGGAGGAGACTTCAACAGCTCTAAAACTCATCTGATGGAGGGAAATGGACCTAGTGCTCAGTCAATAGGTGCACACCTGTTATATCAGAGCTGTAAGAATTCTGTCTCATCATCACTTCATCTCTTTTGTCCTGGCAAAATGACACAATTTTCTCCCCAGAAAATGCTCAGGGTTTGAATTCATAATATATGTTTACGTCGCCTAGATTTCAGTCCCAATTTTATTAGTTTAAAAATGTTTGTAAATAGAAAAATACAAATCTGAATACTGTTCTTTGATAAAACTTTACAAGATCTGAGATACTGAAATTCATGGCATTAATTTCCTGCAATCGTGGTATGCTTAGACCCATTCGATATGCATACATTCTTTTATGAATATCAATTTTGCCTATTCTTTTCTTAATGCTCCCTTACAGAGGCTATGTCATGGCATTTCACTTTTCTTCCAATATCCCTTTAAAATTCACAACCTGTTTTGATATCACAAGAATAATTTTTGGTCGTGTTCTTCCATACTGCTCAAAGTAAAACAAAGCATAAAATATATGTTGTTCAATAATTCTTTTTCTTTTTCTAGCAAAGGAAGTAAAAAAAGCCCCCATGTTTTTGGAGAAGCTTCAGAACTGTGGTGTTCCTGAAGGGTACCCTGTCAGATTAGAGTGCAGAGTTGTGGGAATGCCACCCCCTGTATTTTATTGGAAGAAGGATAATGAGACCATCCCATCAAACAGAGAGAGGATGAGGTACAGTACCATTGTACCCATGCTTGGACTTTCTTGTAGCTGGACCAATTGTTTCCATGAAAACTTGTGTGATAAGTACAGATGGTGTTCTTCTTAAAACAACTTATTTCACCCACATAGTTTTAAAAAGATAGCTTCACTGTGAGGCAAACAATAGCTATTTTCTAGGTTCAGAATAAAGGCATGGAATGTAATATGCCACTGCTCCGGAGAGTGGTGATAGACCTTTTGGGCCAAGAGGCTGATACAGCACATGCATCTTCTTATGAAAAACACTATTATATACTATTTTAATGCATTTTAGCATCTCATTCTCTCTCTAAACTATTTTTTACTCAGTTTAGTTCTAACTACAGATGAATTCAAACTCAGAACAGAACATGGTTTGCAATGCCCGAGAGCACAGGATAACAGAGAGTTTAGCATATCAGATACAGAGGCTGATAACAAAGTTTGGTCACAAACATAGGCAAAGACTTTGATCCATGCTTACAAAATACAACAATGTTTGAATTCAGCTTTTACATTCAAATGCATCGCTATTTTTTAGGTTTTGCAAAAGAAGAGCTGATGAAATGGTGTGCCTGGCTATAACTAATGACAAATTAATTTCTTCATTTTTTTTAAAGATCTCTCTCTTTTTCAATATAAATTTAATTTTTAATATTTTATTTCACTTGGCTCCAATTAATGATTTGATGCAGTCACGGGATTTCTGAGATCAAGTTCAAGAAGTACAACATTTTAACACGCATACACTACAGGTTATCTGTAAAGAAAACAGGCTCTGGCAGCACTTGTTATGAATACACACCTACCACTGAGAGGAATGTACAAATGACACTGCACACCGGAACCTGACCAGAATTAAGGAAGGCTACAAAGCCCTGGGGGCGCGAGTGAAAAATGTCTGTGCGCAGGTCATCTTTTCCTCAATTTTACTGATTAGAGGTAAGGGTGAAGCCAGGAACAGAAGGATAATGAACGTCAACTACGTGGCTGGTGTCGTCGTGAGGGTTTTGGTTTTTATGATAATGGGACGTACTTCAGTGACTTTAATCTGTTAGGGAGGGATGGGTTCCATCTGTCTAGAAAGGGCAAAGGAGTCTTTGGCAACAGGCTGGCCAACCTGGTGAGGCGGGCTTTAAACTGAATGACTCGGGGGTGGGGTCCAAAATGGCAATAATCATGCCATTGCAATTGACTGGGGAATAAGCAAGGACAATCAGGGCACCAACATAGGTTTCTTACCTGCCTCCGAAAATGAGAAGCAGAGGGCAAACCACCTCAAGGATCAGTATGAAGACAGTGGATCCTTGTACGCCCCTCCAGGGAAATCTGCGTGCTCAACTACCTCCCTGAAGTGCCTGTACACCAATGCACGCAGTATGGGGAATAAACAGGAGGAGCTGGAGATCTGTGCATGGTCACAGGGCCACGATCTCATTGCAATCACGGAGACGTGGTGGGACAGCTCGCATGACTGGAATGCAGTCACGGATGGCTACGTACTTTTTAGGAAGGACAGGCCAGCAAGGCATGGTGGTGGAGTTGCTCTTTATGTCAGAAAGCAACTGGAATGTATCGAGCTCTGCCTAGGGGTGGA
>VZSC01007505.1:52186-88689 GCA_013398225.1 Steatornis caripensis | reverse complement strand
GGTTGTGGAGTCTCCTTCTCTGGAGATATTCAAAACCTGCCTGGACGCGTTCCTGTGCAACCTGCTCTAGGCTAACCTGCTTTAGCAGGGGGGTTGGACTAGATGATCTCTAGAGGTCCCTTCCAATCCCTACCATTCTATGATTCTATGATTCTATGAAAGCTTGCTTGAAAAAATATTTCAGTAGTCTCTCTGTCCCCACTCTGCTGTTCCTCTCCAAAAAGCTCACCTGACTTGATCTTCTGTAGCCTGCAGTCTTTACCCCTTTGTCTCTAGGCAGATTATTCAAAGATTTCAACTACTTTCAACTACTGGTACTTTCACAGGAGTTATGGTTATAGACATGCAAACACTGTAGTTAATGTAAAATGGACAACTGTCCTAAAATGCCTCATTTCCAGTGGTTTCACAGAAGCTTAGAAAACAGCTTTTGCTTCAGCTCAGCAGAGGAATGACCAAGGGAAACCTTCCACACCTCACAACATCAGGAGTTAACATCAGGCTTGTAACATCTCTGCTATTTCAGCCAGTCATGAACAGACTGCCTGCCCCCAAAGCTTCATCCAAGTGGTTCTGCACAGATCCACATGAACCATGGGCAGCATTGCCCTTGTTTGTCCCTGTCTTGCCTCACTATAAACTTCCTGCCTGAAGCCAAGAGATCTTTTTTGTATCATAATATGAACATGCCTGAGCTTCTATACTACTGCACCTCCAGCATAAGGCAAATTATGCAGCACAGGGAGCAAAGGGTGAATGTTCCCTTTTTTATCAGAGCTGTCTGAAGCACAAAATGTCCTCTTGACCTGAAATTGTGTGGTTTGATGTTTCACTCCAGTTCATAAGAAAACTAAATCTCAAATATCAGAACTTTCTGCGACTTCAAGTATTCTGATATGCTCATCTCCCACCTCTTCCTTTGCAAGGGAAACACTTGGGTTGATAAGAAGGACCAACTACAGTCTAGAGAGTAAGGGAGCCTCAGTTCTCTCATACACCACTGAATAGTTTCTCCTGGAAGTTGCAGCCAGAAAGTCTTGGATCACTGAAGAGCAAAGGAAGAGGAGGGAATAATGAAGCAGGTTTCTTCTAGAGTGTTGGCCAAAGTTTGCCACTCATGCATCTTCTAATGGAAAAGGGTGCCATAAGAAAGTTTCTGACACACTCTGGTTACTGTTGTGAAAAATATCACAACTTTCTACAAAAGTTCTTGGTATATTGTTATGTTATTCTTTCAGCTTCTCAACTAGGAAGAAATACAATATGACCATGCAGCAGCTTTGCACAGATTTAGTTCATTGGAATTCAATAAACAACTCCAATATTAACTCATACAGAGCAACAATTCAGCTCTCTGTCACACCATGGCTTTGCTCAGCTGAGAGGAGCAAGAACAGATTTTAGCTCTCTGATTATTGGTTAAGGCCATACTGAAAGCAAATTTATTGACTATAAATGTCTTGGACTGCCTACTCTTTGAGAATAGAAGTTACAACTTATCTCTTTCATATTTAATGTACATGTTGTAAAATCTCAATGTTGGTATGCTCTTGAGAAATACTAAGTCCAAAACACTTGTTTTCCTAGCATGCATCAAGATACAACAGGGTATGTCTGCCTCCTGATTCAACCTGCCAAGAAAGCAGATGCTGGCTGGTACACCTTGTCTGCAAAAAACGAAGCTGGCATTGTCTCTTGTACTGCCAGACTTGACATATATGGTAGGTATTGGCTAGTAAATAAAACAAATCAGAATTTATTTTCTTTGACCAGTCCCAACCCTCACCTAGTTCTTAGTCTGTAAATTGGTGGGTTTGATGTGGGTTAGAAATTAGTGTCACAGCATGGCGACAGCTTAATACGGCCACCAGGAGGAGGTAGAATGATACAGCTAAATGGCCAAATTAGTTCTCTTGCATCAGTCTAAAGGCAGGTAAAGAGAAAACACAGAGGAGTTTTGCACAGTATTCTCTACTCCCATTTCCCACCTTCAGAATTCCCTAAATACATAAGCATATAATAAACACGTATTCAAGCTGAACCCTAACTCTCTTTCCTCTGACACATGCCTGTGCTACAGCTCTGATCTGAGATGGAACAATAAATTGCACATGAGAAAGTAGACCCTTTCTTCTATGGAGTATGTATGATGCAAACTATGCCTAATTAATGGAGGCTAGTTTGCATCTAATATGCTCGTCTAGGACACGGAAGGCCCCAGCCCAGCCCAAAAACTACAGCACATCATTTAATTACTCTATCTATGCAAGATGTAATAGTTAAGATAATTTATGTAGATCGAGTACTTTGATCACTTATGCAGCACAGTAAAACAGAAAACACATTCCACAAACTATTGGATTATGGCCATACCCTCAAAGGAAAAAAAAAAAAAACGTTTTCAACGTTGTATTTCTCATTTTTAAAAAAACAACACTTAATTATGAGGAATAACCAAAAGCCATCAGTGCATCCCTGTCAGTTTTCCGCCATCTTGTGGTGATATAGACAGTAATGTTCAAGACAAGGCTGGTGGGAGTGATTCAAAAAAGGTCACACAAAATGAAAAATAACTCCTTAGGTATATAAATGTTGCAAAATGTAATTTAAATTTTCATATAAAGGATTCAAGGTACAAACAGGAAAAAGATGGAAAGTAAGAAATACTTCCTGATTCCAACCATATTTTCTAAAGACTCTGTGAGTCTTATACACCAAAGGGAGTGTCAGAAATCATTTTGATTTGTGCAGTTTTGAATGGATGGGGTCGGGCGATGGAAAGTGTGGTCTGTATTTACAATTACATGCACAAAGAAAGAAATACAGTAAATAATGAGTATATTGTTCAAATAGAAATAAATTGAGGGCTGCAAGAAAAAGGGAAGATCTTTTCCAAACATTTCCAGATAGACAGGGTCAAAATTCAGCATGGAAAGACAATGAACATTTCCTATCAATGCTTAACATGTAGACTGTAGGTCTCCCACACTAAGCTATTCTCAAAAGTACTATAGCCTGAACTTCTACCCTTTCATTTTAACTGCTGACAGATCTGTTTGTCCAGTTTGGGTGCAGACCTGGAGGTTTTGTATAGACAAATACCGGAAAATGTAATATCAATTTCCCCTTTCTGAAGTGTTTTAAGAATGAAAACTCTTAGGTATTATGTAGTAGCTAAATAGTCTTACAAAATTGTAATGGTATTTGTTCATATGGGAACATGCTGAATGTTACTTTTCAATTACTGAATATGTGTCTTTGGATTAAATTTCTTTCAGTACCTTTAAAAAAATCTAGGAAATGCGTTACTAGTTGTAAAAAGTAGAGGTAAATAAAAATTGTAATAATTTCTTTTTAAAAATTCCCTATATTATTATTTTGAAATTAAATACCACAAAAAAAATAATCAGGAAGAAAAGTCACCCAGAGGATGGAGTAGTAGAAAATCAGAGCCATGTCCAGATTGTTCATTTCTGTTCATGCTATAGTATGTTTTTAGCTGTGATTGCAAGAGCTCTGGAAAAGGCTCCAAAGATTAAATGATTAAATTTTGGATCTAGTGAAATCCATGTAAACATTGCCATTGTATTGAACAGGGACGGAATTCCATCTGCAGACTTCAATAAAAATACCTAACATATAAACTACATAAATGATAATACTTGAAGGAACCAATCCTAAACCAGGGAATAACAATGCTGTGCTCTCTTCAGTGATGTTGGTGTTGGAAGCAACTTTTCCATTGTGTGCATTGATTTGTTGTTTCATTGCTAACGTAATTAGAGTTTATACAGCTTATTCTGTTTCCATGCCTTCAGCTCAGTGGCACCGTCAAATTCCACAACCAATAAAGCTTCGACCTGGTGGCAGCCGGTATGCAAACCTTACTGGTCAAGGACTCAACATTTTTTCTGCCTTCCCAACTACTGAAAGCCCTATGCTATTTTCATCCCCAACCCAAAAGGTGGTGGAGAGTGAAGAACTTTGAAACCAAACAGACAACTGTTGCAGTTACACCTAAAGAGATACTAGTACTGTGGGGGGGGGGGGGAAAGTAGAAGTCAAGATGCTCAAGGTTTACAAGCAACTTGTTTGTAACTAAGTGTACTGCTGCTGCAAATGTTGCAAGTAACGTAAAATACAAGACTTTTGCGTATTATTTTACTGCAGGATAATTGTGGTACAGAGTGTTGTGCAATAAATTCGGTACTGTGTTATTTGCTAAAAATTAGACAGTAAATGTAGTTTTCAGCACTTAAAAGCCAATACCACTTTTGCTGCCTGAATTAAAGCTACTGTACTATAGCAAGCCATGTTAGGGATTGATGATGTTTAGCTCTGGAATACTGCCAGTGAAAACAACGCCATTACAATAACAACAATCCTGAATGAGGGTAAACAACATGACTTTGAATGTAATTCTAAAAAACCATGCCAGACAATCACAAAGCGTAAGTTAAAAGGAAAAGATGTAACTCATTTTTATATATTATTATGCCAGACAATTTTAGAATTTTTGAATTCAAGACTAGATAAATGTAGCGTTTCATGTAGGTACAGTTGTATACCCTATATATTTATATTTGTGTGTGTGTGTGTAGTCCATGAACTGTGTACTCATGGTGTAAGGATTCATAAAGTAAGGTACAGGGCACGTGCATAGGGCACTAATACAGGAAACCAAAATTCCTCTTGTCTGAAGCATGTTCTCTAGAGCCCATAGCTGAAAATATTTTCCAGATGTGCTTCGTATTTTTCTCTTTACAAGGATACGGATTCTCTGCCTTTAAACACAGATGATACCAAGCTTGGAATGTCACCATTTTTAAATATCAGTCTCTTTTTCCTAATTTTTAATGTCACTAAAAGAAAAGTGCATCTACCATCTAGCTCGTTTTTTAACTAACTAACTGAAAATGAATTATTATCTGGTAGAATTTAAATTTTCACCATCATTTAGGAAGTAATCACAAGTGTGGTGTCTACTATAAAGACAGAGAAAATTCTGTTAATACGCAAAAGTTATGAAGTTAAGCAACAGTTAGGTGCAAAGAGCTAAAAAAACTACTGTAACTAAAGTAGTAATAAATAAGGCAGTTCAATGAAAATGCAACAGAAGGTGTTAAGTGACAACACTTAATGATTGATTTAAATATAATAAGCACCTATACAGCTGTATTAATACCTCCCAGCACTTAGAATCTGTGAATATCTAACATGATTTCCTGAACCTTGAAATTATTGCTATCCCTCTTCTTTGGACATTGTTTTCAAGCAGTTCTTACTGCTTTCAACATGGCTGAAGAATGCAACAAATTCCTGGTCAAAGTCACAGAGATTAAAAGAAAAATTAACAGATACTTTCATTTTAGACCTTATTTGGATTTTTTCAAAGTTAAAAATGTAAATTAAAAGAATGACATATGCAAAGAAAACAATGAAGAGTTATCTTAAGGGCAAAAGGATACTAGATAGAGCCAGAGACTGAGAAAGAGACAGCCTTTCATTGGGTTTCCTACAAATACAGCTTATGTTGTCTCTAACTGTTGATACCCTACGGGTTTAGAGGCAGTGAATTTCTTGTACTGTTCCAGTTCCCACCTGAGAGAAGACCATCAAACAAAACCATCATTATAATTTTCACGCTTTTGTTTGTTAGAAATCTCAGGACATTCACTCCAAACCAAACAGACCAGGAAGCTAAAATACATTCTTATCCTGAGAGATAAAAGAAGATGCAGGTGTTTCAGTGGGAAAGCAGAAATACCAGTTGTTGCCCATGTTGTATCTCCTCCCTGGCAAACAAAATAAAACCAATAGCTATCAAGTGACTTCATTTATGGGGTGTCCAATTTAAGACACATTGTGGGTCTGATTTTCCAGAATAAGAGAATCTACTGCTCTCCTCGTACTCACTTGTTTTAAGGATGGCTTAGGGATTCCAGAACTAAACCTAGACTGAGTTAGAGGTGAGCAACCCAACATTCAAGGTTTCCCGTATCAGTAACTACTCTTGGGAAAATAATCCAAGGAAAATTACTAGATTTTGCTTATTTAATCCAGTGCTGTTGGGAAGTAGGAAGAGAAGAAATTAAGACACAAATGATCAAATTCTACTCCTATCTACAGCCGTAGTCTTCTCATTATTTCATGCCAGACCTGAAGAGTAGATTTTGATCCAAAGTATTCCAAGTTGTGTATCGGCCATCAGGCTTTATACCTAGTACAGGCTTAGTCAAGCGATTGTCTGCTCAGAACTCCTCTGCGTCCCCCTGTCTGCCTTTGAGTGAGGGGTTGGACCAGATGACCTCCTGAGGTTCCTTCAGACCTAAATCACTCTGTACTTCCCAAATTATTTTACTTTCCACTGCCTGTTTGAGTACCCCACGTGGATTAAGTTACCAATTGACTGAGTAGAAACTAAGAATTCAAGCAAGCACAAACTTTCTTTTTGACTGGGATGTATTCCATTAGGCAATTCTAACTACAAGAGCAATCACTTTGATCCAAGTTTTTTACGTATTTTACAAGAAAGGAATACTAGTACTTACTATTGGCAAATATCTCATTACCAGCAATTGAATCATACTTGTTAATATTACTGACAGTAGTAGTGGTTCTCACATTTTACAACATCAGACAACACACCCCAAAACTCTGTACAAATTAAAATATGAAGTGCACAGAGAAAATCTGTAAACCATATCTCTTCAAGATTTTCTCCATGATTTCAGCACAAGGTTTCCAAACTATAATTATAATCTCAACTGGCAAGCTGAGGATTAAGTGGTACAATGTTCTTTAAAATGTACATTCAGTTCTTTGGAAGTGGGAAGACAAGAAGCTACTGCTGAAAGACTTCTCCCAAAAATCTGTGTAAGAAGGATTAATCTTTAGTCATTCAAGAAGGGGCACCAGAAGTCTCACTGAGAGGTAGGGAGAGGATCACCAAAATCCATAAGCTGAGCTATAACATTCTCTCCTTGACAGTACTTACTGGCAAAAAGATCAAAATTTATATCTTCCTACACAATGCCAAGTCAATTCAATTACTTTCAGTGCATCTGATACAAACAAAATCAGAATCTGATCCTAAATGCTACGTAGTCATTATATTTTGGTCATTAACTGCTACAGGACATTTCTCCTCTGCATATCCTGAGCCCAAAAAATGAGTAAGTAAAGGAACATTATGTGAACGGATGTAAATGCTGTTAATTAGTAGTATTGATGTGCTCATCACAAAGAAGATTTGCTAGAAAAAGACACAAAAATTATGTTGTTAACTGATGGAAAAGCCAAGGGAAAAAGGCTTGTGTAAGCAGCAAAGACAACACTGAGTTGTCACAAAACAAATGATGCTGCTTGAGTGCTTGTCCTGTGAATGATGGCACTATCTAATCGTACTGTGTCAAGATGCACTAGAGGCTATGCAATTGTGCTCTCTTCCTCAACAGCTTATCTGTTCATTGTTTTTGTTTAATTGAATAATGGATTTGACTTTGCACTAATATCGTATTTCATTCTCTTACTGAAGGCAGGCTACTGCAACAACAACCAGTATTACAGCTTCCAATGAAGTCAGTGTTATTATCTTCCAAAAGTCCATTAAATCACCACAATGTGGAACATAACATTGTACCAGTGAGGCATAGAAATGCTCAGCTTTGTAACCTCTCAGTGTTTTCTGATTCAGTATCTTGTAGGTTTAGTTTCCTGTTTCCTTCTAGTCTTGGTTTTGTATACAATCAAACAGAGGCACAGTATATTTCAAAGAAGAGCAGAAATGACAACTTTTGTATTGCAATTCTAGAAAGCAAAAGTATTATCTTTGCTTTAAAATTTGGGTCCAGCTTGGTGCAAACCAGTCCTCAGCAGCATCACGTAGCAGTTTGCATTGATATTGTCGAACTTCTTGCCTTAAAACAGCTGGATTGAGTTCCTTTGCTTCCATATGGAAAGTGAAGCATACCTTCTGAATTCCTCACGTCTCCTAACGTGAGGAGATGAGAGCACACACTTCAAATATGAAAAGCCAAGTCTGCAGTCTTTATCTTAATATGTAAACAATTGCCAATCCCAACTCTTTACAGTGATCACAGGTACTTGAAAACATCAAATCCGGAATAAGAATTCCTTTAAGAACTGTGTTCTTAATGCTACCAGGTTTAAAAGAGTTACTTTCCATGTCTTCATGCAAAATGATTAGCAAGACCTAATGAAATATTTTAACTGTTAAATATTGGAGAAGTGATTCATTGTTAATTTCCTTACTATTTCCAATACAAAGATGTTAACTTTGAGCCTTCAAATTCTATTTTATAATTTTTTCTTGATTAAAATTGATATTTTTTATTTTTTGATCCAAAGTCATTCTCACTGGGAAGAAAAATGTTGATGCCAGTTTAAAACTGTATTTTAAGTGCATATGAAAGGAAAAACCAAACATTTGCCTGTTCAGTAATGTATTTCCTTCATGTCACCTAAACTTAAATAAATGCTTCAGAGTTGCATACAAGAGTGTGTCCTTCATGTGTTCAAGTCATTGTGAAAGTGTGCAAAA
Source organism: Steatornis caripensis (assembly GCA_013398225.1). Taxonomy (NCBI): domain Eukaryota; kingdom Metazoa; phylum Chordata; class Aves; order Caprimulgiformes; family Steatornithidae; genus Steatornis; species Steatornis caripensis. The sequence goes on along the minus strand of VZSC01007505.1, from coordinate 80,126 downwards.
AGACCAGAGGTTTCCTCAGAACTTTGCTGTGACAGCTGATTAATGGGATCAGACCTTACATTATTTAGAAGAAAATCATAAAATACTGTCAAGTTATATACTAGCCATGCTTCTGGCAGGTAGTTGTGAAACACAGTCATTGCTTTTTTAAACAATTCGTAATATCAATTTGCTTTGGGTTTAAATCACGCTTTCTTTTTCTGATAACCTCAGCCCCTCAATCAAAGTTTGAAAGAATGACTTTTCTCAGGAGTACCAGAGCAGAAGCCAAGGAGTCTTTAGGACAAGTTGCACATTTTAAAGGTCAGTAGATTGGCCAAATACTCAATACCCTGGAGAATTAGTCTCCAAAGCCTATCCTTGAGCATATACTTTTATCTACATACTGTCATAGCTGAACTCCACCGTGTCTCAAGAATTCATGCAGAATCTGTCTACTATGTTGGTCGCCTAGCCCACAAGCCCCTCCAAAATACCTGTTTACTGGGTCTAGACCAACACTCTTAGAAGTCTTTCTGCGCACTAGGGCACTGGAGACACAGAGGACTTATTTTTTCAACTTTTAGCGGTGTATCCAGCACTTGAAGAAGTGAAAATTGAATGAGAACCAATCAAACACACAAACAACACTGAATTTCACTCTTCCCTATACATGTCTTCAACTTGAATGATTTAGCACATTCTTAGTATAAGGGTCCATTAGTAGACTTTGGAATGAGTTCTAAATGAGCAGCAGATGCAAACACAACGCTTGAAGGAACCTGGATCTCTATAGCTCAGATACAGAAGAGAACGGGGGGTAGGGTAAGGATGCACTTCATTACATTTGCTGATACTGATTTTGCTTTCCCATGTAACCACGTTTCTCCATTCCTACCTGGCTTGATTTCTATGTACTTTTGTGCTTGCTAGGTCAGAGACAATGTTCTCAAGACTGTTTTAGCTCAGCTACAGCTCTATGAGCTAAAGCAACTCCTACATATTTTATTATTTCTTCAGAGCAACATAAGCTGCTTTTATTAATACCTTTATATTTCAAGTCCACTATAAAGAACAATTTATGGCATAATACAAAGAAATCTTGGGCCGTATGTGCTGTGAATTTAAGTGGAGTTCGCCATTTATATCAGCGGGAAATTCTGTTCCTAAACTGACCATTGTTTAGGATCACATAATCTGTTAGTAGTAGGCAACACAGTTTTGTAAAGAAATGGAAAAATACTGAAGATATTCTGGAATTTTGAAAAAAACCCCGACTATACACCCCAGGCTGCAGGAAGCCATTCAAAAATGAACTTCTTATTCTTTGAAGTTACCTATGCAGATATTATAAGCAAGTTCTATATGATATATTTTGCATTTTAATTTCTGTACAAATGAAAACTGAATTACACATAAGGAAAAAAATTAGTAGACAGTATTAAAATTTACTTTTTGGTAGAAAATATATTTAAATATTATACACGGAGTTGCTTTGGGTTTTTTAAAGCCATGTTTTCTTGAATTGTAATTAAAGTTAAAAACATAAAGCTTTTTTTTAAATGCCCAAGTACCAGGTAAAATTTGTTTGTTACAAGATATCTGTGTAAAGGAAACACTGGACTGCTTCTTCAATCAATAAAGATGTCTTTATTCTCAGTGTATTTGTTTTTAGCCTGGATATTTTGTAGAGACAGAACAGCTGAACATATTTAGAGTAAAAAGAAGCTGCTCTGTAAATTCTTACTAAATTTTCAAAATCTAGATACATTTCACTCCTAGGTTACAGAAAACTGCATCCATATTGCTTAGCTCAAATAGCTGGAAATGTAAGTGTAAGGGTACTCATCTTAAGGCAAAAGAATATTTTGGAAAATAAAAAATTTGACTAAAATAATATTTTTTAAAATTTGTTCCCAGTGGATCACATCACAGTAGGGACTTCCACAAAGATTTCACCAGGGAAGTTCTGCTTAACAAGGTATAGGAAACTTATCTAAATACTAAAACATCTTGTGGTACTCATGTTTCCCCACATGACGAAGCGTAATGTCATTGACTTTACAAGACTATAACTAAGGTTAGTAAAATTTTTACTTTTCAGAATTTGTACTGCGGCACCATTTACGAATTCCAGTCAAGAACTGAGCTTTTCCCTGTGTTTGTGTATAGTACAAGACAGACTGTGCCCTAAATACCTTATAAATGGTGAGATGGAAAATAGAAGCCTAAAAAATTGGAATTAATTAAAGTTGTAAGATGTACTAATATATATCAGCTGATGACCTTAATACATAGACAGGAAGAAGCCACTGACTTTTTATTGCTAACATACATTTAGGGAATGTGCTACCCTAGTTCCACTTTCAGCCACAGAGCAGTCATTGCAGTTAAAAACGTTACTCCAATTCCAAGTTCAAAAATAACTCTGGTCACCTTGTCAAAACAGGGTGATATGATTCAAAGAATCATAGAAGCAGAGTATCTACAGTTACTTCAAGTAGAAAACCCTGCAGTCTGAACCATTTAGAAGAACAAAGGTTAATTTCCCACAAAATAGTTCATTAGAATTTCATACTGCATTTCAATAGTGAAACATGTATGTGTGTAGCATGCAACAGATGTTTAATGAAGCAAGCATTTCTCATCCCTGTCATTTTCACAATAAAATGCTTCTAGAATCACAATGTACTGATACTACAAATAGAAGTATTTCAGGTTTGCACTGCTGTTGAGTGGGACAAAAATCATTGAGCAGACAAAACCAACTCACTAAGAACACACCAAGCTTTGAGCATCCAAGCTTTTGCTTCATTTGGAGGTCCACCAGAAGCAGTAATTACCTAATGGGAAGGGGCTTCAAATGCCCATACCAGTAAAGTCCAGTACAGAAGAAGGGCCACAGCCATTATCTGACAAGCATCAAACAGCCAGTGGGGAACAAATATTTGGAAGCAATAATCAAACCCAATTTAAACAGTCAAGTTCATATTTCACAAAGTTTCCCTAAAGTATTCATAAAGGAAAGCTATGAAAAGAAACCGATGAATTCTTGAACAGTTGTAGAGTTTGAGAAGTCCTAAGCAGGATGGATAATATTTGCTTTCCAGACTGCCTTCAGAAAAATTTTTAATGATCAAACTACCATCTCACCTCAGTTCACTCCCCAAAAAGTTTTGACAGATCATCAATAGACAGACAGCAGTCTATAACACTGCAAAGGGCTTACTCTGCTGCCTTCAGCGCTGTAGTAAATTGGAAATCCCAACTTCCAGCTAAACACTGCACCCTCCCAAGAAACAAAAATACTACAGCATTATATAAGATCCACTAGCAATATTACTAATTATTATTAATAGATAAAAACATTAATAAAACATTCACCTACCACTAGCACAACAATTCTAAGAGAATGGGGATTATAATCTTATTATACTGTTCAACAGCAGAGATTGATGCAATGACCTCATTTACAAAGTGTTCACAAGCTATCTATCTACTGCACTAAAGTGTTTTTTAGGACTTTGGTTTAAATTCTTAATAATTTTTGGTAACATGACCACAGATATTTTATGTTTTGTGTTGTCTGTTGAGCTTACTATCATTTCATCATTCACTGCATGCTAATCCATTATTTTTATAACTATCATCATATGCAGTAGATGGTAAATTACAATGCTGCATGGAAGAAACAAAATTGGAAGAGAAATGGATGTGAAGTACTTCTACATAAATTACATATAAACTGCAGTGTCATGTCCCACAAAATTCAATTCTTTGCCAGTAGTGCAGAAACACATCAGTACTGATCTTGTACACTACCCTGGTATTTATACTTTGCATTCTGTTCTATTAAATTAGCGTAAGATGGCACATAATTTAATTATTTAAGGATTGTATTGATTGTTATTACATACATAATCTTGTCACTTAATGATGAGTAATATTCAAATAGTATTAACTTGGCTATATGATGGACAATAATTAATTCTATTCTTTCTATATAAACTTCTGCAAAGAAATCGGTGAGTAACATGACTTCATACTTCCAGAAGGCTGAATCCTCTTTCTGTTTGCCAATAAAGATCTAATACAATTCGTAAGAAGCAAAAGCCCACATTTTAATAACTAACACTATTCATAATCTTTAGAGAGGCTAAAATATACATTAAAAAACATTCCCAAATGCCAGCGTATAAAGGAGAGAGTTGCTCAGAATACAGATTGCCTCTTCTATATGTGTTTAACCTAGCCTGAAAGTCTGTCCCAGCAGCTTTCACTCCAGGCACAGTCTAGCTCCCACCTCAGGAAATGTACTAGTCTGCCTGACAGTGACCAAGGGCACTAACTGTTCTGAGAGAAGATAGACAGTAAGGTCAGGTCTTTGTATGTATGTAACTGTTCCTGCAGCAGAGCCCCTCTCCTCCAAAACACGGCTTAGTATTGATGCTTTTGTTTTTCACTGAAAGCTGCTTCATTGTTGAAAACAACTCCTATCAAAGCTATCCATTTTCATTTGAAAGAATTCTAAAAGATATCTAAAAGATATATAAGATATGGCAGCAGCCAGCAGGGAACCCATCAGCCTTCCCTGCTGGAAACCCACCAGCAGCTGTTCTGGGACAGCAGCTCCTTTTCTCCTTCACCCTCATGGCTAATACTAGCAAGGGCTTGTTTCTGGAACAAGCACCAGCAGAAGTACCGTTCACCTTCAGTCTGCTACCATCACAACAGACATTGGCACTCGAACTTTTGTGGGCTCTACATCCTGCTACAAACACACCTGCTTCTCCAGCTGTCCTGCTTCTACTAATTTTTCAACCTTCCCAGCCTCTTTTCCTCTTCTGCCTTTTCTACCTCGATCCTCCACATGCAAAAGAAGCAAAAAAACTGGGCAATTCAGGGTATCACCAGGGCTGAAATGAACTCACTTCCTTCACAAGAATGCTCTATAACTTTTTACAAAATTCTTCTTTTTAAATGCTTTTTCTCAGAGAGTACATAAAACACGCTTCTTTACCTGGGAAGGCAAGCATCTTCTGCTAGTTGATTCTTCTGCACATTAAACTGCCAGCACTGTGATGGAAGTAGTGTAACTTTTGGGGTAGGAAAGCTACTAGTAAGTAACTCCTGGAGTAGGAATTTCAGGTAGTTGGTGAGGACATATCATAGAAAACACTTTTATTTTATAATTTACAAAATCTGTTACTGTTTCCAGACAACATAAAATAAAAAAAAATAAAATCCAAACATTTAAAGTCTACAAAAATCCAGAAGTTTAGACTATTTTCACGTGAGCATTCTCATTTATGGTATATAAACACATGTGCCTTTACAGCCATTGAAAATGAAAATATTCCTTCCATGACTCAAAACCAGCTTTTTTTTGAGCATACAAGAGACACCATAAATTGGATTAAAGCAAACCTACACAACCTTGGAACCCGTATGTGAAACTCACAAAGTTTAAGAAAGTCAGTTCTCCGAGGACTAGAACTCAAATCCGTTATGAAATTCTTCCATGGGAGCCATTTATGTGAAAACCAACCAAATAATAACTTCAAAGGTGACATAAAAATAAAATCATGGAATGAAGTTCATTTCTGGTGTTATTCCATTCAGTTACACCATGGGTCAATTTTGCCCATGATCTGTAGAAAATACTGCCATGATTCATCACAGTAAAAAACCCCACCAAAAACATATTTAGTAAAATAATCAAATTAACTAGATAAACTAGGAAGCAATTGTCAGAAAGATTTCAAATTAAAAGTATGTTTTCCATCAGCATTAAATAAATTCAATCTTCTTAAATGCATATTGATTTAAAGTTCTCAAAGCAAATTTATTTTGTCAAATCAGTATAAGACACAAACAAGAATGGGCTATTATAATGCCAATATTACCTTATCAAGCAGATTAACTCTTGCTAATTATTAAATTACACATCTGTCCTGCTGCATATTATTAGTTCATTAAAAGTTCTAATTAGCTATTTGAAAGTGTTCAGGGTGATAGCTGAATATTCGCTGTGCATAAGGATCGCTGTCCATTGACATTTTTTGTCCCTTGTAATGGTGGTAGTTCTCTGGATGAAAGTGTTCACAGTGAAGGCTAATCCATTCTCTTTCAGTACTGTATCTTTCTGCTTCGGCAAGTATTCTAGTGAGAGCCATGATATAACTCAAAGCCATCTGAAGGGTCTCATACTTGGACAGCTTCTTATCTTGACCCCACTGTGGAACCACCTTTCTCAAACGATCAAAGGCTGTGTTCAGTCCTTGCATCCGTCTTCTCTCCCTGGCATTGGCAGCCAGTCTTCTTTTTGCAGCATTTTCCATCCTTTCTGAACTGCACTTCACAACACAGCCTGGTCCACTTCTGCACTGCATGTCTGATTCTATGCTTGAATCCAAAGGACTGGATTTACAGGTTTTCATACTCGATGCAGCTTCAGTTTCACACACACAGATTAATTTTTAAAAATCAGGTATCTAAAAAGTGGTAGGGAAAGCAATTACGTGAGTAGCCTGTGTTCCTCTTGAATCTGTTTCCAGATATCAATGATGGGTTATTTTTATTAGCATCTGAAAAATATATAATAATACAACAAAAGGTCTTCTGGTTCTTCTGGAAATGTCTGAAAATTGTTTCTTATTGTTTAAAGAAAGAATAAAGAGTTATTAATGTCTTATGCTTTCAAGCTTTGAATTTCTTTAAACTCAAAGAGATAGAAAACCATGAAATCTCCATTCTCAAAATGCATGTTACTGAAGAAAATGGTCCCTTTAATCCAAAAAGGATTTTAAGGGATTAAAACCACATCAATTCCAAATGACCATTTGAGATAAAAGAAGTTCTGATTCAGTTTAGGAGAGTATTTTGAAATGATGAACTGTTGCAATCTGAAGACATAACTTCGTAACAGAAATCTCTCCTTTCTTGACTCCTGCCGGCAAGCAATGATTGTGTCTCACAGACAAGGCGAGGCTTTATAGAAACTGCAAAAGCTAAACAGGTGGTAGCAGGTGGGCGGGCGGCACTCTGCTTCCATCCCAGTACCTTCCCATCCTGGGAACTACAGGGGGAAAAAAAAACCAACACTAAAATCTGAAATTACAGCCTTCATCTGTTGAGAAGTCTTCCAAAGCCATTCTGTCCAGCCCTAACAACTTGCCATCTGGAGTAGTGTCTGGCTGGCCCCACAAAACTCTGGGCAGTTAAGCAAAAGATCCTTTCAATGGATAATCTGTTGCAACTCAGGAAAAAAAAATCTTTGTGCATTGTAGTATTTGTACATTAAAACATTAAAATTCTAATTAGATAGTATTAAGGGTAGAAAAAATACCTATTCTAACGAAACAGAGGAGAATTAGCTTAATGATATATGGCCAAGAATACGACTGTTTTGCTCTACACGGTACCAAAAGTAGACTCAAATTGTTAGAAACCCTTCTGGACTCTCAATTTTAGTATTATATGAAGTACACAACATTGCAGAGAGAGTAGCACCTTGAGAAAAATGCAGGTTGTGTAGTTACATGTCAGTAAACTCAACATCATTAAAATAATTTAAAATACATTTATCTAGTAAAGATTGTAAAAATATTTGGATAGGCTGGGTCATAGACATATACAAAAACATGTAAGTATACAAACAGTCTGAAAGCTGAGCATATTAAAATATATATGTGTATGTTATGTGAGTTTAAAAAAAAAAAAAGAAGTCTTTTTAGCAATATCCTAAATAGGTAAAGAGAATAAAAGAGGATGTGAAAAAAAAAATCTGCTTACTCGCAGTAAGGGATCATTTCTGCTACCGATTGTAATGCTAGAGAAGCCACCATACACACACCCACACCTCATAATCAAAACATCTTTGTTTTACTGTACTTGTATTATTAAAACCATTATCTACATAAACTTACAAGGAAATATCATGCGATCATTTTATGATACACACAAAAGGGAAAAAAAAACCCTGCCACACAATGATTTATTATCTGTATTGATTTCAAACTTAATTAAAATGTTACCAGCATTCATAAATTAGTAACTTTTTTCAATAGAGACTGAATACTGTATATTTATTTAGAACTATAGCTCAATTGTTTCATTATGACTTCAAAACTTGGGGTAGTTGTAAACAGCTGATTAATCCCTATCAGAAGCAATGACAATGAAATGAGGTTGAATAATCCCGAAACAATGGGATGCAATTGAACTCTAATGGACTCCAGCATGACAGATGTTGAACGTAGGCTGTTACGCCCAGTTGCCCTGCTCTTAATATTCTGAATCCTAATGGTCTTGAACAGAGATGATAGTTGGGGTAGGGAGTCTCCATTATTCCATTATCAAAATGTATGCCACATCTTCAATTTTTAAAGAAGTACAACTACACCATGTTTCATTATAAATGTTCAACATTCCTATCTGTGTGCATTGACCTATTCTCCCAAACATAAAGAACTACTGCCACACGTTAAAATGCTACTTTCTGAAAGACAATTTCTCATAATGTGTGTGTGAGAGAGACAGCACCTTTCAGAAAACACACATAACCATGTGTCTTTCACAGAAGGTTCAGCAATTAGAACTTGTGAGACATTTCTTTTTCTAAAGATGCTTCATGGGAAGTACTGCATGTGCAGTAGAAAAAAAAAAATACACCTCTGATCCTCATGCTATTGCTAGGGCATATTTTAGTGCTACAGCCTTCTATGTCCAAATAAGTTTGCTAGTTAAATCCTTTGTCCCTTAAAACGAATCTCAAGGGATTTTTAATGTAAAAGAACACAATAAAATTAAGGTGTTTTGTAAGTTAATAAATATCATGCATTCTCATGAGATAGCTATTACTTAACTCAGATAATTAATCACTTTTAGTGCTGAGTGCTGTTAACTTCATACCAGAAATATGAAAAGCACTCCTTTAAAATATCATATGGTATAATACTGAGCTTTTTCATTTGTTAGCAGTTTTCCTGTTTTTAACTTCATATGCCCTGCCAGTATGAACTACAACAAAGACTTAAAATATAATGAAAATCACAGTTCTTAAAAATGTTTTATTTTACTCCATTAATGCATAGTAACACAGTACACAATGGTGCTGTTAATTTTTACCTTCCTAACTGATTCACCACCATTATCATGCTTTGATTAACATATTGATATAGTCTCAAGAGAGAAGCTGTGATTTATCTCTCTTACTGAAAAAATTGTAACTTTACCTTGAATGATTTACTATCAAATCACAGGACAATCCATCTGGATTAATAACAAACCCCTAACAGCATTTTATAGCTTATAGGCAAGCCTAAAAATTGTTCCATGTCAGATCAAAATGCCTGCTTTTCATCACTTACAAATTTTTCAGTTTCTGCTTTATGAAAGAGAAATAAGTAAGTATTAAGGTCTTATCCATACCAATTAATTTATTTCATTTGCATAGCCCACCAGCCATGTGAAAATACATTATCTCAAGCTAGAAAATAAACGGCTTTATTGCTCAGTCAATAATAGAAAGGACATCAATGAATTTTTCCCAATTTTCCTTCACCTGGTTTGATTTCCTCTATATTTCAGCTTGTCTCAGTTATTGCTTATGTAATTCTATTCCCTCGTCCATTTATTTTTAATAATTTCTCAGTGATTTTATTGTTTGAAATATTTTTTCAAATTATTCTCAAGATTTTTACGATGTAAGTTTTCAAGAAGGTATTAATATATTCTGATGTGATACAGTGCTGTGGTGTTAAGAACTTTTCTAGATTCCAACTTATATTAGTCTCATCTTTATTGTACATCAATCATTTCTCAAGAATTGCCCTTTCACTGCTATTTTATTGTCATAACATAATCTCAAGCCAGAAGAACATTAGAATCACCAGAAAGAAGTTCTGCGTCTACTCAATTACTCTGATTTCAATCTTTGAATCTCTAACTATGCAGGCAAAAATTTAGTGCTACTCCATGACCTTAGCAACATTACTTTTGATTCATATTTCAATTCTAGAACAGTATCTTTATCAAAATACTATGTTTTTCTCAGAGAAAAACAAGAGAGACAGGTAAGAATGCTATTTCAGTCATAAACCAAATTATATTAGCAACTTTAAGTCACCACTCATATTAGGAAAACAAGGGATAGTTTCAGTCCATTAAAGAAATTAACAAGTCTCAGGATTTATAACTACATACAGAAATACATTAAAAATTGTCTGCTAGATATACAAATAACTCAGATGCAATTATCACAGAATCAACTAAGAAGACCTGGATATCTTCCACCTGTACTACTATGGAAAACAATTAATTACTTTCATTGTGGAATGACTGTGGCCAAATACTAACTTTAAAAGGAAGTGAAAGTAACATTTCTGGTTAAAGACTAATTCCTCAATACCTTCTTTTCTCTAGTTGTACTAAAAATAACATAAACAAGCAATATATCAAAGCAAGGATCTTACCTCTTCCTTCTAGCCAGAACTCACTATTTCACCTCAGGTAGATAGATCTTTTCTAAAAGCCTCATCAAGACTTCTTACGACTGTAGATTATACTGAGCAAAGCTGAAAGACTGGCATGCCGTATGCTACTTAATTAAGAGCAGGTGGGTAACTACCAAAATAAGACCATCCTTAAGGGCCCAATTTCTAGTAATATTTGACTCAGCTCACAAGACAGGCTAGAAATCCATGGTGTGCAGAATAATGTATTTTCCTTCTTTGGTTATTTACATTGCTTTCCCTATCACAGTTATATGACAATCAGAAAATGGAATAATTCACAAGTGAATGTTGTATGCTGAACTGAAGGGAAATTTAGACACTAACTCGTACTGGGAAATTGAATAGCAAGCTACAGCAGTAGGATGAGTTCACAATCATTTCATCTAGGGCTTCCCAACATCATACTGGACTCCTTTTTCTATGGAGTGCTTGAAACATTTCATTTGTCTCTTAAGACTCTCTGGGGTGAGGTTTTCTTTCTCATAGTTAACTAAGTCTTGCAACCACGCATAAGGCTCTACTTGGCACACTACCCTCCAGCAATCGCTTCTTCTCAATTTACCCATTTCTCCTTGCCAGTCATCCTTTTCTGTTCCAAATTATTTTTCTTAAGTAGCTTTCCCTCCGGTGAAGCTCAAAAAGCATAGCTATCCCTATCCCTAGAGATGCTGCACAGAACACCCTTTTGATGTAACTTTGTTTTAAAACATGTTTCTACAACAGAAAGTCTAAAACCTCCTAAAAACATAAATGAGAAAGGCTTCATTTTATCATGGTACTAGAGGAACATGTTTTGAACCTTTAACTGTCTAAAATGTTTCTCACCTACATTATATATTGAGTATGATTACTATTATATACATATATACGCACATACATACACACAAGATAGCTCATGAAAAGAAAGAAGCTTCCACTTAGAATGATATTGCAAACGACTGCACTCCCAAAGCAACAAAAAAAGCTTTGACATATCATTACAAAGCTAGCAAATTTTCTGAGTACTTGACATGATATAGGTTCTCATGTGCTTAAAAATAAAGTTATCTATTAAGGTTGATTCCACCTGCACATGTTCAGCCATCTGCAAAAGCTGGCCTGAAGTTTTTCACAAAGGTACCTATAGGCAATACACCATAGGGGACACACTGTTAGCTGGCTCAATGTTCACTGCTCACCATTCAGCTAGCATTGTGCAAGGAAGATTGGATACTGACATAGTACAGCTGATTTCTTCTCTACAGCTGAACTAACTAGCCTGGGCAAAACGCTGATCCTCTGTTCATCTTTCAAACATGAATTAACTTGTTCGGCACTAGGTTCAGTAGCACTGGACAGTACAAACAGGCCCACTGCAATCAGTTAAAAAACTCCTAACATTACTTGTTAGACATTACATAGGCATTCTGGCACAGGCAAGAGCAGAATCCGTCTATTTAAGATGTAATTCAGTTTCTTTAACCATCTTTTATTTTCCTATAAACCCAACTTCAAGGAGGCAAGAGTCTTCCAGAGGAGACCTTCCTTTACTGTATAGCTTGAGACTTACTAAAAGCACTATCTATGCTATGCATTGAGAAACAGATGGGGGAAGGGATAGAGTTTACTCTCCTGACTCCAGACAGGAATTACTCTTTTTATGATCTCTTGATAGATGTTTTTCTAACCAGATCTGAAAAACTTCTAACAGGGTAACTAGCAGCACAAGTGATAAATTATTACCTTTTAATATACCAGGTACCTCAGGATTATAAAGAAGCAGGTGGTTGGGACATATTTCATCAGCTGATTTGACTGTATTTCCTCACAGCAGAAGGAAGTATAAACTCAAGACTCTTGGGTTCAACTCCAGATTCTGGAGGGAGCAGTACTCCAAGGGTTATTTATCTCTTGGTCCTGGCTTCCCTCTGTTGTGTCCCCTACACTCTCTCTAACCTTTTCAGATGTCTTTCATCCAACTGTTATCCGCCCATTCCTCACTTCTGTGCATAACAATAACCTCTGTAAATATAAGGGGATCTTTGAGATTACAGGGAGATAAACTCCCTTGTGCCCACTGCCTTCAAAATACAATGAGACCACCCTTCTAACCTCAAACCAGACGTATTGTTCCAAATGGATTCTGCAGAGACAGTAACAGCCAAAGCCTGACAATTAATGAACCAGCATATGTGAACTAGGATTCACACTCTCATTTTTAAAACTTTTAGAAATGTAACTAAATCTAATGAGATCCCTGACACTGGAGCAACACTAGTGCTACAAACAAAACAAAACCAAAAAATCCTAAGCTTGTTACAAAGAATGTATAACTAAAATTCCTTAACAGGAGAATCAGTTCAGTGTTATTCCTTAATCAAAAGATATGGTTAGATGCTCTCAAGCAATAAAGGTAATGCAGGTTAAGATGTCCTCTCATCTAAGCAGAGGGTGTGATTTGTTATTACATATTATCTGCTGAAACTTCAGACTTTTGCTGAAACAGGTGGTCTTACTCCTTTTGCATCCCTAGGTGCTTGCTTCCTCCCAAACACTGGCAAGGCAGGCAATAATGCAGATATAGGGTGAGTCAGTTCCCCAAGCTGACTTTGTGAAAAAACATTATTTCTTACATTGTAGTAAGTAACTCTTAAATTACCTATTTGCTATGCCATGTGAAGAATAAGAAGCACATTAATGTTATTGCAAACAAGCACCGATTTAAAAAACCCATAATTTTAGTTGTCTTACACTCAAAAACCTTTTTTTTAATTAGACAAAAAATACCAAGATCATTCACAAGTTAGTCTTTAAATTTGATTTTTCCTTTGGAATTCAGAACAAAACCCACAAAAATTCCAAAACATAGAAACTGAACAGGTAACTGCTGAGAGAGTTCAGAATTTCATCCTGGAATTAAATTACTTCCCTAGAAGTATCTATACCTTTTTTTTCAGCACAAGTATTACATTTACCAAAATTCCTCCTAAGAATATGTCTAATCCTATAGCTAAAATGGAAAATACTATCATTTCCAATTCAATTATGCCTGTATCCAACCTACCTGCTAATCAGTAACTATGTATTTTACTTGGGCTTTGTTAAGAGTAGTGGTTTCCAGCTTTCACAAGACCACGGGCAACGATGCTAGCTATATGTTGCAGATGTTGTAGCGGGTTCTTGCAGTTATGGGGTGTTTGGACTCTGCCCAGCTAGCTGTTGAAGATCATTACTTACCCATGTGTGAAAAGACAACTTCTTTTTATTTTCTTGTAAACCTCTTCCTCTAAACATGTGGAGGTTGTGTTCCTGATACACAGGAGAAAACTAAAGCTGTTCATACATTAGTATAGACTCTTTGTATTGGCAATGAACTTATTTTATCACAGCCTAGAGAAGAGACAGCTGTTACACTAGTGGAGCTTTCTGCTTACTGTTGAGGGCAGAAGGATGAGTAGAGAAAGGGAGATATGAAAGATGCTTCATGGTATCAAAGAAGAGGAACGTAAGAATGTGCTCCCACTGAGTTTCCCAGATACATCAGCAGAAAAAAATCTTACTTAAAATCAAACAAACAAATTGCTTGCACATGCAGATTTTGGTCAAGCAAGTAGCTTGACATACTTCAGAAGCAGAACAAAAAAAGATTGCAGCAGTTTACCTATTGTATTAAAACTTTTCTGCATAACTCACAACTGTCAAAAAATTGCACTCTCTGAGTAAAAGCACCATTTCTCTCCCTGGACATCAACAGCTAGTCCACTTACTGCTATTGAGTTCTTTCTCCTCATATGGCAACAGGACCAATAATGAACTCTAGGAACATTCAGCTTTCTGTTCCTTCCACCAAAGTGCTGGAAAATTCATTTTCCTACGGTGAAAAGTCATGGTCTATAGTCTAATCTTTTCTCTATCAAGAGGCATGAAGACTCTCAGACTGAAGCTGACATCCTCGCAGCACCTAGAAAGACAGAAAACGAAGGAGACACATAAGTGGGTGCTGCAAGATAGTCAATCTGTTTATGAAACACTATTATGTGTGTATAATTTCTATACCATAAAGACTTCACAATCTTCAACCTGTGAACTGCTTCACTCAAAGTACAAAAAGAATTAATGTGCAGGAAAATATAATGTGGTTTAAGTATGAAAATGAGTGTTGAAATTGTTGAAAATAGAAATACTTCTTGACAAGCAGACGAAACCTAGAAACCATAGAGAATGGTCCCTGTTTTGAGAAGCAGAAAACCTCACAAGAAAGAAGCTCTGTGAGGGATAAAATAATGTCTAATGCCATGAACCTGTAAAGACTTGAGCATGTTTAATATTAAGCCCTGAGTAATCCCACTGAATTCAATGGCAGCCAGCTTACAGGGAAAAGAGAAAAAGCAAAGACAGACAATAGGGAAAAACAAGGGGCACCGGATACAAGTAGAGATACAGGCAGGAACAGAAAGTCAGAATAAAAGGAAGATGAAAAATAAGGGAAGGTGTCAGGTGGGCTGAGCTGCAACAGTTTACAGTGGCTGGAATCTACTGTCTATAATATTAGGAACTGGTTTTTTGCTTCTCAAACTCTTTGACTCATTGTAAGATGAAGAAGAGAATGTAATGCACTTTGGAAATGAATTACAGTTGTACATCTGGTTCTGAACCAATTAGGAAAAAGACTGTCAAAACTCCTCATCTCCTGAAACATAATTAATGCTACAATTCATGTTACTTGCCTAAAACAAAATCATGTCTAGATTGTTCCATATATACTTTATTGACTGAAATAAAAATATATGAAGCAACAATGGAGTGACAGACCCCAAAGGATGCTGTAAGCTTTTTTATAAAATAATTTTTCATTTCAGAAGGAGTTATTTTGTAGTGTAAACAGGCATAAAATTACCCACTGCCCTGCTTCTCGTTGATTTCTACTTGGCACAGTTTGCCAGATGCTGTTTGGTCTGGGTGTTGCCTTGACCTGCACTGGCGACACTGGCCCCTTTTTGCTTCGTTGCACAGTATTTTCCCAGCAGGGAGGTCCCACCCCTCTAATAGTTCAGTTGCAACTTTTGCTAAAGGCTTATAGGTTACCCATATGTTGCACTGGAGGGGCCAGCCTGACTGGAATTAACTCAGAAGTGGCGTCCAGCATTCTGGCTGGAGCTGGCCCAGAGGAGATTATAAATGCCCCAAAACTAATTTAATATTTTGTCTCCTGCTGATAAACAGAAGTGAATGAGGGTAAAAATATGAAATGCCTGATTTAACTAGGATCTGTAAGTAGCTTGACAACGGGCAACCCTGAAGTCACTGATGCATGATTTAAAAGCCCTAATGGGTCAAAGCTGTAACACAAATGAGACTTTTTGTCAATTAGCCTTCACCTTATATACTTGCAAAACTGTTACATAAATATACTTACTATCTGTTTTCACAGTATTTCACAACAGTATTTCTGGGGTAAGAGCCATGCAGTCCACATATTTCTTTGGAAGCATTTGTAACTTTCACTTTTGCACTGAAAAAAAAAAAAAGACCACCCAAAGAAATACCTACAAATAAGAAGTGACAGTATTTTCAGTAACATTTTCAAGGATCTGAGCTGTCATATTGTGCTTCATAAAAATGAGACAGAAGAATTCTCTTATTTAATAACATATTTAGTAACTTTAAAAAAAATTGTTAAATAAGTGCCTTTTCCAAAGCACTTCTATTTAAAGAAATATACATAGAATATACATACAAGACTATATAAGAAGAAATCAGTTAAAATATTCAAATACAGAATAATATATATTTAAAGAAATCAGCTAAATTATTTAAATAATGGATCAAATGCTTTTCATTCAGATTTAATGTATTCAGGTTTGTAAATATCATTCAGATTTAATGTATTCAGGTTTGTAAATTAAAAATCCTCTTTCATGGCACTTCAAGTATTGTATGTCCATAAGAGTATATTATATTTTAAAATACACTACTGCAGACTTCACTTCTTTTCTTTTAGTAGTGTATAATAGTTATAACATAAATATTCCATAAATATGTTTTAGAATGCTAAGTGAAGAAAAGTCCTACAAAAATCCCATTAGTAAAGAAAATCAGAATTCTAATTAGATGTTCTATATACTGATTTTATATACATGCTTAACTTCATGTGTTTATGTAATCCTAGTGCAGTTAATGGGACTAACCAAGTGTCCAAATTTAAAAACAGCTGTAAGTTTCGGTGATCCGGGATCTCAGTTCATATTGATGTTAGTGTGAGTTAGAAAATGTTTAATGAAAGGACAGCATTCACCTTTTCTGGGAGGGCATGTGTTAAACCTTTATGTTTCCCATAAGCACATTTTTACTTACTTTTTAAAAAGACCTTTACAATAAGGTTATCTTCACTTGCTGAAATTTGAAACTTACTGAAAAATGACAAGGATCACATACATGGGTAAAAGAAAAGGAAACCTTAAAACAAATTGATAGCTACATATATATACATACAAAAATATATATACATCTCACTTCATTTTTTATAGTACTTTATCACTAGATTTTCATTTTATAATTAAACTGTTATGCAAATTAAGTAATCCATACTCAGTTTAAGTAAAAGATTACACTACTAACTGTAAGGGCTGATGTTTAATTAATGCTTTCCAAATTAACTAGGAACTTTTGTAGGTATATTGGTTTGTGTCCTGCCATAGACAGATGAGTGCACATGCATATAACACATCTGCTCTTTTGTCCAAATGGACAGCAGGACGCCACAAAGGTTCTTCCATCAAAAGAAATGCAACTCTAAAAGATTAAGATGTTCTAGTTAGGCACATGGTAACATTTGATGTTTCAGATTTTCAAATCTCCCAAGTGTCACATTTCCAAACTATAATGAATTAGATGTGACGGGTATACTCTAAAAGCTACTCGTAAAGCTGGTCGTGAATAAAGAAACACTTAATGTAGTGATTGCTACTATATAATGCTGGATTTAGAATGCACAAAGGACAATTTTCCTATTAGATACATGAGAATAAAAAGGGGTAAACTATGACTACAAGAGCAAAAAACGTGCAACGTAACAGAAAAAGGACTCAATATTTGGTATCAAAAAGCTTGTTGTTTGTTTTTTCTCCCATGAAGCTATTTGTTTCTTTTCATTCCTTATTATTTCAGAGAATTCAAGAATCTTGAATTACAGCAGTCTATCAGATTTTAGTGGAGTTTTCTCTTGAATTATCCAAACTTGAGGATGGGGAAGTTTTCTCAGACTTAATTAGTATCACAGTGGAAATTTCAAATGAAAAGCTTCTTACAGGAATATATTCAGCCACTTCCATTAAACAGGTTTCCTTTTAGATAAACAAAATAAATTACACAATCTTGATTATTTAATTGCATACATTGTGGTTTATGTCATCAGCTACTCACACACCAAAAAATGCAGTAAGGCAGCTATATTTCTGTTGCAGCTGGTCTTCTTCATATATGATTGAGAAGCAAAAAGGTATGTATTACTTTGTTTTTCCTTACAGCTTAAAAAAGTGTCTGAGCATAGTAATAGCTATATTTTTGTAATTTAGACTGACTGAAAAGTGTGCATTGAATAAAAGTGCTGTCATTTTAAAGAACCAGGGATGCTTTTAGAGTCAAACACCAGGAAATTTTCCTGCCCAAGTTGTACAGCATCAAAAAGTCAAGAATGTAAGTTTTAGAGCAAGAGCTATTTAATCTAACAGACAAACCTATAAAAAGATCCAATAGCTGAAGAACCAAGTTTGAAAACCATGAACTGGAAACACAGAATGTATTTTCAAGAGAAAATTCCTAGATATTTTACCAAGGAATACTTTAGACTCTTCGTAAGCTTACATTTTTATATTGAATTTGGATGTCTTTCTACAATACCTAAAACACAAGGTATTGGCTTTGTTGCACAGATTGCTTTGTGGACTATTACTGTCTGCGATATGTGTTCAGGTCAGATTAGACAGCAGCCTTATATATATGCATCTATGAAATGCAGAAAAGACTACCAAAGTTATCTAATAACCCAAGACAGCGATCCAATAAGAGTCTGAAACTACAAAGAATTCTGGCAAACTGCATGCAGATCAATTTCCCTTACTCTTTAAATCTTTTTATTTAGGGAAAGCATGTATCTTCTCTAAATTGAGTGGAAGCCACTTAATGTATGTCAGGCATTCAGAGGACAAAGAAGCTGTAAAATTCAAAGCGCTCAATGAAAAGGAAACAAACTCAAATATTTCACTGGTATCACTGAAGTCCAAAATGTATCATCGTATCACTCTGTCTTCCCCTGAATTTTGAGGAGTATGTGTGACAAAATACTATGTGTTAAGACTCGACAGGGAACACAAGCTATTTTTTTCTAGAAAGGGTGTTAATATAGTCTTCCACAAAGAAAAAGGATGTATTGATTAGATTGGTCTCAATACATTGCACAAGGCCTTTGCACACGTACACATTGGAAGAAGCCCGTGCAAAAATTTGCCCTAGTTAAGACCAGCACAATCAGTCTCAGGTCTCAATAAGAGAAGTAAGATGCCTGAAAACAGCTGAGGGAAAATGAACATACGAAACTTACGATCTCTCTTCTACTTTTTCTCGGCTGACAATGAAGGCTAACTGAAGTGATGAATTCATATTGCAACATTTTAAGGATCAAGACTCCACCTTCTTTTTATCCATCTCAAAATCCTAGGGCATAGCACAACTTAATCCACACTCCCAGTCAGCAGGGAAATCTAGCAAAGACTACACCTCCTGAAGTACAATTCCCTTTTGAACTCTTCCTGGAACTGCCTGACTGTACTACCCTTCAGTCAGCACTAGTGCTTGATGAGACGATCAAATCCTTTCTTAAGATATTCTGAAGTGAAACAAAAGTACCACTTAATTGTTATTCTGACTGGGACTAAATTCAAAGGTGTCTTTTAGCACCTTGGGATATGGTGTGTTCTACTTTGGAGAGAATCAATCAGTCAGAGATTGATGAAGGGGTGGGGAGGTCAGGTTTGCAAATACAGAACCATCTGCAGAGTCTCCTGGGTCGCTACCTGCAGCACAGTAATTTACAGGAGCAGGTGTTTCCTTTTAATCTACATTTTTTTTTCTGCTGAAATTGTAACTTTATTGAGAAAGTGCCTGCAGTTTGTTATTAAGCAGGGACTTTGTTTATTGTTCCTATTAATTATTAACTGCTGAAAGGTTTCTGAAAGTTGTAGTAACCATACTCCTTAAAAACAGAGGGCAGAACAGCGGCTGTGATGTTAAATATGTAAGTCAATCAGATAGATAGATAAATTTTCAGAAAGCTGCTATGTGTAAACATTAATTAAAGTCCAAAAGGCTGTTTTAAAAACAGAATAATTTTGTTCAGAAAGGAGCCATTATTTCTGTATATGTGTGACAGAAATTATCATAGTCATTAAGATTGTAATTTATTTCTGTTTACAGCCATAAATATTTATGGAGAAAGGAGGCTTTCTAAAACAAAAGAAAATTCAAGAATTCCAGCTGGAATTTCCCACATGCACTGCGCTTGGCGGGACAGGCGCTCTGGTCAGTCCCCTTTGGTTTGGATCCAAAGCATAGGAAAAGGCCACTAGGGAATATATCTGGATTCTAATTCAGGTTCCTGGCTTTGTTGCACCTCATACCCTGTTCCAGCTCTACTATAATCTGCATAATCTCTTCTCTAGTCTAACATCTCTCAACCTAACTCCCAGATCATGCAAACTGTCTTTGCATCATTAACATCAACTACCGGCAAAAACTGCCACTTAAGTGTTTTAACTATGCTCACATACTACAGAGTCTCTACACCGGCACTTGGCAGGTTAACAGTTGGACTTGATCTTAAAGGTCTTTCCCAACCAAAATGATTATATGATTACACCTCCTCCTCTTTCTGCTCCTCCCAAACCTACTTCATCTCCTTCAAACTCCCTCGTCTTCACAATTCTAGATATGTTATTGAGAATTTTCCTTGAGTTTGCTTAATGTATTTTATCTACCACGTAATTCTTAACAGGACAAAAATTACATATGGGAAAGTGGTTTCTTGGTTTGGGTGTATCACCAAAAAAAGTCACAGAACACTGGAAAGTGGTTAAAACTTAGGTCTATATGATTCATGTCATTAAAAACCAGGGAATGTCCTCCTTCACCTATCACTGAGGCAAAAACACAAGTCAAAGTGAATCTCTTCACTAAAGAAACCAACAATTAGAAATGGTTTTTTTTTTCACATTCTGCTTTACACATTAAGTCTAAAGGTCTTACTCTAAAACTGATCTGTAGTAAAAAAAATTTCACACTTTTTGACTATCTGGTAATGTATTTGGTTTTGTTATTCCACCGTCCCATTCTTTTGAAAATTTTAAATTATGAATTGTAGTAAATTGTAGGGAATAAAAGAAGGACAGTGACTCAGCATTTGAAAAAATCTCTTGTACTGCCTTTTTGTTTAAGTCTGGTATTAAAGACAGACCTGCTTCTCTGGGGGGCAGGGAGAAATAATTTAGAAGTCAGAATCAAACTGCTTAATTAGCAGATTTTTCAGTTTTTAATTGAACTAATGTAAGTGTTACTTGATCTAGCATCACCCTTAATTTTCATTTACTTTCATTTTTTTAATTCTGTGAAGGTTCCTTCTGCTCCTGGTATGTTTCCCTGTCACTCTGATGAATACTGAGACAAAGAAATCTTTCCTTTCCCAGAAATGACTGCCTCATCTGTTGCTAACTTCCCTTCCTATCCCTTATGGAACACACAGCTCCTTTCTATGACTTCTTGCTGTGAATACATTCACGCGATCTTTTATTCCCACCTTTTGCAAAATTGTCTGATTTTGGTAACAACTTTTCAATATATGTTTTCTGTCTGGCCTCATCTAGGTAACACAAAAGAAGTGCAAAATGCTTTCACGAATCTTTAAGCAAATGTGTTAAATGACTTATTGAATAAAAAAAGCGCTTCCTATTATTTTCATTCCTTTTAGCTGCATATTCATTTCCGTAGCAAAAAACTTATATGGTTTCCATTGCTTAGTATTTTTTTTTTTATTATACTTCCTTCCTCACCATTATGTGCTTTCTTCCTGGCCCTTACACAAGCTATTCCTCTGTGGAGGCATGCATCAAAGAACTAAAATGAGCAAATGTGCACTTAAATTTTCATGTTCTAGCTGTTGGATCTAGACAGGGATTTACTCAAAACTTAGTGGCCGGTAACTTAATGACCTTCTGTTGGACACTCGCATGATAAACAGCTCTCAAGCAAACAGAAATTTTTGGAATTGTATTTTCACTTCACATAACTTGCTCTTGGTTCAACACATCCCTATGCTATAGTCTTAATAAAGAGAGCAGCACAAAACAGTTCTGCAAATCCTCTGCACCAGAAACGCTAAACAAAGAGACATTGCATTTTCCCAACCTTCCACTTAGTATCTTCACTTAACTTTCAACATTTTAATGTAATCAAAACAATGTAAGTTAACTATTTTCTTAGAGTTCTATTACAAACCTTCATTATAATAATTCTAATATTATCCAAGCAAGTCCAGAAAATCCTCTCTTAAATTTTAAGTAATGAGCCACTTGCACTAAAAAAATTCCATGATGAAG
Organism: Steatornis caripensis; assembly: GCA_013398225.1. Taxonomy (NCBI): domain Eukaryota; kingdom Metazoa; phylum Chordata; class Aves; order Caprimulgiformes; family Steatornithidae; genus Steatornis; species Steatornis caripensis. Next base: position 58,006 of record VZSC01007505.1, on the reverse strand, counting down.
TCTGCATGAAATTCTATAGCACTCCAAGATCGTATTTAGCATTATAAAGACCTAAAAATTGTGCTGCATAGGTTGAAGATCACATGGGACTAATGTTTAGTTAAATTATAGTAGTCTCTTCACAGAAATCTAGTTAAGTAGATTTCTGCATTTTCTGTGCTGACTTTGGGACTTGGAAATTAAGTTAGTTAAACATCATGTTGCTCTTCTTGATGTGAAACTCATGCAATTTTCAGTCTGAATTCTCATTTCAAGTGTAATGAGACACTTCATTTGCTGTTAAGGTAACTTGACATTCAGGGTTTTGCTTAAAGTTGAGATAGTTAAGTTAGATTAACTACAAGTAGCTAATAAAACCAACAGGTAAATCCTTCACATGAAAACATGAAACAAGGCCACACACAAATACTAAATAGTTTTATTTGAAATTTGCACAAACTATTTTTTGCACTAGGATAGACAGAATTTGTCATAACAATTAATTTCCTTTACTATTAACTGAAAATGTGCAATGTATTAAAATAAGTCTTAGTGAGTAATTAGGATCATCAGGTCAACTACACAATATTTCATGAAAATAAAGTTGCTACTCAGAAAATGAGCGCTTTTTCTTGCCACTCTCAGCAGCCTTGCCTGTTTTGCATATGCTTGCATGTTTAATTAGCAATCCTTTTTAAGTGTCTGCAATTAGCACAGTGATGATTAATAAAATAACTCCTTTAAAGCTCCATTTAGGCAGCAGAACTGCACAATCAGGTATAATTAACGCATCATTAATAAATCATGGCTGATTAACTAATCTGTTGATTACAAACACATTACTGCATACTCTCCCACCTGAGCTCTGGTGATTTTTCTATCCTGAACAGAAAGAGACATCAAGTAGTAGTATACTATATAAAAAAAAAAAAAGCATTGAGCAGCAAAGACATTGGTTTGGTTAGGAAATTTAGACAGCAAGTATATTTAAAATTTACTGGGCTTTGTTCATTATTAGTCTCCTTGAGTAAAAAAAAATCGTACCACCTATTTGTTAAATGTGGACAGGTGAACAATAATTGCTTCTTTAGTTCATTTATATTCTTAAGGACGGTTGTTTCTTTATCCAAAGCAACTCAGATTACAGGCCAGACTCACTCTTTGCATAAGCCAATAGGAAGTAGCAAACGCAGAAAAACAAGCTTGCAGCATTGCTCCTCAGGAACGTCCAGGTAACTAGCTGGAAAATGACCGATTTGCTTTGTGAGAAGGCAAAGTCAAGCTGTCTGCTAAATACACCATTGCAACACTGCTGTTAAGATGCCTCCATAGCCATATGTTCCATCTGATGATGAGTCCATGTTTATAAACTACATTTCAGGTTCATGAACTTCAGCAAGATTGAATATGAGAGGAGAACATACATTTGGCAATTCCTTTTGCTTGCCACCTAGCTCTAGAGCTTTGTAGCGCATTTTAATCATATTTTTGGTGTGTTCTGTGTACAGGCAGGAGTTAGAAACTTTTTTTTTCAATGAATCCTAGGATTCTCACACTGTTCTTGCCTCCAGCTACTTGGGCTAAGTAAGATGTAAGTTACGAGTTATGATAAAATCCAAAATAAGTGGAAATAGGGGAACTTGGCACAACTAAGTTCCTTATAATTTATAAAAGGCTGACATCAGCTCTTCCCAGTATGAAAATGCCTTTGAGTTCAAAATACTTCATCCTGAAATATTGCAATGAAAAGGAACTAAAGCAAAGCTTAGGACAAAGTTGATTTGAAAGGGAAACCTGCATTTTAGCTACAGTAACTGCAACAGTTCTGTATTCCTAATAAATCCAGAGAAAGACAAGAACACTAAAGGAAAAAAAGTGACAAAGTCTGAATCAGTACATTTCATGAAGAAAATTACAGAAGAAACTTTTAATTTAGGAGCAAATCTTCAGTCTTTGAAAAGTAAATTATATTGCCATAACCAATAAAGTTTTCTTTCAGATTTTAACCAGTTTTATGTCAATCTCTCAGATCTTTCTGTTAAAACTTTAATTAAGAATATTGACTAAGCAGCAGTATTATTAGCCACTGCAATACCATTCATCTTTGAAAAATACTGTTCATAAAAGGGAACCATAAAGCACATTTCTCAACCACTTACATTTTTAAATTTTAATTCAAATAAATTAATGAAAGTATCGTTTCAATATACAGCAGAAAAAAGATCTTTTTTTTTCAAAGGACTGTAATCAGATTTCACGGACAATGACTGAATATGGAAAAAGGTTGGTTATTTTATCAATCAGAAAAGTTTACAATTCACTCCAGGAAGCAGCAATGGCTTTTAAGACGGAATTTGGAAATAAACAAAATTTTCCTTTTAATACAATAGCAATCTTCCCCGCAATGTCAACTCTTCCATCGTTACGCAGTGAAATCTTCAACTCTCCTCCACGGTGGGAACATTGAAAAGCTAAATGGAAACAAGAATCCACAGTTAAAAAAACACAGTATCTATCACAAATTTAAAAATCCATGAAAACTCAGGGAAATGAAGCCTCTGCCTCCAGGAAGCAAGCCCTGTAGCAGGGACACCCTGGATGAATTGTCTTTATGGACAAAGATTAGCTGAGGGTATATCTCAGACTGGAACTTGCCTATTGAGTCTGGCAAAGATGCTAGTTAATACAATTAGTGAAGGACAGTCTGCTGTGATGCAGCCAAGTTTCCTTTGCATATCTAATGAAGTCTTGAATTCTCCCATTCATGGAGTAGACAGTTTCTGTAGGTAGGAAGAGTATTATCTGCATAAGAACGAAGCAGCACTTTACTGGTACTGAACATCTGAAGTAAACACAAGGTCCAAAGAATGTGTTTAGCTAATGTGTAGCTACAACTCAAGCAGACAGCGGAAAAAAGTTTACAGAGAAACATAGATGCTGCTTCAGCTGTCACAAACTGAGACTAAATTCTTACATAGACAGGAACAGATATTGACTTATATAATCCCGAATATACAATTTCACACAGTTGGACAAAGCTTAAGTAGAAATAGTCTTCCATTTGTAAATAATTACAAAACTAAACTTCTGCCTGAACTGTTCAGTCATACACAGGTGGGACAATAATTCTCCCTTAGCACGTTGAGTCTGTAGACTTGTTCAGCAGTCCAATTTTAACTGCACAACTACCTGATCAGAAAATGGTCTGGTTCAGATNCTGCCTGAACTGTTCAGTCATACACAGGTGGGACAATAATTCTCCCTTAGCACGTTGAGTCTGTAGACTTGTTCAGCAGTCCAATTTTAACTGCACAACTACCTGATCAGAAAATGGTCTTGTTCAGATGGCACTTAGCAAAGGTTTGAGTTTCACATATCGTTGTTTTTGTAAAAGGCTGTGATGATGAGGCATTAATTTTCAGAGTCTCCTTAATCAATTTCCAACTACTACAAAAGTTGTTCAACGCCAAAGGGCATGTTTTTCCTCACAAAACCACAATTTGTAAATTGGGTAGAGATTGTACTCTGATCCAGACAGAGCATAGGATCTCTAACAGATGGCATATATACTGTACGCTTTAAAACAACTTCTCAGCCACAGCTGACAAGAACTTCTTCCTTATAAAAGGATTATTAGATTCTCAGACAAAGCAAACACTACAAAACAGCGGAAATAGAAGCTATAGGAAGACTGATATTGGTACCTTCTGTTCTTCTCCATTTATAGAACTACCAGTCATTGTTTTTAGCTTGTCAGGACAACATCTATGCATGGAGTAATGCCTTCAGATGGAATATTCTGGACACTTGAAGATCCAGACCATGCTAAATTTGATCAATTATTATTGCCAAGTGGGGATACACAGCTGAACTCTCCCACTCCCTCATGATAGCAGATTTAAATAAAAGAGATTACTTATTTCAAATATTCAGAGTTTGGTTGGGGGTTTTTTCCTTTCTTTAAATGTGGAACCAGCTCTGTCTCTTTCATGGCAGGATTACTGAGACTGTTTTGATACTGGTCCATTTTATTTTCTTTTTAAAGAAGTCTTCCAAGTAGAAGAAAAAACCCACAAAATAAAATTTTACCCAAGCTTATATGAGAATTATACTTTATCTTTTCTTTCTCTTACACAGGAACATTGATATTTCACACTATGTCTGAAAGTAAACAGACCTGCAGGGAACATTTCAATAACTAGAGGATTTAATTTAATAGCAATGTCTCCAAAGACATTCAAGCATCTCTGATTTGCACTTGCATTTTGGATCACAAAGCTGTTGCACATCCATTCCATGTCTGTATTTACAATGAATATCTCATACTACACATACATTTTATACATGTTTTGTATAAAAACAAATATGTACATTCTGATCTGTAGAACTAATACGCAACAGTTGAATTCAGTGTCTAGAATTCCTCTGTAACCTGAGACAGAGGAAAGTTTAAGAGTAGGTATAGGGATTGTGAGACTGAGCATGCCGGTATCGCAGAATCATAGAATCATGCACCACTGCATTCAAAAGGCAGCCAGTGGCCTTGAACTAGTATTACCCTGTTGTTTTGAGGAGCTTCTTATCAGCTTAGGTGTACCTAAATGACAATTGCTTACAAAATGAGTAATGGATTTTCTTCACGACATCATCATAATGACATCAACTCAGAAACAAGTGCCACTCTTGTAAAAATACTATTTTTAGAAATCACCATTATTTTGGTTGAATTTCTAAACCCCGTACAAGGACTGATGAAACAAGCACTTGTTCCTTAACTTAAGATCTCCAAGACTTTTTTTTTATTCTAAGAAAGAAGGTGGATAAATCTGGTGATTGATGGAGGGAAACACCTCTACTTTGGCAGAAATGTTACACTTGTGTATAAATCTGATGTGGTTAATCTATATGTTGAAATTACCTGAAAAACATGAAAGCTGCAATTACAACTCTGCAAAACTCTTCACCTCATAAGAATTCAAATTAGCAAAAACCTAAATAGGGGTAGATTTACTCTACCTGAACAAAGCAATTTCTTAAAAAAAAAAGAGTGAGAAGACTGAGAAGTTAAAAGATGGGACAGACTTTGTATTGAAACAAATCATGGCAAAATTTGTAAAAGTATGATCTTACAGTTATCAAAGAAAGGTTTGGGGTTTGCTAGCAGTTTCCATCCCTCTCAAAAAAACCCCAACCTCAAATGCTATAAATGTGTTCTGTACTGGGAAGGAATCAGGTAAGTTAAAGGCAGTAAAAAGAACCAACACTTCCCCACAAATTAATACAGTTGTCTGAAGTAGACAGCTACAGAAAGATTCCTCCAGCTTCACCTGAGATTAAAATTGTTCTGGATAAAGCCCCTCTCTTCACAATAATTTGGAAAGTCCTCTGTAATGTTTGGTTCTGCATGTTTGTAAATGTTATCTTAGAAATGTGAAGTGCTAGATACAGAGACAGTTGCTAAATACCGCATTCATTACCAATTATTAAAGTCTATACATCTGATATGAGAGAGTGTAATTTTTTAAATATTGCAGAGACTCTTCAAATGAAAAAAGGCAAGGACTGATACTGAACTGTGATTTAACATTTCAAGGATATGTACATAGTTTCGGGAAAGATTATAGAGTACTTCACCCTGTAAAAAGAATGGAAAATTCTCTTTGTAGTTGATGAGGGTGGTGGTTGTTTGACAATTCGGTCAAATAAAAGCAGGAAGAGAACCCAAACACAGGAAATTGTCTGATACTTTGGCAGAGATGCAGCTGACCTCCTCCTAGAGGTCACAACACCCACAGAGATCTCACAATAGATTTAATGTTCCTCATTTTTATATTATTTCAT
>VZSC01007505.1:39288-52077 GCA_013398225.1 Steatornis caripensis | reverse complement strand
ATATCTGATCTACTTTGGAACTAACAGATCTTTCATTTCATGGAAGAAAATCCTCCTTTATTCTTGCAATAAACAGTATTGTATATTACAGAAACTCCCGCAAAGTTTTCTAAAAAGTCAAAAGATGCTCTTTATTAATCTTTGGTGATATGGAACCTTCTTGCTTGCCAGCCATCTTTTCCAAATAATCTCATTAGCAATAGAACTCGCCTCCATACTACCTGATAACTGCAGAGAGAAACCAGAAACTGAAACTTCAAACTCCCTGCAGGCATGATGTGTCATGCTGGTGGGTAGGAAAGCAAACAATCTCTTAGAAGATTACCTCACACACAAAACATTATATAATATTTTATTTGAATTAAGAGAATAGATAGGAAGTTATTGCTACAGTTTGGATTGTAGTAATAATATAACTTTTTCTTTTCTAGTGAGTAGCTTTTACATAAACTGGCAGCTTTGCAAGAAAACAGTTTCTCTTACCAAGCATTTCTTTCTTCCCCAGCTGCTCTGACCAGTAGCTGCTTAAAACAGCATGGGCAGATCCTTAAAAGAAATTGGAAAACAAGGTATAGAATTAAATTAGAATCACTCATTTATAGAGTAAGCACATTCAAAATGTAAACGCCATAAACAAATCAAGTGCCACGTGTCTCCAGGGCAAAAACACCTAAGAGTTGGCACAGCAGACAGAACTTAAGGCGTTAACATTTAATTTATTTATGATAAAGCGGTATCACTTCCTCATCCTCTGGCTTCAATGGAAATTTTGCCTAGGTGAGGGCTTCATGATTAGCCACAATTGGTATGAGTAACAATTAAAACATTTGAGGCAAAGTACTCATTTGTTTACCAAAAGTGAAGTTTCCTAGTAACAGAATCTCAAAATACTAAATGTAAAATATTATTCACCTAAACATGATGTCATTCAATGAAATATGACAGCTGCCCATCAAAAATCTGAACAGGCTTTTGAATATTTTTTAAGAATAGGAACAGGGGGATAGAAGTCACTGTGTAAAACAAAAGCATTTCCTCTCCTAACAGTTTTCACAATAAAACCTCAGGTTTTTTTCCACTGTTGAAGGCTGGTAAGTATCAGGACATAACTCAAGTGCATCTTTAAGGTCTCACCACAGCTTCTGAAAACTAAAAGACCAATTTCTTGTTTCCTGACCAGCAGATGGCTTAAAAACTTTGGATGATTTCTCAGATTCATAGCTAGAAATGCTACTTTAGCCTACATTAGCAGCTAAGGACAAAGACACTGCTGGAAACTCTGCCGTGAAGTAACTATAATTATCTGGGCTGAAGCACACTAAGACATGTATCACTATTAAGAAATCATTACAAAAGAAATATAATACAAAGCAGTAACACTTAAAAGTATACTTCAGCAATACAATAAAAAGATTTAGTTCTATAAAAGAAAGGACCCTTAAAGACGGAATACAAGCAACAGTGAGCTACAACAAGCCTAGAAAAATCTCAGAGATTCAGGAAACTCCTGCCTTTTCCTACATATCAATACCAGTCTTCCCAGAAATCCTAAGGAATGAGCTCTGGGATTAGATATGTCTACCAGACTGTGTCCCAGGATTTATCAGGAAAGCAGGACTGAAAGCTTAAAAAAACATAACTGAAATACTTGCATTATATTTCTTTGTAAACCTTTCTTCCTGCTAGGAGTGCTGAATAAGTATCATTATTCCAACAAAGAAAGTTTTCTCTTTATTTAGCAAAACATTTAAAAAGCATTTTTGACCAAGTTCTCAGCTAACTAATAATTAACCTATGATTAACTGGTACATAAGTAAATAACATTATTCTGCAGTGATCATCATCACACCTACTGAGTGGAACATCAAAGGAACAGGCAGAGAACTAGCCTTCCAGTCCCTAAAGATACAACTAGTTGAGTTTATATTATTCATAGGTCTGAGAATATCCACAACAAGTGTCATGAAACTAGAGATCTCAGCTGAAGCACAAAAAATACAGAACACCAACAGAAGTAGATATGAACTTCTACTGCAATCTCAGTCAACATCAAACTAGTCTCTCGTTTTTCTCTAATTCTACTTCAGGGAAAAGATCTGAAAAAGACACAGGAATATTTGGCCTGATGACAGCAAGAAGCTGAGTTTTTCTGAATGAGTTTGCATCAGTCATGAAAGTTTTCAGTTTAATGAGCACACTCCTGCTGTCCATATAAAACAGTAATTTTCAAGAGAGACTCCAAAGTACGAAACCAGATTCATGAAGTTTAATAAGAATCTTTTAATTGAACTGAAACAAGAGTAAGAGTTGCTTATCACACAAACACATACCAGTAACAGGGTCTTCCAGAACTCCATGCCAAGGTGCAAAATATCTGGAGTAAAAATCATGGCCTTTATGTTTCCCACTGGAATTTCCCTTAAGAGTAAGTATGAGTCCTTTCACCTTTCCCATCTTGTCAGCTGACAAAAAGCTCTGTGCGCTGACTTGCAGTTCTTCCAACACAGACCTTGAATATAATTACAGAATTTTAATAGACCATATTCTTCATTTTACATTAATTTAAGTATTGAAAAGAAACAGAAAACTACAAAATCATCTCCTCTACAATCCCAAAACAGTCATGGAACAATGTTAGAGGAGACAAGGTACCTAGCATTGTCCTCCCAATATCATTTGACACAAGACTACCCTGAATATAATACATTCTGAGTGAGCAAAAGGTTCAATCCATGCATTTCCTATTTAGTTCTGAAAACAGAGCATCCTGGAATATTAGCTACAAAAATGCACACTTTTGTTTCAACATGTTAATAGTTGAAAGAAATACTTCATCCCTACAGAACACAACGAGTAAGCACTCCACCCCCTTTCCGAGCAAACAAACTAACACTGTTCAGATCTTCACAGGATTCTAAAGCACTCTACAACAGTCTCAAGTATATGAAGTTGCAGATACCTCCCTACAAAATAAAATCTTAAAGATAAAAATAAATTACTCGGCCGAGAATATTTCTATCTCCTCACAAGCCCAATCTTTAAAAATTAGTTAGGTCAAACTTCAAGTTAAAATAATATTAATTTGGCCTGATTAAGAATTGGTGTTTCGGTACTATATATTCAAATCATACTTGACTTAATGAAAGTCATCTCTCTGAGATTAGCAAATACTTTGAAATAATTTGAATTGGAATTTCCTCTACAAAGCTACTTATGATGCTGGTGTAAGCAGATTACAGTCAAATGGGAATAAGAATACATGGCATTCTGTCAATATGCCTTGTCTCACTACAGCAGACCTCTACAGCTATGCAACTATTACTTCTTCATTTGAGAAGTGAAACTCCTGATTTCCTGCTAGGTTACTGGATCATTTTGTTACTCAGATGGATGGGAAAAACACACCATTACTAAAACTGTTTCCTACACCTCCTTTTCTTCAAGACAGATTTCAGATTAATCTTCTTCAGCTTTGCAGGTTTAATAAGCTCACGTGAGAAGATAACTATTTAACATAAGAGTTTAAATTAGAGTTTTTAATATCCACCTGTTTTAAAACTAGATTAAAGAGCCTAGTATGTAAGGAATAGAGGTTAAACAAGCAGACTCAATTTCTGCACACTATTATTTTTTAAAAAAGTATAAATACACCTTTCATAAGCATCACTGAGGCGGACTAAGAGTTTTTTTGTGTCAGGAGAATAACGGAGATCTTGAACAATCAAGTCACCAGCAGCTGCCTGGTGGAAAAGTTAAAGGAAACAAAGAAAAACATCATCATTTGAATATAGACTATTACTTCCTTAACATTTTTGTCAAGCAAATTCCCTGCTAGAACAGGGCTTATGCAAGGTCTTTCACGCAGCCCTCAAGTACGTAGAAGAAAGAAAAGTAAATGCACTAAATGCATGAATGGATATGGGTAGGTGTTAAGAGCTCTCTATGTGTCAACTTGGAAAGAAATTCAGGGACCCAGAAGAGGGCAGGGACACTAGATTGCCATCACAGGCATACAATAGGCTGAAAATGCCATTGAAATAAATACTGATACCCTAGTCAGCAATAGGAAGAGGCAAAAGTTCAACCACAGCATTTTGGAGAATTCTGTTTCCTGAGCTGCATGACTCACATCTTTAAAGTTTAGGGTTTCAAGTTCAGAAGTACATCAAGCAATGCCACGTTGCCACTTTTCAGGCATTTTAATATATAAAACTAAGTATAACTGTTATAAATGTGCTTCTAAGACCACATATAGATTTTTTTTTACCTTTATTAACTCTTCTACTTCCTGAAGTACCTGAAGCAAAAAAAAAAAAAACCCACACTGTAAAAAATAGAACATAAATATGTATGTATCTATCAAACCATATACTTACTTACGCATACAAACATAAACACATTTCTTGAAAGGCTTTAATGAATAAAATTTTGACTGACCTGTGGGTAGGTTAAGTAAAGTGGCAAGTCCAGGACAATATGATCTTCCACTTGTCTGGCCTTTAATTCCCCACTCAGTGTCATAAATGTGAGAACTGAACTTGTGTTTTCTAGAGAGAACATTGCAACATTATCAAACATAAGAAGTTGAATCTAAATTTTTATAGCTCTTAGAGTAGCTCAGTATAAAATAAGTTGGTTAGGAAGCTAATATGTAATAACTAGAGTAAACCTGTATTCCAAGACAAAATTCTCAGCGAACTGAATAAATAATCTGCTGAGGCTAATAAACACAGCAATTGCCAGTGAATCCTTCCTGTATGTTCCTACAATGAATGGGAATTTCCTTTTGGAAGAAAGAGCAATATTCCCTATTCATCAAATTCTACTGTACCTGTCCCAGAGGAGATTTGCATATTTAGCACTTTTCTTCATCAAGAGTAATACTAGTACGGCATTGGAATCCAAGTGCAGGCATCAGATAACAACCTTGTAATTACAGAGCAGTTGTAAAAGATAATACCTAAGGTATCTCCATACGTGTTCTCTAAATGTTCTGAATATTTAATTGCCCTTCTTGTAGAAAACAGAGATCTTCTTAATTACAAGTAAATTTTCTAAAAAGTTATAGTAATAAATAGCTTGTAAACATACTTTGTATGTGAAACAACACAGCAGCTGCTGCAAGTGTAGCATGACCACAGAGAGGAACTTCATTGGTTGGGGTGAACCATCTGAGTCCAAAGCAGGAACCTTGGAAATAAAGTTTATTTAGCATTATTAAGTGGAAGAAGTCTATTTCTTCAACTTACCTCAAAAATTTATATAGAGTGATGACATTTCAGTTAATCAAAACACATGTTATAATCAGTCTTGGTCTGAAACACACTTTTACGAACCCTTTTCATACTAATTTTTGGAATAGCTATTGCTTTCAAGTCAGGTCAACAGGAGTCTACTACTAACAGAGGAAAGCAACTTTGTTACAAGAGCAAAGGGGCTGCAAAGCAGAAACACCCTTCTGGACATCCCACTTCTGGGATGCCTGGACACCCTTCTGGGATCTGTTTGTACTCCCCACTGGAATCTATATAATGTGCTTCGTATCATATATACACATACAAGTAATCTATCATACGTATATCTACTGTTATATTAAGTTTGATTATTGATAAGTTTGTAGTAACCTGTAATATTATATATATATATACACACTTGCAGCTATTGATTCCTGCTGCACTATTGATCACTGATAATAATTTGTAATAGCTTGATAAATATATTTTTACTGTATTAATCATAGGTATCATTGCTAGTGGTGATTTTTGTTGTAATCTATAATAAAGTAGAGAATTTAGAAGATAAAGCCTCCATGTCCTTGTGCATTATGGAATCCTATGAAGTCATGGTCATGATCTCTATAAACCTGCAGGCTGGGTTACCCTTTAGGGGTTAAAGAAACTCTTGGTGGTATAATGGAATCTGTATCAGAGCTAGGTCAGTTATGAATTATTTGCTTAAACCACCAGTCAAGTCTGGTAAAAGACCTCAATGCATACTAACACTTAATTTCACTAGAAATCACATTGCTATTTGTTTAGAAAAAATGGAACTCAAGTACACTATACTTGGGTTTCCTGTAGCTTTTGCAGAGTTCTTACACCATGGCATTTAAGATAATGCTCATGAAAAAATATTTAAAGTGAATAATTACCATACAAACACAAGCAAAAGGTGCAAAAGAAACAAATTATATTTTTAACCCCCCCAACAAGTCTTGTCATTGACTTTAATGCACTAATTTTTTACAGGGGCAGAGCCCCCTATCTAATGAAAACAAATAGAACCTGAACAAAACCTAGTGGATCTAATGGCCATGGCAGAGAAGTGCTCTGAGACAGGGCAGACACAGAACCCAGCTGTGAGCCTGCCCTGTGATGTTAATGCACTCCCCTAAGTGGAAATTGTGGCAGAAAGCAGGAGAAAATGGAGTCAGCCATGACTGACCAAAGACAGACAAGCTCTGTGACCCAGAACACCTGCCTGGATGCTTGAGACATACAGCTGCACTCAGACTGAGAATATGTTTTGTAGTCTCATAAATTAATGTATCCCCAAAATAACGTAGATTTTTAAAAATTCAAATTAAATAAAACGCACTGATTACAAACTCATACTCCTGCAAAAACATACTCTTTGTCCAGGAGCCCTTACTACACCAATTAATGTTCACAAAGCAGATGATAGTCTCATAAATTACATTCTGATGTTCCTAGTCTCCTCTTGCTCCCATCATCCCTCAATACACACATTCTCAGGTGTAGCTCAGTGACTAAATTCCTTCAAAAAAATTGTGCACTTCAGCAGCTGTGTGAGTCTGATGCCACAAACTCTACTCCCATTAACATCAAAAGCACTTCAATGATAAAGAAGCTGGCATTTTATATGCTGTTGGATATGGATGACTTGAAAATAAATAAATGTATTAAACATATTGGCAAGGTGTTAACATGAAAAATAAAAAGTATTATAACTTCTTGATTCAAGCAAACTTGAAGATTTTGCTCTTGCTGTCTTACAAATTAGCAGCATTCCTTGTAAACGCACCCACAGTGTCTTCCTTGTAAAGAGATTTTGGTGGGTAAACAGAACCACTCACTTTTGGTAAAGTCATCTCCAGGTTGCAGTTTTCTGATGAAAGCAGTTTCTGAAAGGTTCATTTCTGTTGCGATTTTTTGGTGCAAATCTTCATCCAAGTCCTAATGATGAAACAACAAATCCAATTAAAAGCAGGCCAAAGAATGCAGAATCAAACTTCCTGTCAAATAAACAGTCATTTCATTTTGTTATAATAAAACATAGATTCATTTTCAGTTTAAAATACTTTCCAAGAGTAAAAAAACCTTTAAGCATAAAATGGGATAAGTAGTTCAATCACTGTAATACATGGACACTTCTACTATCTATCCTATTAGTTTACAAATTCTTGGAATACATGGAAAATGAAAACACCAAAGAAACTAAACTCAGTCTTCCCATGAACACAAATATTTTTTTGAAGTCGCACTGAGAAGTCATTATTAACATAATCTAAAAATAACTACAGCTCTCTTTTTATAACTCTGAAAAATCCATGCCAGCAAGAAGTACATAGTAATGGCTAGAGCAATGGCCAAGATGGCTGATGAGCGCTTACAGCTGTACCCTCAATAGTACTCTTTGAACACTGGGAACAATCTGCTAAATCAGCAGAAGCTGAGAGACCGAAAACCAGAAATGCTGCAGCTCACTACATTCTGCTCTAACTGCCTGCAGATTTAAACCAGTGAACATTGACCCCAGGACACACGAGTGGTAGTGATTGTATAAAATTATAGTTCACCCTTGTTCCATTGCGCTTTCCCCACAATTATGCTGACCGGCCAGAGAATCTGGTCTTGAAAATATTGAAACGCAAGTGAAACAAAGTACAGAGTGGACCTGGTCAGGCTGAACCTCTGACAGGTAAATATTTGCCCTGATAACTTGACTTATTTCCCTTAATAACATTAATACCTTTTCAGCCAATAGTCCCGCACTATGGATAATGAAACAACTACTGATGCATATCATAGACTTGTACTTGCAGAGTGAACTCTATACAGTGAAAAAACATTCTGACTTTCTACAGTATCAAGCGTCGCCCCTCAGGAAAATAGTTCTGACTGTCAATTAGATACTAAAAAGATACCAAACCAGAACAAAGACCAAACAAAATGTTATTAAAAAATAATAGAACTTTATTGAAATACTGCCATCCTGTGGCACCTCTGAAACACTGAAAGGGCCTGTTTTGCCATTCTTGCATTACTCCCAACAGTTTTTGTAAAGCATCTGCTTAGACTCTGAAGGGAACAGAAATATTGCTGCTAGCTGCACCACACTTTCTTGGCACTTAGAATAAAACTCTGAATTAGAATCTCAGCTTTGACACTAAAGCCTCTAGCTCCAGGTACTGTAGAAAAAAAACATCAAAATCTCAACACTCCAAAGGCAACATGCAAATAAGTTGCCCTCAGAATATATTAATGCAATAAAGTAAAACTAATATAAAAATGCAATTAGAAGCTCACAGTAAGCTCACTCTATAAGTGTAAGCTTACTCAAAGTAAGTTCACTCTGAGATGGAGTACCGAGATTTTAGGGGGCCAAAAATACCGCTGAAGTGAGATGTTTTCAGTCGTAACTTTAGCTGATCTGGTATGTAGGCTATATTGTATGAGACTTAGATAGGCTTAGGAACATTTAGAAAGGATTCACATTGTCAGTAGAGGCTATTACCATTGACTGCTCTACATATAATTTCATACTCACAATTTTCACCAAGTGTTATTACACAAATAATAAAAGGCCTATAAATTTCTAATCCAGTTTCATAATTAGGTTTTGGTAGAAGGTGTCAACAACGTACCAGTTAGTACCAACTGTTCAGAACACCATGATGAGCAGGACGGCTACAGTCAATTGCACTACAACTACCATCCAACTTTGAAGTAATAAAACCTGACAGTTTAAACTTGGCTAAAGCTTAACCTGACACACTAACAGTGAAAGATTCAGATCCAGGTCTTTACGCACCCTGCCCTTTCCTTCCACAGAAAGAGAAATTAAAGGGAAAAGAAACAAGGAGGAACCACACAAAACCCCCACACTTCATTCAAAAACTATCGAGTACTGATTGTATGTTATATATTGCATTTTCTTTCAGAAATTTCATTCTGATTCCATTACCTTAAGAAATTAAGCAATTTCTTTACTTAGAATAAGACAAGTATATTCCTTTAAAAAAAATTAAAACCCATGAAAAACTCAAAGCACGTCTGGTATAAGACTGTTCTGATTGAAAAAAACCAGTACCCCGTCTTAATTTCTCTGTATTCTGCAGCAACAGCAAACTACACTTGCAAGCAGAACTCTTAAGTAAAGGAAAGTCTAACACAGTGCTGAGTGCACAAGCCAACTACAGAATGGTAAATACGACTGCAGTGCCTCATAAAATAGTTATTTTTTTAAACTTACATTTTCAAGCAGACAAACTGCCGCAGGATTTCCAGAAAACGGCCGGTTTGTAAATGCATCAACTGTAAAAATGGGAATTTGCATTATCGTTTGCGTCTGTTTAGTCTTGTTTTCCGCAAGGTAGTTTCTAACCTGTTTTACCCTCAACCGACAGCAGAACTCCAAGTTAATGTTTCCCTAACGGCAGGAGGGGCCGCTGCAGACCATCCCACCACTTCCGAGCACGTACATCGATTCAAGCGCTCAGCACCAATTGTTTTCAATTCTTTTAAACAGATTTTAACCTCCCTGTTGCATCGCTTGCTGCCAGCCCCAGAACGCTATAACAGGCCCCTCCACCACAGTACCCGGCGCCACCTGCCCCACGGTAAAACATTTACGAAGGCAGGAGCTGTGCGAGCCTTCCCCCAGCTCCGGCCTGCCGCGCTTTTACTACAGCGGCAAAGCCGAGGAGACGCGGGCAGCCACCGCGTGCACCCACAGCCTTCCCCTCCTCCCTCCCGAGCCAAGGGAACCAAACGTCCTGAGCAACACCCGCTCAAGGGCACGCCTGACCGCCAGAGCCTGCGTGAAACGAGCCCCCAGCAGCCCCCCCACGCACGCGCCGCGGCTAAGATCCGCCGAAGTGCTCGCACCGCCCACCCCAGCTGCGCGCGCGCTCCCAGCTCGGAGCCCGCTTGGCGCCAAGCGAACACAGGGCCCGCGTGACCGCAGGCCTAGAGCGCATGCCCCGCCCCGCAGCCAGAGTTGTGACAGGAACAGGCAGGAATTCCCTGTCTGCCCTGCCGCACATGCGCTGCCTCTGCTTCTCCGCGGGGGTGCGCATGTGCAGGTACCGCCCAGCCGGGAGCTGAGGCGCGCGGCGTGGCTATCGCGATACTTGCGTGGCCGGGACGCCATCCTGCCCATCCTCGCTGCGTAGGTTTTGAGACCGCCGGCTGGTTGGAAGTGAAGAGGAGTTCCCGCCCGGCAGAGGCTCCGGCTGGGGCACGTCGAGGGGTGTGTGAGGATCTCCTGGTGAGTGGAGAGCGGGCTGAGCCACCCCTGGCTGGGCCCGCTTGTGCTGCCGCAGGCAGCGTGGCGATAGCAGTGGGAGTTCGGGCCCTGAGGCGGCTGGCGCTTTACGCCCCTGGGCGCGGTGTTGAGGCCGGTGCCCGCTTGCGGGAGCCGTGGGCAGCGGCGCTCCCGGCGGAGGGCGTGGGGGACGGGGTGGTGCACGCCTTTCCGCGGAGCCTTGTTCCCGAGCGCGGCCGCCATTTTGAGTGGTGGAGCTGAGGGCGGCGACGGCCCTAGGAGAGCGGCGTGCAGCGGCGGGGGGCTCCCGGGGGCGCTGAGGTTGCGCGGACGGAGGTCGGGCAGCTCCTCCGGGGTGGAGAGGTGGCGGTGGGGCGCGGTGGGGAGCTGGGCGGGAGCGGGGAGTGACGGCGCTGAGGAGGCGCGGTAAATGGCGCCGGGAAGCGAGCGGCGGCGGGTGAGGCCCGCGATTTCGACGGTAGTTGGCGCCGCGGGTGGAAGGACGGCGGCGGAGGGCGTCGCTCCGTGCCCGACGAGAGCGGCGATCGCTGTTTTCTCGCTGTTGTGGCTCGGCGGCCGCGCGGCCCATTGTGGGGAGATTCCAGTACCCCCGACTCGCCCCCCTCCCCTTAGCTCCCTCCCGGTGGCTCCGAGCTCCCCTTCCCCAGCGCGGTTTCGCAGCGTGGCGCCCGTCTTGCTGCCCGGGCGGCACCGGCCTCCCTGCCTCTGCTCCTCAAGGTGATCCTGTGGTTCCCTGTGTTGTACTGGGTTCTTCTAATTGGAGGTAACGCATCGCCGGTGTTTTCCGTAAAGGAAAAACAAACCCAAACCTTCAAACAAAAAAGAATTGGGAGCGTGGCCTGTGACGCTTTGTTTGCAGACAAAGAGAGGCCTTGTGTTTCCACTCAGGAACCATTGCGTCGTTCTATGTCTTCTTTAACTGTCTACGCTTGAAAAAAAAAAAAAAGACAAAAACTTTGTAGGATTGATGCTCAATGTACTCTTGAGTAAATAACGAGCGTTATGTGCTGTGCCTACCCATGTGCTGCCCTCCCTACGCGCTTTGTTCTGTGTCGGCATTTGGGGTGATTTTAGGTGTGTGCATGATTTTAAACGTGTAACAGAAATAAAGCTCGTTATCGATAACATAGTTATCTGAAAAAAAATTACCAGTTTTCTTATGAGAGACTTAGGCATATATGGAATCTCAACATTTTTCCTTCTTTTTCTTTAGGGTTTGATTTAAATAAAAGATGGACTGGAGTGGAAAACATAATGGCCCAAATGATACAACTAATGATGGAACGGTGGTACGACTTCGAGGCCTGCCATTTGGTTGCAGCAAAGAAGAGATTGTTCAGTTTTTCCAAGGTACCTCTAGTATAGTCGGAAGTATAGTGACTGAGTTTTCTTGTGTCTTTTACACGATGTTTTGCACGTTTTAATTTTTAGTAGCTGTTAATGGGGTGGATGGGAGGGATTGTGTTAAATTAGTTTATCTTAAGTAAGAATTATGCCCTGTAAATGGAAGTACAAATAACTGTAGATGCAGTAAACCACAGTATGTATCTAGTTTTGTCGAGGTGGTAAACATATTATGCATATTGGTATAACCTGAATGTTAGCATCTGTTTTCTTCATGTAACTTAGGTGGCTGTATTTTTGCATAGTTTAAACAGAAAAGAAGTATGGCTAAATCCATAAATGTTTAATGAAAGATCATTGGCTTTTATTGTTGGGTGATGGGGACAACAAGGTGGTTTTCTTTTTTGTTGTTGTTGTTTAGATATGCTTTAAGTATTTGCTACAGATGGGAATGTTTCAGCCTTTAACACTGTTCCCCTTGACGGGGTTATTTGTCCTTGGGTTAAAGGGTTGGAAATCGTGCCAAATGGGATAACATTGACGCTGGACTACCAGGGGAGAAGCACAGGGGAGGCCTTCGTGCAGTTTGCTTCAAAGGAGATAGCAGAAAATGCTCTGGGGAAACACAAGGAAAGAATAGGGCACAGGTGGGGATGGAGAGTTTGGGATGGTGTTAAATCTTTATTTTTGGGGGTTGTGGGTCAGTAATGCTTTTGGGGGGGTTGGGGACCATTATATGGAACTGGGGGTTTTAAAGAATTTTTATAACTGATCCTAAGTTAACTTGGGAAATACAGTAGATTTGGGGGGTGGGGGAGACAGTATTGCACTGGGTAGTTTGCTAAACTTGGGAAATTGTTTCAATCGTTCTTGTGTAGGGTAATTTGTGATAAATGCTACTATAGCTAGACACTT
>VZSC01007505.1:9731-39144 GCA_013398225.1 Steatornis caripensis | reverse complement strand
TTTTCAGTAGTATGTTTCTTATACTGGAAAGACATGTTTTATGCTAAATTTGTACAGCTAGACTTTTCACATAGTCATTTTTGCCACAGTAAAGTGCTCTGTGTTTTTTTTTAATACACTTAAGATTCTTACGGCTTTGAGGAGAAACTTAAGTTGTATGGTATCTCTAGTCACTTCTGTTGGATTGTACGTTTAGTTATAGAAAATGTAGTATGGCCTTTTGTAATATTCAGACAGCTTATGCGTGTATTCTTACTGGTACCTTGAAAATCCTCTCTTACTAGATACATTGAAATCTTCAAAAGTAGTAAGAGCGAGATCAGAGGATTCTGTGACATGCCAAGAAGAATGATGGGACAACAGCGACCTGGACCATATGATAGACCATTAGGAGGAAGAGGGGGTTATTATGGAGCTGGGCGTGGAAGTATGTATGACAGAATGCGTCGAGGAGGTGGTGGATATGACGGTGGTATGTTTATCTAATGAATGGAGGTTCTGTTGTCAGTGTCATGTTTCTGACATCTTTGTCAAGAAATAAAGAAATGGCAGTAGCTGCTGTACCCCTTAGGTTTGACACACAGCTCAAAAAACTTTCAGTTGTATCAAAAAATGTGGCTTAGCATTTAAGATTAATGGAAATAATAAGGAAACTTTATTTTCAGCAGAATTTGATCTCTCACTTGCGTATTTCAGTCTTTCTACTATATAAAAGGAATTCACATTTGTGCTTTGCTCAGAAATCCAGGTGTAACAGTCTGCAGAGGCTGTTTGCAAACTTCTGGGTGCCCAGAGACTGAAAAATTGACTCTTGTGCATTGCTCTGTGAATTTTGAGTGATAATACAATCATTCCTTTCTGTCTCTCCCTTGTGCAGGATATGGTGGCTTTGATGATTATGGTGGCTATAATAACTATGGCTATGGAAATGATGGCTATGATGACAGAATGAGGGATGGGAGAGGTAAAAAAAAAATATTTTTGTTATAGTTTAAAAATTTTTTATATTACATGAGTTGTAAGGTACATTATTTCCAAGACGGGAATAATTGCTTTCTTTGTTAGATTACTTTGTAAAGAAAGAAGGTTGTTTAAAATTGGGGAATCTTAGGAAAAGGTAAAACACATTGCTTAGGATGCCTTCTGGTTAAGGGTTTGGATTGGTATGTGGTAAGTGTAAATGTCTTGCATTCAGTGGTATAAAGTCAGTGTTTTCAGAAGAACAGTAGTAGTGGCTCTTGCGGCTTTCCATGGTGATCTTACAGGTGTGTGGTTTTATTTTGGGTTTTTTAACAGGCATGGGAGGACATGGCTATGGTGGAGCTGGAGATGCAGGATCGGGTTTCCATGGTGGTGGTCACTTTGTTCACATGAGAGGACTGCCTTTCCGAGCAACAGAAAATGATATTGCTAATGTAAGTAAGGTGGGAAAAGGGCTTTCTAGTGCCACGGGTTTGCGCATTCTTGTATTTCCTGTTAGAAACTCGGTTAAAGTTTTCAAACAAGTGACTGATAGCTCTAATACATCTGCTGACTAAAGTCATGGCCCTTTATGTGAGTTTTACGAAGTTTTAGTAGTAAATGAGCTTTTATAAAGGTAATGTCTGAGGGAAGATTACTGAACAAGTCAGCCTGACTATATTTAACATTAAACTCCGTGCTCTCTGCATTTTCATTTCCGTAAAAGGTGTATTGGATAGGCAATGGTTGTTGCAGTCAGTATCCTCATTTGAAGGCTTTCAGAAGTTTGTTAAAGTTTAACTGAAGGTATATGATTTTGTGGAAGAGATAGCAGATGTGAAACTTTGATTGCAGTTTGTGTATTTGTATGTTGATCCTGAGACTTGTTTTAGGAGGGACAGAGCGGGAAGCCTTTAGGGAGCTATGTTCAGTTGGAGGGAAAGGTGTCCCGTTACTCATAGGAGATCAGGGTGGCAGATAAAAGCACATCTGCAAGACAGGAACACATTCTTGTGGCAGTACAGATGTGTTGTTCATAGGGGAAAAAGTTTTTTCTGGGATACAAGGCTTGGTTTAAACATAGTCTCTCTCTCTAGGAGGGTCGATCTTTATTAGTTGCACCTGTATAATATATATATGGAACTCCATTCTTATGTTTGTGCTTAATTTCTTTTTTGGTTGTGTGTGTTAGGTTTCTTTTTAAAAATTGAGCTGTGTCTCCTTCTGTCAGTTTGATTATTTTCTTTAGTCTAAAGACTCAGTGAGAGCAAGGGCCAGGAGTCAGGCTTTGATTCAGAGCGTGTTACTGCAAGTTGATTAGGAGTACTTTCAGTAGTACACAGAAGGTTTCTTGGCACGTCCTGTTTGATAAAGAGGCTGCTGGTTGGAAATATGCCTGTGTCTCTCTGAGTCCTGTAGTGAGGAAGACGGTCATCTTTTTTTTGAATTTCATAAGTATGTCCTTGCTTTGAGAGATTTATTTGGCTCTGCTTCTTGAAAACTGAAGGAATTATCTTCCTTTTCAAGGATGGCGTTGTGTTAGAACTCGTCGCGTAAAGCAATGTGTGTGTGCAGGAATTTTTGTTTGTATCTTTGCTTTTAAAGAAAGCAGAGCTATTTTCTTCTGAGCTGGAGCTCTTTGAGTTGTATAGTAATGGTGGATTGTAAGTGTAGAGTGACCTGATGGTGAAGGTCTGCTATCACTAAGTAATACTTTGGAATTTAGTGATTAAATTTGCAGTGCTCCACTAACCGCTGGGATGAAAAAAAAGTACCTGGCTTGAATTCGGCATTAATGTGGGTTTTTTGTCTCTATTCTTAGTTTTTCTCACCATTGAACCCTATAAGAGTGCACATTGATATCGGGGCAGATGGAAGAGCCACAGGAGAGGCAGATGTGGAATTTGTAACACATGAGGATGCGGTAGCTGCCATGTCTAAGGATAAAAATCACATGCGTGAGTGTTGTGTTCATTCGAAGCTTTCACTGACCAGGCTTTAGCAGGGTAGATAAGAGTAAACTGAGTATAGGGGTTTAAACTGCATTTAACTTAAGTTGCCATGCAATATATGTACATCCTAAGGATGTATTACAAAGACTTTGCCTTTTATCCAGTTTTTGTGGAATTCTGTTGCTGCTAAGGTGGGGGGTTTTTTTGGCTTTGTAACTCTGTGTTTCTGGTCTCTGAAACAAAATACGAAGTATGGCTTTTTTGTTCCCTACAGAGCATCGATATATTGAGCTATTCCTGAATTCAACTGCTGGAGGTGGTTCTGGAATGGGAGGCTATGGCAGAGACGGAATGGGTATGCATCCGTTCCAGAGTCGGCAGGCACTTGGCCAAGCCTGGTGCGTTCTGAGCTTGTAATGCTGTGCTTTTCTGCTTTTCAGATCAAGGTTACGGCTCTGTTGGTAGGATGGGAATGGGTAGCAATTACAGTGGCGGATATGGAACTCCTGATGGCTTGGGTGGATATAGTAAGTGCACGTTCTGTTCCAAGTGTATTTTGTGAAAATGTTGCTAGTGTCCGTCTTCTGACGGACAGTCGGGGAGGGTGGTGAGGTGTTCGCTGTGAGAAAGGGAAGGAAGGTAGAGGGATGTAACAGAAACTGTAAGTTACTTGGGTGTTTCTGCATTTTGCTTGTGCAGCAAATGCTTGTTTAGAAGGGTGCTGAATTATTTTTACTTTAGTGTAAGTTAAGTCATCGTCAACCAACTGTTCCGTATTACCCATCACATTTTTTCTTTTTTTAAGGTATGTATGCGTGACCTTGTGTCAATTGTTTGCAGGTCGTGGCAGTGGAAATAGTGGAGGATACTATGGGCAAGGCAGTATGGGTGGAGGAGGATGGCGTGGAATGTATTGAGGGATAGCCTTGCTTCTACAGAACATCCTCGAAGAAACAGTCTCTGGTCTACTAGACTTTCTTACAAAAATTTAATTTCTTTTGTATTTTAAGAACTTTATAATGACTGAAGGAATGTGTTTTCACAATATTATTTGGTAAGCAACAGATTGTGATGGGAAAATCTGTTTTCTGTAGGTTTTATTTGTTGCATACTCTGACTTTAAATAAATTTTTATATTCAAACCACTGATGTTGATACTTTTTATACTAGTTACTCCTAAGGATGTATTACATACTCAAGACTACAGTTGGTTTAAGATGTTGTACTGTGGTTCAATAAAGGTGGTTGTACCGTAACTCCTATCAATACTGATTCAGTTCTATGTAATCTTGGTGTAGTGAATGAGTTTGAAAAATACACTTGTTCAAGGGGAAAAAGGTAGCTTAATAGATTAGTTTATTTGGTAACAATCTTTCCTATACCCTTTTGATAAGTTGTATGTAGTCATTTCAACACAGCGTAAAGCTGCGGAGGCTCAAAGTCATCGTTCCGGCTTTCTTCGTCATGCTACCCGAATCTACCATCATCTTCAAATGCCTAATTGCATAAACAAGTAGCGTCCAAGGTTGGTGCCGCCACAAAACCAAGCCATGACATTCATTCCCACGCTTTGCTGTAGAACTTCAGGTAATGGCATTTCACATGTGTAACTTGCGAAGCAAACTGAAACACTTAACACAGCTTTTAGCTAACATGAAATAGGTCAAATACTAGTTAGTTAATTTGAAGCTACCTGCATAGTATTCTTTTCCCCACAAACACTGCTTTTGGGAAGAGTGGGGGATTTGTAAGCAAGTTACACCTTATTTCTTTCATGAAATTACTGTATTTAAACATGATTCAGTCTTTTTTTTTTCTGCACAGAACTGATTTGTCTGTATTTGTTCAACATTTGACGAGTCTCATAGGGATGAGCTAATTAAAAGCGAGGTATCTCTTATAATAAAAACAGCCCGATACTTTTGTTAAATAACACACAACCCAAACACATTGCTGCAACTTTGTGCATTTGTGACATGTAAGATATGTAAGAAGCTATTGTTTGAAGACACTTGACATACCTGATGTGTAATGAAAAAAAAGGGTATTTATTCTTCTGAGCCAGTGTGATCTCCCAAACTAACTGCTTTGTCCTCAATGCCTCCCTTAAAATGTCAAATGTGATCTTAGGTATTGAAAGTCTGTCACCTGTTTTGCTAGTACTGTGTTATATATGTAATAAATGTCTTACTGTGGGAGAGAGGCGGATGGAGTTTATTTCACTAGGGAGTGTTCTTGTGTCAATGTGACTGGAAATAACAGCTGAAAGGGTAAGTGGCATAGGAAGTTTCCAAAGGACTGGAGTATTTTTTGATAAAAAGGGGAGGGAAGAGGACTTGAAGTCAGCATATAGGTAATTTGGCAAGGCTTAGTTTTGACTCTGCTCTTCAACAGTAGTAGGTTCAGTTCTGTTGCTGAAGAAGCTTACATGTTTTGTAAAACAGCATGACAAAGGTCAAGACAAGAGTTAATCCGGTTGCAGGAAGAAATACTTTACCATGAGGTAGGGGACATTCATACCTAACAGAAGCAGGGTTGTTTCTATCAGCACAGCAGGTATCTGCAAAGTGTCAGCTGTGTACCATTTCCACACTTTGGTATGCTTCATCTTCTGCTTCATGAGAAGGAATGCTAACACCTGTTTAAGACTTCCTTTTGGGAGGAGGTTTTGAGTTCTGCTTCGTGCTGTTTTGTATAACCCATCTGGAAAAAGTACACTCGACTTGAGTCTTGGTGAATGAAATTCCACTGTCCTGGACAGTGACTCCCTTGGGCCTGTCCCATCCCTTCCAGTTGACATGTCCCCCTGTAACAAGAGCAGCATTCAGGGTTGAACATTTTGAGTCACTTACTTAAGCAGCATTTAAATTGTAGAGGAATTGAGAAGAAAGCCTATGAGGAGTTTTAATCCCTGTACTCAGAGATAAATTTTAGTGTTTGCTGGGAAAAGCACAAGGATTTGAAGTGTGTGCTTGCCTGCTGGGAAGGGCTGAAGCAAGCGGTTGTGGGCCAAGTCCTGGGAATCAGCTGGGTTTTCCTTCGCTTTCAGAGCAGCCCATGCAAACACTGAACCACCTTTGCAAGAAGGTGGGTGCAGCAAGTATGATCACTGTGCAGAGGAGGAGCATGTTTTTCTGTGTTTATGTGCTAATGCCTGGAGCTCCTCCAACAGAAGTAATTATTTCCCAAGAAGAACATGCACTAGGCTGCTCTTGATACTTAATTTTGATGAGTGGAGTCGGTACCCCACAGATCTTCCTGTACTCGGTGTGAGGAAGGTGATTTAGAATTGCAATCTGTCAAAGAACAGGGTTTGATAGACAAAAGATAGACGATTAATCATAGCGTGGTCCAAAAAACTGCCAGAAGGAGGTCAAGTACCTAGTTTGTTGCTAAGGGAAAGCCCCATAGAATGTACTGTACTCACTGTTTTGTTCAAGGCAAAAGTTTTACTTAAAAGCTAGCCAAATAATTACGGACTGCCTCAGTGACATTTTCCCATGCAAACAGGGTAGGACAGAGGAGAGGAGAAGACTGCAGTTTAATAGACATTTACTTTACAGCATTGACATGTTACAGAAATGCACTATGTTCTTACTTTGCAAGACTGCATAATTTTTGAAAAGTTAGTTAGTAAAGCAGTACAGATTAGCATCATCTGTATCTTAGATAAACCTTGCTGCCTCCATACCTGTCCCACATAAAGCACACCTGAAAACACTTGCTGAATACTTTCAGGGGCTTGTAAGCAGCACTCGGTTTGTTATGTCATTAGCAGGGCAGCTCCTCACCCCCCAACACATGCAAAGACCTGTGAAAGCCATGTGAACAAGTCATAAGAAAATACCGAAAATACTCTGAATTACAAATGTAAATAAAGTGACATTATTCCCATGATTAAGTTGCGGATCAATTAGATTTATTTCTTCCAAAAGCTATTTACAGATTTACAAGTATCTGTTTTATATTTTACAAAAAGTTACATTAGGTAATTTTAAAAGTTTTCCTTAAAAAAGCTACATAAGCAACTACATTGAAGTGTTAAAGAGAACAGCTGTATGAGCTTTTAGAGTATTAACGCCTATCCTCAAAAGACAAAGCTAAGCTAAACAAAGTGCAAAAACAATTAAAAGACCTGGTTCAAAGCCTCCCTCCTCCTGTTAGTCAGAATATTCCAAGGCCATGGCTGAAGGAACTACCAGGCCATTAATTCTGCTGATGGCTCACCAGTGCTGACCAGAACGTGGAGATTCCACGGCTACACCTCATTGCATGAGCAGCTGAAGGAGAGGGTAGATCGGATGTCATGCAGTGACGTGGAAGGGAGGACAATTTATCAAAGGATGTATTTTTATTTGCCTACAGGAAGAATAAGGATTTACATTCCAGCAGAAGTTATCACAGAATATCAGTGTGAAGAGTGCTCTGGAAAAAATGAAGTTTAGGAATAACTCTGAGAAAGATGACGACAAAGTAAGGAAGAACCTTCCCATCCAACACAGGCAGCACAGAAAGGACATAGTCCCCAGTATTTAATCCCAGTCTTTCTTGGCGGCGTATTCACTCTGCTTCTAGAGCTGTACAGTGACTACACATGCAGCCTTGAAAGCACGACTTACAGGAAAATAATGCGAAGATACTTGTTCGAGGTTACAGACAATGGCAGCCAATGTTTTGTGAAAGACATCTCTCTCAATGGAAACACAGATATGGCAAATTAATAGTTAATTTAAAAAAAAAAAACACTCAGTAAAAAGCACCTTTCTTCATCGAGTGCCTAGAAGCATTGTTTGTTACCTGTCTGACAAAATCTCCCCTTACACCTGTGACTACAAAGAACAGAGTTGTCAGTGCAATATTCCTGAATGCCTCAAATCTTTGTAATTAAGGGGAAGTAAACAAATACGGTATTTGGCAATAACTCACCAGACCACTGCATTAATTGCATTGCTTTTTAAAAATATAATTTAAAACTAGCTACCGCACAGTTTTGCTTCACAACAGCGTATCACAGGCACGTTCTGCAGCAGAATTAGGTTGGACTTGTTGCAGACTAGCCTGTAAAACCAGAGAACTGTATTATCTTTTTCCAGATTATCTTTAATAACGAAGATCCTCATCAAATGTTAACACTGAGTTGCCTCTATAAACTGCCCGGCCGCCTCTAAAAGAGCTTCTGAGCTAGCTGTCGGACTAACATTGTCATCTGTATTTTTAACATGCATTTTCTACCTTTGAGTCCCATTTTCTCTACTTGTTTCAGCACGAAGCAGACAAGTAACTCCTCCACGGTACCTTGAAAATGCAAGTCTAGACTGCTTACCTGAAATTCTGGAAACAGTGCTGTACATTATTTAGTTGTTTGTTTGGGGTTTTTGTTTTGTTTTTAACAGAATTAGCTAAATACCAGAAGGTAATAAATATCCTGTAAAATAATCTTATGGTACATTAGAAGAGCACCTCTGTATAAGTATTGCATGGCAGGAATCACAGACCCGAACAGGCTTTGGTGAAGAAGGCAGAGGCAGTTCATTGTCAGAACAGGCATTACAGAAGATCTCACCACAGTTTCTACAATGATGCTAAATAATAGGGAGAAGAGAGGGAGAAAAAAAAAATTTGCAATGGAAATATACTTGGTGATTGGATACCAATAAACAATATACACAGAGCAGTCTGAAATGTGACTCCTTTTACTTCTTTGGTATGAGCATGGAATCAGTTTTCAGAAGATAATCCATCTAAATCCCAATCTATGACGCAATCCTAGACATGATTGCATCCTAGTCTGTCTAGGATTCATCATAAATAGATAGATAGATGATCTGTCTAGGATCTTTTTTTTATTTTGATGTATATATATATGCTTTGCAGATTTTGTTCAATCACTCGATTAAGAAGTGCACACTCTGCTATATAAAAATATAATATAAGCAATGATATTCAAGAAAGTGGATGATTCTGTCAGGCATCTAATTGAGATTTCACAAAAAGGTAAAACTAAAATTCCTGCACGCATTAATAAAGTATGCAAATTAACATCACATTTTACTTTAGAACGACAATAAACTCACAGTTTCTTGGTCTATTGTACAAAAATGCCATAAAAAGTCTTCCACGTGTCAAATTTTAACAGTGCCAGAGCTGATAAGCAGTGTTTCTTTTGAAATTAGGGCCCAGCTGCATTGTACAAAAATAACTATGCATTCATCTGAGCGCTGATATTGCATGCCACACCTCTCACATAATGAATGTTTTACTCGTAATACACATAAACAAGTTGGAAGAAATTTTGTTAAAGTTTTACCTTCCTTTTGGAAAGAGAAAATTCCTTCTCACATAACTTGCAATGCGTAGCCTCTTTGTCGTTCAACCAAACCTGGCCCTGGAGAAAAAAACCAAACTATACGTATCTGATGAAGTGTGGGTTCCAAGGGACAGGACAGATCACTAGCAGTACACTTACTGCCTGAATTGCTTAATGCTGTGAGACCAGTATAATGTCACAAAGAGACTCTAAGGCAGTACAAATCTGCTCCAAACCACCACAAAACCTTATGAGACAAAGACAAAGCAGAAATAGGTGCATAGAGAACATGCTTAAGGTAGCAAAGCTGGCCAATGGCTGAGCTGGGTAAAGCAGAAAGATACCCAAGTCTCAGGGCTGAAGCCTATTTCCCTGCCCATCACACAGGAACAGTCCTCAAGATGCAGGGGAGCAAAATACCCAGGACAGTGTCAATAACTGTTACTTTCCTTCTGTCTAAACCAATTAACAAAAACAGGAACCTGCTAAGCAAAACCATTTCATGCACCTTCACTTGGACTGAAATAATATGCAAGGTGACATACCACGTGATTGAACACATGCAGACACAATCTCTGCTCTCAAGTGCTCCCTGTGTAACTCTTAAGAAAGTTTCAAACCTCTCAACATTACAGATCACATTTTAACAGCTTTGGTACTACAAGTTTACTTAATTCCTAGGATGATCAAATATTTATTCATCACTGAGCAGTAGTATATAACTTAAGCTCAGTTGGCTCCATATTCTGCCCCAGATACACTTTGTAAAATACAGAAGGGCATACCATTGCAAAAAAAGTATCAAAACACATAGCTGTACATCAAACAAGAAAAATTACGAGCAACTGAGAATCTTTTTCCCGTCAGGTTACAGGGAGTCTGTGGTTCTCTCCCACTGGAGGAAGGCATACAATGAGTCTCCTCTAAAAAGCCGCTATTGGAGGGAAGTCTTCTAATGATTACAAAATATTTCACAGGGAACAGCCAAAAAAGAAAAAAAAGCTTTCGCTTTCCTCCAAATACTACTAACCTGCAATGCTTTGTTCGCTTCTTTTATATCTTCTATTTTCAGCTTTGATCTAAAAAATAAGATAATGCTATTTCAAACTTCTATATTGTCAGTTACAGTCTAACAACTTTAAAAGTAGGTATTAAAAAAATTCTAAGTACTCCGAACTTTTAGTTTGTATTTTATATTCCAGCAGCATCCAGGAGATGCAACCAGTGTCACACTCTGCTGTACTACACGCTATACAACAAGAAGCTCCTTCCAAAGAGCTCAGAATCCTTTGAATGGCTGAAAGTTTGCATGGGGTTATGTGGATAAGAGAAATTTCTACCAGCATAGCCCTGTGCAAACACCTAAAGCTAGCACACAGCATTGGTAGAAAACCAGAATTTAAACTTCTGGACTTGCACTTTGTGATTATGGAGAACCCAGCCTCCCCACAGCCACCCAGTGCCAATCCACTCAGAACTGAGTGAGTCCCAGGATATACACTATGGTACTCCACATGGCATGAAAGTCCACACTAGTCACCGCAAAACTACTTAGAAGAGACAGAACATTAAATGGAACTTTAACAACACGTAACAGTAAGGAGAGCTGTGCTCAGAGCTTATTGCTCACCGTAGCCTGAAGGAGTTTGGACAAGGTAAGCCCCTTACATCCTCTACAGACTTAGCAGCAATGGTCTATGTCATACAGAGTCATCTCCTCAAAGAAATGAATCCATGAGTACGCATCCTCACAAAAAAATAAGCACTCTCCTGTTGAGCCCCAGCTGTTCTCTTCTACTTCGGTTCTTCTTTGGGGATGCCGAAACATGCAAATTAGACAACTGTTTTCAATGCAAAACAACTCCTAATGCCCCCACGCCCTTTTGAACTAGGACTTTCTGTTCAGAGCACTGTAATTATGCATGAGTTCACAGCTAGCCAACCAGCCAGAAATAAACAGACCTGACCTAAAAAGACATATTTCTTTTTGATAACTGCCTAGGGTAATACTGTCATATGCAGTCTAATTCACGTGACCACCATTCTATTATCTTTCTTAATTCAAGTTTATATGACAAAAATAATTATGATAAATAACAAAATTACTCGCTCAGCTTGGATGCCAGTTCTTCGAGAGCAGCTTCTTGGTCTTGACACATGCTTTTCAGTTGCTTGTTCTTTTCCTGAAGTTTAAGGAACTCCTTAAAACAAAAAACCAAAACAAACAAACGAAAAACCGAAAACCCCCAATTATTCTCAAAATTGTATTTGCCTACTGCCTAGAAAACTGCTGCTACCCAAAGCTGATCTTACTGAGAAAGCCAAGTGAATGAATGATCCATCACACTCTTTTTATAAAGATTCCCAAATCATTCCCAACTTGAACAGAAACAACTCAGGATTAAACTATCATGACCGCAAGAGATGAAGCATTTTTGCTTCTGCAAGTCCTCTCCAGGAAGAAAATAAAAACGATTGATTGCAGAGATCAAAACCACTTTATAGCCATGTGTACCAAGACACAGAGAAGCTGAAGCACTTTCTGGCCTACGATGAGAAGGTAAGAGTCTTCAATACAACTGAGAAAGGAAAATGAGAATTTCATTTTTCCTCATTCAAAGCATTGAGTTTTGATTTGAGAACTAAATGGGGAGTAAGAAAACATTTTTTCCCCCACAATCTACTTGTGAGAAAACATCAATCTAATCTTTCTCAGCTACTTGCAGAAATTCTTAAAAATACCATGTCTAAGTCTATAATTAACTTTGCAGTAAATTCTACATTACTAGTCACGTTTTACTGCAGAATTTACTTTTTTAAGGCTAATTATTTCTTGGGTCTCTATTCTCAGACGAGATACAGTTTCCTTTTCCTTTTGAAGATCATCTTCTAAGGTTTGCCGCCACTCTTTTTCTATCTTCAAATCTGTTTCCAGCTGAAGCCTAGAATATGCAAAACAAAATCACTGTGCACAAGAGTATCATTTTTAAAAAACAAAATTGAACTAATTCCTGGGTGCAATATTCTATTGTAATAATAAACAACTTTCTGAAACAGAAATAATGTATCAATATCATAATATTTTAGCCACTGGTGTAATAAAACAAAACACTGTTACTTAGGAAATGCTTCTAAGAAGTGGTGTAATTAAAGGACCAAGAACATGGCATAATTTTGAAGAGCTGACCTTTGTAATAAATGAGCAAGAGAAGATTAACCACAAAATTCTGAAGTATTTTTAAAACATGCATAAGGCAAAGCCCCCCTCCTCCAGCTTGTTTCTTAAGTAAAACAAACCACCCACTCACACTGCCATTGGTGATGAAGGCAACGGCTGCATGTATCTCCGGCGCTCATAAAAGTTATCTAATATTGTACCCTTAGATGTGAATGTTCTATTTTAGACTAAGGCTTATGGCATTTTGAACAGAATTGAAAAAAAAGAAAAAACCCTTTAAATTATTATTTTTATTGAGCTCTCTACATTGCTGAGGTTCAATATAAACTAAATTATATTAGTTTAACTGGAGTTCAGTTAAATGAATAAGGGCTACTCTGACAGAAGACCCACTCTAGCTGGAATTTCACTATAAGTTTCCTGGAAGAGCGGGTGTTCAGAATGTTACAGAGAAACCAAAGATGGTAGCACACTGCTCAACCTTCTAGATCTAAATTGTGCCAATACAATAAAAGAGGAAAAAACCTGAGAGTAGCCATGCAAGGTTTTTTGATGGAAGATCTGTATCCACATTAATTTTCCTGTTTTAAAACCAAAACCATTTTTAAAGGAAAGACTTACATTTTGGGACACTACCTCAGCATCTGGCTGGAAAAGATCAGAAGTGAACATGACCTTGAGGTTTCAGAATTGCAGAATTCTAAGGCTGGGGTCTGAACTGTTCTTTTGCCAAAATCTGCAAAGATGACTGTGGTAGTAAAGTGAACATTTGTCATCATAGTTAAACAAGTTTATCAACATTCAGAGTTGTAAGAGAGGCAGAAGGGGCTAGTAATCGGATTGGAAATCACTAACTTCTAAGCCCCAATTCTTGTAGTGCCACAGATTTGCACT
Source organism: Steatornis caripensis (assembly GCA_013398225.1). NCBI lineage: Eukaryota > Metazoa > Chordata > Aves > Caprimulgiformes > Steatornithidae > Steatornis > Steatornis caripensis. The sequence continues at coordinate 25,853 of VZSC01007505.1, read as the reverse complement.
GTCTTAAACAATTTACTCGTTATCTTTCCAAACAGGGAAAACACCTGCCCTTACAGGCAGCTTTTTACATTACAGATTTATTTAAATCATTACTGAAGGATTTAATAGGAGAAAGACTAGGGGGTTGGCTTTTATACTGTTTTTTATTATTTATGATTCTAGTGGATTTTTATTTATTTCCTGCACAACAGTAAGTTAACCACTTCTACCTCATTCTTAAGCCTGATCCGTTAGACTATTCTTACGCCATTTCTGTGTAAGTTTATATTACTACTTACTTGTGGGCTTTATTAAAAGTGTGTATTACTACTACTACTACACTACGTGTTTGCCCCCACTTACAATAATTTCCTTCTGAATTAAGCTGGCACTTTTAGACAAAAAATAATGCTGTTCTTCCCCTCCTTGCAAGCTGCACACCTTTTTAGAGGCACCCAAAGGTAGCTTGACTTTCTTGGAATGGCATATTTTCTTCCACCCCAACATGAAGATATTTAGTATTTACATTCTGTTCAAAACCATTTATCAACAACCAGCATGTATTAAGACACAGGACACACTGCAATGTAGAAAGTTTACCACTGTATATTTTTCCAAACAGGAAAGATATACTTACAGCTGTTTCTCCTTCTGGGAAAATTCTTTCTGCAGACTTTCAGATTTATTCACATATTCCTGTTTAAGTTTCTCATCCTCAGCCTCAGCTTCCATTTGAGCCTTCTCTGCTTGCTGCAATCTGGTGTAATTCAAATCAACTTTGGGTAAAACTGAAGCTAGAACAAGGGCGTAGAGGATGAAGAAGACAAATAAAAGAAAAATGGGGAAATAGAAACATTTCTAAATAAAAACAAAGTTTGGGGGAAACTCACAAACTCAAACGAGAAATCCATACAATGCCTAGAGATCTAGCTCCTGTTTTTTCACACAGTAAGAGAGTAAGTAATCACTGTTTTATTTTATGCTCTTGAATAACAGATGCCAAAGCATGACGATACAGATTTTTGACTTGAAGCATATACCATAATGCTTTTTCTTTTTCCATTAGCATATGTTCACGTGTTATTTTTTGAAGCTTTTCCTCTCCCTCTGCCCCAAATAAATCCTGTAAAAGTACTTGGCTTGTACTAATCACCCATTAAGACAGGGCAGAGCGTGTGTTGTGCCAAAGCAGCTCAAAACAATTCAGGCATAAGGCTGAATACAGAGCATTGCAATCAGACAGCAAAAAACTTTTAACTAGCCTAATACAAGACACACCCTGACAGGTCCCACTACATTTATAGTACTACCTCAATCACATTATATTATTAAATTAATTTAAATACTCTGTATTAAAAATTATGCATTCTTACACTGGTTAAAATAGCTCCATACTATAGACAAAATAAATAAAAACAACTAATCAAGAAATGAGGGATTGGTTTTTTTATTTAATCTTTCTTTCTGAATTCTAGGGATTCATTTCTGCTTCAGCTAGTACTCCCCTTGGAATCCCTTAGTTCACTGTGGTTCCTCTCTGCTTGGTCACCTCCTCAGTCCAAAAAAAGGTGGATGTAATGTAACAAAAATAAAGGTACTAAAATGGAACTTGTGCTATATCATGACTACACCTGTCTTCATGAAAAGGCAAGAGAGTAAAAGAGCCTGCAAAATACCACTGAACATCCCCACCTGCTGCATTGTTTAACAAAACTGTTTTGAGGGCCTCTAAGGTAAGTGGTTGGAGAAATCTGTGATACTGTCTCTCTCCTTCTGCTTGATTTTTCAATTCCCAGCAGCTGGCTGAATGCAGATTAACTCACAACTCCCAATGGCAGCTAAAAAGAATTAAGTCAGCAATATGTCTACATTTGTGCTTCTACTGATGAAGCTGCACCTGGAGGAGTTTCCAGTAAACAAGTGAAAAAAGACTGGAATTAAACTACCTTATAAAGTGTGTGCTGTCTCATTCTACTATACGAGCTGTTTTAAGGATGTTCCTAGTCACATTGGCAATTGTAGTGCAAAGAGGGCCAAAATATGTATGGAAAGGAGAATGGTGGGAAAAAGCAGGGTCAATTCACTGGGCAGACAAAGCTGAATGAAGCTGTACAAGACAGTAACACCAAAAGCAAGTTAAGCTAAACCTAGCTTAACTAAATCACAAACAAAACTGCGGTGTAGTTTCCACAGCCAAGGTAGAAAGGGAGCTTGCTACCCAAGAAATAGCATCATCCTCTAGACTAGCACCAAGGCTGACTGCACTGCTGCAATTCAGACAAATGCTGAGCTGGACTGAGTTTGCAGTAGGATTTGCAATTCAGATGATACAGAGGCAGATAGTTGTTTGCATAGATGACCGTGAGATGGTTAACACTCCCATTTCTGCTATTGTCTACTTTTTGTTTCACCCAATTCAGTGTTTCCATTTTGGGTTTCCTTTGAGGATGAGAGATACTTCTTTTTCTTTTTTAGTAGCCAACTCATGTTAAAGGCTCTTTCTGATTCCAAAATCAAGAAATAACGTAATATATAATCATGGAGCCGAAAGTCTTTCTGTATTATTGCGTCCTGCTCTCACTTTTGGAAACATATCCTCTTCTGCTGGAAGACCCTAGGATTCTTACCCCAATCAACTTCCCCTCCACACTTCAGAGCAAAGAGTGGGAAGCGCACTGAGGGCAGTCAGCAGCCAAAATTCTCTTATTTCTGAAGTGCAGGCAAACAGCAACTCAAAGGAGAAATGAGTGTTGTAAAGACTGCCAAATGATGGGTGGAGGGAGGGAAAAGGGGTTGGGCAAAACCACAGGCTATGATTGCAGTGTAGACAAAGTCACAGGCAAGATCCTTAGCTGACCAACAAGTTAAACAAGTTCAGGATCTGAGCCCTAAATGTAAATCCTCTTTATTACTACAGCTTCCACTGTGCTGTTGTGGTGCAGCTGTTCTAGGATAGGAGTCACAGCTACAAAATTTGTGCTGCCCTCCTTGTCTGGAACCCCATCCAAGTCCAGACTCTAAACACATTTTAACCCTGTGAAACTATACTACCCCACATCACATCAGCAAAATAGAACTGGGCTTTAGCTGTTTTATCCCCAAACCCTGTAATTCTTCCACTGTACATACTGAACATACATGTTGACATCACTCTCTTTTTTTTGGATACATTGTTCTGATATAGCACTCAATGCCCCTTCTCCCAAACTCCTGTTTAAGAAAACAGTGCTAGTTACAACCAAAAAACCAAACAGAGAGAGCATGCTTTTGGGATAAATACAGCCGAAAAGTGAAAGAAATAAGTAGCGGAGAAGGGAAATATTACTCAGAAGGGCTACTTTTAAAATCTATTAGTACCATAAAGAACAGGAAAAAAAAATCACTAGATTAGAAACAAATACCATAAAAATGTACAGTCAAAGCAAAGATAGCTGACCTTTTAAAATAAACTATGTTTGACAATTAAGAATTGATTAAATAGCATTAGAAAACTAGCTTACATTTGCTTAGTAATAGTGCAATAATTTACTATTTTCTTTTTTTAAGAGGGGCAAAGTGAGATTGGAGATGATGTTCTTTTCAGAAAACAAAACAGAACCCAGCTACGATCAGTTACAGTGCAAGATTTCTAATACCACTTTATATTTTAAATTGTAATTTTAAAATTCTTAAGGTGTATTTTATCAGTAATTATTTAAACACAACAGATCTGGAGGAGCTTTCAGAATGATATATCTTTGACAAGTTTATACTGGTGCTGAGCTTCATTGCTGGCACATTTGACAAATGACATTGCAATAGTCCTAGTTTGAGTTAACAGATCTTTGTCACTTCATGAATGCAGTGGACAAAAATCAAAGCAGATGAAGGCAGCAAAATAGTAAAAACAAAAATTGGGATAAAGGATAAAAAGAAAAAGAAAAAACAGGAAAAAAGGATGTCAATAAAAGAATATTCATGTCACTATTTTTTTTAATACGTAAGCATGTTTTTCATAATCATAATAAAAAAAAGACATGTCAAACACCAACATGACGGGGCTTATGGATATGTTATATCTTACAATTAAAAAGATCAATGTTGCATATAGGCCACTAAATTAAAACATATGAATCACATGTTAATATTATGCAATACATGCAGTCTAATCATAACATAAATCAATGTACTGGAATTTTAGTCTTTCACTTTTCAACCTTCCAGTGTAAAAACTCACTATGCCACTGAAAAATAATGGTACTTTCAAAGCAACGGACAACTATTTTCAGAGCTTGGGCAAATACAGCAGCGATCCATGAAGGCATTAAATGTTTGTATTAAGCACACGCTTAAGTATAAGCAAGATTAATGCTTTGGTTTCTATTGCACTTCATTCAGGTGGGGAAAAAAAAGGTAATAATGAATCAGAATTTTGAAACAGCTGAAAGAACAACTTCTGATATCAGCACAAAAACCTAGGACTAGAAGAAAGATGGTGGAGGAAGAAAAATGAAAGATTAAGTTTGTATTTAATAGGTGTATGTGTTAAAAAGGAAAAAAAAAAGATCAAACAGTAAAGCACTAGTTAAAGTTTCCAAAAAGTTCTTTTATATTCTCTAATTGAAAGTTACATTTCAGTGGTGACTGTGCAGGAGTGCAGTAAGATGTAAGGGGATGGAGAAATGAATAAAGAAAACCAAAGATGGGCCTGTACCTTTGTTCTAGTTGTTTCATAGTTGCATTAATTTGATTGGTCTTATCCTCTAATCGACCAATTATTTCATTCTTTTCCTTCATAGCATCTTCAGAAACCTGTGTTACAAAAAAGGTTAAAACTGAAGTAGGTAAATATTACACTGCTACTTTATGGGAGGTTTTTTTTCAATATCTGAAGGGAAAAATGTTAAAATGGCTTCAGGTTTTGATTCTTTTTAAACATTCCCATCTGAAAAATGCAGTTGACAGTACTTAAAATGTTATGCCTAGCAATGTTGTAGTTTTGTAGTTTGTAAGTGTAGATGCTGTTTAATAAGTAAACATTTTTCATTTTGTTTTCCTTTCTTAGTTAATAATTTTACAAGTCAACTTAAATTCACTGATCACCTGTTCAAGTAGCGCATTAGAACCTTACCAATAAAGAACTAAGATGCTTAGTCCTGCAAATCACTAAGGTTCTCCAATCTTATCAAACTACCATACGTGCCTAAAAATCTTTTAAGAATTTTACTAACACATTTCACAATTTTGATCGCTGGCAGAGCTGTTACAACCACAGCTTGAAGATCTAAATGAAAGATACAGCATCATCCTTAATATACAGATCAACACTATCTGAACACCAGAGACTGGGCGTGATTAAACTGTTTTACTCTGCCCAGGAAGTGGGTCTGAATGTCATTAAGTGAAATCAGTGTTACCCACAGTCCCTAGAAGTACAGTTCTAAAAGAAAAACAAAACCCTACAGATCCTAACATACCGAAGAACATTCTCTTATTTTTCTTTCCAGGTCTATTTATGTTTCTCTTCCTCTGGTCCAGTCTCCTCACAGTTTCAGGTGGAAAAGTCCATCATCTCAATTCTCTCTCTCTGCAGCACCCTATTTTTTACCCCCCTCATTCCGACACAGATTTGACTGGTTTCTTGTGCTGTTTTTGATCATTTCTTCCATAAATCAAACTTACATTCTGCATAAATAATTCACTGCTAAACTTCCCTGGTGTTTGGTCATTTGTTAACTGCATGTTGCATCTCTGAGATCCATGTTCTCCCAAAGAAGCACTGCATTGTTAGAGATTTTCTTAATTTCTTAACAGATTTTTAAAAATCCCCTGTAATTAGCTTTTTCCATTTAACATAACCTTGTTTTCCAAATACCTTTCCTTACTTTGGAAGTTCAGATATCCTCTTTAACTTCACTGCGTGCCTACGTGGGCTTTTTTTATACAACACAGGCCAAAAAGTGTCACTGTCACTAGACAGACTATTACTCTCTCTATTCCACATAGCATGTTATTAGACCATGATCTTATTCTCATGTGCTTTTCTTCTATACACCCACTAACATTAAATGACTGCCTTAAGAACTGCTTTGTGTGAAATTGTGCTTGCAGCACTAATGTTTCAAAATGACAAGCTGACCTAAGAAGCGGAAATAAACAAAAAATTAAGAAAATGGGAGTATTTAACGGAGCAAAATGACAACGCATCTCTCACTCCAAAGTTGTTTCATCAGTTTAACAGCAGACTGTTTCTTTACCTGCAGCTTTTGGTACATTTCCATGTTAATTGCTTTCACTTCATCAAGCTGCTGTCGAAGGCCTATGAGGGTATCCTGCTTCTCATGGATGTCCTTTTCCAGCAACTTCATGGCAAGTTCTATCTCATGTTTCATACTAACTTGAACCACTAGCTCATTCTCCATATCCTATAAAACACAAACACAATACAACACAGAATCTTTAAATAACTATGAAACATTTTATCTCTGTTTTGAAAAAGACAAAAGCTAACTCTAACAGAGCTGCAGCATCACCTATTTCATCACTTCAGAAATTCTGCCCCTCTAACTTTGCCAGTTATCCACTACATAAACATTACACTCTTGTGTGCTTAGTAACCAATGCCTTTTTTCTTAACTTTGGGAGAAGACAACTCACATTATAAGACATTATCCTGCCAGTGTTGCATAGAGTTGCCCAAGCATTAATTACAAAAATAGAATGGAAGGATTTCTCTTTCCACAGGAAAGATTTAGCATACATACAGAGCATACAGTATTGCTAACAACTTAACTAAGAACTTCTCCAAGAACACATATTTTCTTTACTATGCTTTAGCAACATTGTTACAGAAACACTTGTGTATCGATTGCTCTGTTAAAAACGCTTTTTATTACAGGCAGTTAGAGAAAAGGCGATTAAAGGCAGCAACTAAGGTCAGCAAAAGCAAAAGTAGAAATATTTATATACTGACACTTCTCAAGCAAAATCTTTTCTAGAAGTGCTGTGCAATTCTAGAAAAGACGACTCACTTGTCGAAGTTGTGATTCTTCTCGAAGCTGTCTACGCGCTTCATTGTACATTTCATCTAAACCCTGCCTGGAGTGTTTGTACGTCTGAAGTTCTGCTTCAACATCCACTTTAGTTGCCTATAAAGATACAGAGAATCTATCTTTCTTCATCACCAGTTTAGCATCAATTTAACACTTGTGGGGGAAAAAAAAAAGTTTAAAAACAAAATATTCCCCAAAGAGGGAAAGAGCTGTTTCTACTATGTGGTCACCAGTTTTACAATGAGAATTGCGTAAATCTAGCAAAATAAACATCTGTACTGCAATACAGTCCTCCTTCAGTAAGTCACTCTAAGAAACAACTGTTTCAGTACTGAGCAATCCAAACACCTGCTTAATCTGTGCTTTTACCAATTATCTGTAAAACATATACAGTCATATAAGGAGCTACAAATCACAGCTTAAAAAAAAGTTCAGGAATTGTATACATGACTACTCAAAATGACGTTTCATACAATGTGACATGGCAGAATAGACAGTTTGCCAACTAAAACACCACTAGTTTGACAAGATTTTCAGATAATGTTGTCTTAAATGCTCTTAGATATAACTTCAAGTTTAAAGAAAAAAGGAAGAATAGAACAAAAAAACACACCCACAGAAAAATGCTACAAAATTTGCATATGGTTATAAAACAACATAGTCTCCTATAATTTTGATATATTTGTGCCACTATAAAGTTTCCCAGATCTAACAGCTCCTTTCCCTAATAAAAGCTGTTTTAGATTTGGCTCAGCTCCACATTATTTCCAGTTGCAACGTAAGAATGTTCGAATAACAAAAAACCACACAACGTTACTAGGTTAAATGTGGTAAAACTAACATACCTCTAGATGATGCTGTGTTTTCATTAAAATAAGAGTATTTTCACTCCTTAATTGATGGTTTTCTTCCTGAAGTTTAATTATATTATTTTTGGCTATCGCTAACTGAAGAGAAAAAAAAAAAAGGACAAGTAGTGTGACCACTTGTGTGAGTGGAAATAAAGAAAAAACATTCTAATGAATGCAAGACCAAAACGGTCTCTGCCCTATTCTCGGTCTACCAAACAAAGGTTTAATTGTTTTTAAAGAAAACATAAAGCTCCCGGGTTTAGTAAGGAGTCACTTTCATTACACAAGAGCATGCGTATTCAAGACACCTCATTATTTCATGTCTAGTAAAGAATATGCTTTCTTTTCATTGCTTCATTATGACTTAAAGACTCTCAATTCCCTTTCCTCATCCTAAATTTTTTCTCTATTTGGATTCAAATATATCCAGTTTTGTTATTTTTTTGAAATCTCCATAATCATATGGAACAATTCACATAAGAAATACTCTCCCAGATGAAAAGAAAACAGTTAGTTACAAAACAGAAAACATTATAACTAATATATAGAATATACCTTAGTGTCAGAATTATAAATCAGCTGATCAAATAGGTGGACAGTTGGGCTGAAGGCTTGTGAAGGAACCAGAATACTCCAAGAATTAACACTCAGAAAAAATGTTTTCCCTCTATCTGGGTACATTAATACCCAGAGTGAGATAGCTATCCCTTCAACAGCTGAATTTAGACATTTCAGTTTTCCACTTCATTAATCTCAAGAAGCTCGGATTAAAAAAAATTGTGCTCTCTCTTATAAAGCTAAATATATTGGAATCTAGTCAAGCATCAAAGATAACTGAAAATATAGGCTATAAATACAAAACCAGAGCTAGACAAGTCTAAAAACTGTATATAAGCATACAGTAAATAAGCAAGAAGCAATCCTTTGGCTAAAGCCGAGAATGGTAACAAAAATTGCTTGGTGAACTACTTTCTGTCACCCATTACAGACTAGTCATCTGCACAAAATCAGACTGACAGCTGGCATTAAGAAAGGCTTCTCTTCTAGTTTTGTCCAAAAGGGGAAATTGCAAGGTTCTACAGAATTCATCTACTGATGCTGCAGGCTACCCAGGCAAGCTGATTTCAAATCCCTGCAGCTACCGTACCTTTTCTTCAAGCCAAAATAAAGGTATCTGAACATACTATACAGAACTCATGTAGATTAAAATAATGTAAGAATATTTAGAAAAAGTGTTTGAGTGAAACAGTATCTATTATCCATTACTAAAAAAAATAATACCTCTTCAATCAGTTTAGTGTTTGATTTCTCTAGTGAATCAACTCTTGCATGTAGACTGCTAACTGTGCTACTGAAAAAGAAAAAACATTCAAAATTACATCAAAACTCATTCAACCAAGCTCAAAAGCTTTAATGCGAGGTACAATGATTAAGTGCTAAAAGGTCTGCTCCCATTATTTGAGGTTTTCCTAAATTAAAGAAAATTCATCTCCTTTGTTGAACATTGATATACTTCTCTTCAACTCCCAATGTCACTCAAATTCCTGTCTGGGTGTGACTTTACATGTATTTTTCCTTTCCTTTATCCTCACAACTATATTGTATCCAAACAATTAATGAGTTCCCTTAAAAGACAGTTTACAATCTTCTTTATTTTTTTCTTCCCATAGAACGAAACCATTCTCCAGGTTATCTTTCTCCAAAATCCATTTCTTTTATAAAATTATTTGCTTCTCCACTTTTTTTGAGATTTATCCTCAGGCTACCTCTCTTTCTTGATGCTTCTTGGCTTCATTTGTAAGTCTCATCAGAATTTTATTCCCTTTTATTACTCTGGTTTTCTATTGTATCAAACTACATTCAGACGTTCTCCATTACCTGTCTCCATTGCCTGTTTCTGCTGTAAGCACATTTTTCAGGCTGTGCTTTACACACAGGAAAAACAAACCCTGTTCTGTGACACCATTTACTTTTCCATGTAAGGTCAGGAAGATCAGATATACTACAGATTCTACAAAAGTTCTTTGTGGATTTGTTGTGGGGTTTTTTTTTTTTCCTTTTTAGCTACTCGCACTGTTTAATTTTGTACACTACTCCTCAGAGAATTACAAGCACTTTTCCTCTGTTTGCACAGCAACGAACACAGTAGTAGACTAGGTTTGCTCCACCCAGCAAAGTAATGGGGAAAGGTTGCTTTCTTGAAATTTTTTTCTAAAGGAACCACAATCCACAATGTGTAAGTGGTTTCCAGCAAGCAATGAACCTATTCAGTTTTGGTCTTAGGCATTAAAGCTACAAACTAAAATACTATGAAAGGCAAAGAAACAAAAATATGTGGGTTCACCCAGAACACTCAGTAATACTTCTTGAAAACTGTTAAAAAGAATGCAGTTAAAATCCAGATCAAGCTTTTCATTTCTGTAAAGTTATGAATCATGAGGACCTCGACCAGTTTTGGCCTCCTGTTTCTCATTTCTTTGAAGAATAAAGGCTCTGACTGTCAAAAACTAAAAGCACAAAAACTGAGACTTCCTGAGTCTCTCCAGAAGAGTATATCCTTTCCAACTTCACGACATCCTTGGTCTAAACATGAAGAATTTGCACTCCCATCTCTGAAGTTCTTTCTCACAGAGCTTTGGTACAAAAGGAATTAGAGGTGTTTCGTACCTGTAAGCCTGGACTTACATGCATACTTCAAAGTAATACTTACTTCAGTTGTCTGTTTAGTTCTTCAACATAATTCTTTTGGTCCAAAATTGCAGCAATCTGCACGTTTCTAAAGCAAGCACATAATAAAATTAGCTTTAACAAAATGATGTAGTGAACTATGTACTGAAAATATATACATATCTATGCCTCATATGCAAATGTCTATCTTAATTGTGCTTTTCAAAACGAAATGAAGCAACTTCATCTCATGATCATGAAGTCAATAACTTATGTGTTGTGACATCAGTGACAGAGCAAAAAACCCAATGCTTTAACTGCAAACAGTTTCTCTGCATCAAACATAAGAACATACACAGTTTCAAAAGAAAAAAGGATGTTTATTTACTCTGCTCTAACTCTGGTTCCTTAGAATACTGACTAAATTCCAAACTGAGAGTTTAAAAGGCTAGCAGGTTCTTTTTCACTGCCACCTTGCAATCCTCCAATACTGTCCCATCAGGTAAAGGAAGTAGGTGATGTTGGTGAGAATCATAGAATAGAATCATAGAATGGTAGGGGTTGGAAGGGACCTCTAGAGATCATCTAGTCCAACCCCCCTGCTAAAGCAGGTTAGCCTAGAGTAGGTTGCACAGGAATGCATCCAGGCGGGTTTTGAATATCTCCAGAGAAGGAGACTCCACAACCTCTCTGGGCAGCCTGTTCCAGTGCTCTGTTACCCTCACAGTAAAGAAGTTCCTCCTCATGTTCAGGTGGAACTTCCTGTGTTCCAGTTTGTGCCCAGTTTGTGAGGCTTGCTTCAGAGTGCAAAGAGTTTGTGAGGCTTGCTTCAGAGTTTGTGAGGCTTGCTTCAGAGTGCAAATATTCATCCAGCTAACTAGTAATACAGAACAACGTAGCATACAATTTTCCTCAATACTGCGAGATCAGAAAACTTAATCTTTAGGGAACCTGACATAGTTCTACAAACAACAGGGCAAAAGTCAAGAAATAATTTGTTAACATGCAAAATCTGAGGTATTTGGTGAGGACACACCTTTCCTTACCCCCAATGTCATCATCGCTCTTTAAATACAGGGAGAAATCGATCACCCCAACCTAGGNCAAACATAAGAACATACACAGTTTCAAAAGAAAAAAGGATGTTTATTTACTCTGCTCTAACTCTGGTTCCTTAGAATACTGACTAAATTCCAAACTGAGAGTTTAAAAGGCTAGCAGGTTCTTTTTCACTGCCACCTTGCAATCCTCCAATACTGTCCCATCAGGTAAAGGAAGTAGGTGATGTTGGTGAGAATCATAGAATAGAATCATAGAATGGTAGGGGTTGGAAGGGACCTCTAGAGATCATCTAGTCCAACCCCCCTGCTAAAGCAGGTTAGCCTAGAGCAGGTTGCACAGGAATGCATCCAGGCGGGTTTTGAATATCTCCAGAGAAGGAGACTCCACAACCTCTCTGGGCAGCCTGTTCCAGTGCTCTGTTACCCTCACAGTAAAGAAGTTCCTCCTCATGTTCAGGTGGAACTTCCTGTGTTCCAGTTTGTGCCCAGTTTGTGAGGCTTGCTTCAGAGTGCAAAGAGTTTGTGAGGCTTGCTTCAGAGTTTGTGAGGCTTGCTTCAGAGTGCAAATATTCATCCAGCTAACTAGTAATACAGAACAACGTAGCATACAATTTTCCTCAATACTGCGAGATCAGAAAACTTAATCTTTAGGGAACCTGACATAGTTCTACAAACAACAGGGCAAAAGTCAAGAAATAATTTGTTAACATGCAAAATCTGAGGTATTTGGTGAGGACACACCTTTCCTTACCCCCAATGTCATCATCGCTCTTTAAATACAGGGAGAAATCGATCACCCCAACCTAGGGGAAAGTAAATGTACACAGTTACACATCATACAAGTAACTGCTGTTGATATTCACAGTCTTGTAGCTACATAATTACTAAAACCTCAGTTACATCAGCTTTTTTAAGACTGGTCCAGTTTCAGCCAGAAGCTCAAAAGAGTGAACTGCAACATTTTAAACAAGATTCCTATAGCAAATCCCAAAGAAAAGATGACTTTTTACCTCTGACTACACTTAGCCAACAGCTTACAGGAAGACTTTCATTTGGGGAATTATCAGATACTACTCAATCCTATCACTGATTGAGCACACTTGTGATAATTTGTCTGTAGCTTTTCACATGATTTCCTATCACCACACTTCTCCAGACTGATGTTTCCCCCATGTTTAGCTGTTCAATATTCCTTGCCAAACAATGCTACCTCTCCACACTTGCTGATTCCCAGGTGTGCCAACTCAACTGCATTTATTTTTTTTTAAATCTTCTAAATCTGAATGCAATGAATTTATTTTCTATTAAATTGCTACTTAATTATAGATACTACAAATAACATTACCATGAGTTCTGCTTCCAAGTCTATTCATGAGCCTCTAACAAAAGTATTTAACCATGTTTGCTTTACCAAAACCCTTCCTTTTTGGTCTCTAGTGGCCTGTTCACAAAAGTACTCCAATTATTCTGATCTACTGCTTCCTTATTCAGCTCCCTTTAGCTTCTGAATACAAGTAACTTGCTACACCTAACATTTCCTTGGTTTGTATAATGCTTTCCTGTCGGTTTCCCATAATGGTCTTCTATGTGTACTTTCCACATCTTTTCTAAAATGTCTCTCCTCCAAAAGCTTTTTAAAAGATGTATTTTGATTATTAAAGCAAAATACTATCTACAAAAAAGTAAAATGTTATCTCTATAGAAGTTACTTTAATTCTCCATGTGTGCATACACACATTTCACCACTGAGTAGCATTCTTCTAACATACCAAAACTCTGCTACCGGATGCAACTTCCATCATCCTTTGGAAGTTTCTCTTTCTGCTCAATACAACATGCTGCTTCTGGCTTCTCTGAGAAGGTGCCTTATTTACGCTACTCTTCACAAACAAAACTACTCTAAAATCTCATCTGGACAGCCACTACTACCAACTCAAATCAAGTCTTATCTCCTCTCATACAGCAAAGCTACCAGGTGACCTAGATAACAAAAGTGTAGCTAGCAATAGATTTTGTGATTTATAACACACACATATAATTCTCAATACTAAGAGCATCACGTTGATAAGTTTTCTAATATTATGTCGTCTAGTATGCAACATCAGTGCCTAAAACATTAGATAGTAACTGGAATGAACAATCAAAGACAAGTTAAGCCTATGATTCAACAGTACACATACCAAATTAGCTATTCTTTGCCATAGAAACTGCTTTTTGATCAAATATATGCTGAAATACAGTAATAATCACTTAGAATCATAGAATCATTTAGGTTGGAAAAGACCTTTAAGATCATTGAGTTCAACCGTAAACCTAACACTGCCAACTTAAACTACTAGGATTTTTTCCAGGAAGAAGCTGGACAAAATCAATCAGGGCTGAACACAGTCTACATTTATTTATAAAAATTTGTTCATTTGACTTTAAAAAGACTCTGTCAAGATTTTCTTGGAAAAGATCAGAGTTCAAAGTCAAAGCAGTTTGCAAAGGAGGAAGAATTCTAAGTCTTGTTTTGGAGACTGAAAGCAGTCACCCTCTTATAAGTCTTGTAAGTCTTATAAGTCTTTTATTACACTAAACAAAGCAACTTTTGTTTCATGTCCTTGAAATATTCCTATGATGTTCCAGAACAACAATAAATGAAATGAATAGGATAAACTGATCGTGGAACTATAGTTCTTCCGCAAAAGAAAAGGACAAGTTACACAATTAAGATGGAAAGAACTCTGCATCACTACTACTGCATCCATTTGATCATGAAGCATGAACCTTTACCCTTGCACTCTGACAATTACCACCATCTAAAGGGCTGATCCAACTGATACTGAGGTTAATGCAACAGCCTCCACTGATCCAGGAGCTGGATCACACCCTAAACAGACTCTAGTAAGATTTCTAACAAGTCACAACTCCGTAGTAACAAAATTCACTGTACATAAAAATCTTACAGATCGCACACGTTACTTTACCTGTGTTGACTTACTTGTGAATCTAGGTCTTCTCCCTTCACACACAGGTTAGCATCTATCACGTTTAACCCAACTAACAGCCCAACAATAACTGCTCCTTCTTCCTCCATCATTAGTGCATGATACTCATAAAATTCACTGTTAAAGAAGAAAATTGCATCTTATTGGTATATTCAGTATATTTATATGCAATAAATTATTAATAAGTGACCTCAATCGGAACTGTTTCTCTTATTTTACCCTTACTCCAACATCCTTAAAGATGAACTGGGTCTGCCCATACTTTCACCTCATAAATATTTAAAAATTGTAAGTGCATTGTTTGTCTCAGAGGCTATTAAAACAGAAATCTGAGCCACAAGCTGCTGGAGGGCTAGGAAACAGGATGCAAGACTTTCTTTGCCTTAAAAAAAATTAAAAAAACCTAACTAAACCAAAGAAAAGCCTCTTCCCTACATACTTGCTATTAGCCACTTTTGAACTGGATACTGCAACAGATGGGTGTTTGGCCACACTGAGTCGGACAATTCTTGTGTTGTTAAAAAACACTAGAGAATGCAAAAGAAGAATGGTAAAAAATTTACCTTGTGTGAAAAAAGGTCTGGACTTTAATGAACATGTGCTTGAAATCAAAGAAGCCAAGTAAGAGATTAAACGGGTAACAGAAGAGAAACAGAAAGGGCTGAAATGCTGAAAAGGTTTTTAAAAGAAAAACACTCCACTAAACAACAGAATACCAACATTAAGTTCCTCATCCTTGCATCATTGAAATAAAGTTTTAGACTATGAAACAAACTGTGCTTTCAATTGAAAAGTCCGTAGTGGTTGAACACCAATGTCATTGTGACATACCAGCATTACCTAGGCATCAAGAAAAGTCTTAAAAATATGTAAGGTTATAGAACTGAAATTAAGATGACAACTTTTTTTCCGCTTTGTGCTTCAACTACCCCATCAGAAAGGAGAAGTTGTAACAGAAGAGAGCAATGCCAGTTTTAGAACTGTGAAAGGAAAGGAAAGTTCAAGGCAATCGTCCTCCATGCAATGGTAGGTCAGTAGGAAACCATGCACATGGTAGGGGTGAATTAATCTCCTCTCCAGAGGTTCCTAGTCCATATTCTGCAGGGCAGAGGAATAGAGTGGGAGCCTTTCCCCATTACCCTCATCTATGAGAGAACAGTCAGGCACATTGCAGAAGGCCCACCTACATGATCGGGAGGAAACATCTCTTCGCCCACCAGCTGGCCCTCAGTCTTGATAAGGCAGTGGTGTTTGGTCCCTCTACCCTGACAGCTGGAAGAAATCAGCCCACAGGCCAGAAGCTACACCTTGCTACGCTAAGGATATGTTAAAAAGTAGCAAATAGAAAATAATAAAATCTTTTAGGACACTAAACCTCTAAAAATAAATTATAAACGAAACCTAATTAACTGCTTACCTGAGAAGATCTCTCTGAATGACTAAACAGCGAAGATAGTCAGCCATTTTCTTCTGCATTAGTGCTAACCGTAACCAGGCCCGGGCACGGCCCAGTGGTGTTCTGAAAAAAAAAAAAAAAAAAAAA
>VZSC01007503.1:203506-228366 GCA_013398225.1 Steatornis caripensis | reverse complement strand
AGGCTGAAAAGAAATGAGTTCACAGATCAAGTAGCCGGCTCGGGTTTTGACCTGCAAGGTGAAGAACGATTTCGGCAGCAATTTTNAGACAAACTGTTTGGTCCTGATTTTTATTTGTTTTCCTGTTCCAAGTATCAGGCTGAAAAGAAATGAGTTCACAGATCAAGTAGCCGGCTCGGGTTTTGACCTGCAAGGTGAAGAACGATTTCGGCAGCAATTTTCCTCGCAGCAGCCAGGTACCTCTAAAAAGTCCCTCGGAACAGGGCAAAGTAAAAACAAAGGTACCACACGCTGAGAGGCGTGAGGAAATCTCGCGCCCTGCCCTTGGGGTTACTGGGCTTGGGCTGCTCCCGGTCGCTGCCAGCTCTGCACCCCTGGGCTGGCACCGGGCCCTCGGCACCCACAGGGCTTTGGGACAGAGGGACCGGGCTTTGGGCAGTTCTGTAACTAAAGTCACGCTGAGCGTGCTGAGCCCTGGCTTCTGACAGCTGCTGCGGGGGGAAGGACGGGCCGTGCGGCCGGGCTCCTGCGGAGCACGAGTTTAAGTAGCGTGACCAGCACCACGGCACCCATGGCCCAGCAGCCGCCGCTCTCAACACGCGGCCCGGCAGCTTGGCTGTTGGGGCGACCCCCTCTCGTCTTAACGTTGCTGCCGCTCGTTACCCGGTGCATTTCAGCGGCGGCCCTGAACATTCCCTTCCTTTACTAACCCGTAGGGATGCACTAGGGTCCTGTATGCTTCTGTATGTTTGAAATGGATCACAGAACCACTGCAGTTGGAAAAGACTTTTAAGATGATCACGTCCAACCGTTAACCCAACGCTGCCAGGTCCACCACTGACCCGTGTCCCTTAGCACCACGTCTCCACCTCTTAAATACCTCTGTGGACGGTGACTGCAGCGCTCCCCTGGGCAGCCTGTTCCCGGCCTCGACAGCCCTTTCAGTGAAGATGTACGCTAAAAAAAGTGGATTCTATTCTACACTCCATAAATAAAGACGCTATTAACCAGTAAGCATGCTGTTAACAGTGCTGGATGCAAACTTAATGCTAATGAATAAAACAGGAGAAAAAGACTTTATTTTTTGGCTGATAGAGAACACATAATTATCATTAAAACTAGTAGGGTGCTAATACTAAGTGTTGTCTATAGTTGGACTAGGTGATCATTGTAGGTCCCTGCGAGTGAACTGTTCCACCGAAATCAGGGTGAGACCTGTAATTCATGACTTAGAATTTCCATAAAGGATCTAGAAGGCAAAAATGAAAATGAAATGCAGCTAATTGAGGTTAACCTCAAAAATCAGAAGCAGCAAATGCTGGTGGGACAGAAGCCAGCTTTAGGAACCTGGGGAAATTAGAAATATGTACTTCAGGTATCAAAATGATATTCAGCCCAGAAGAACGTAGCCTTGCATGCAGGCAGATGGAGAAGGAGCACAGATCGGAAGGGAAGGTTTAAAGAGACCGAGTCAGAAGAAGATCTGTCGTGGATTTCAATCAAAACATCGCTTTGCACTAACAACGTCAATATTGTTTTCATATGTGAATATGCAGTGGGATTACNTGATATTCAGCCCAGAAGAACGTAGCCTTGCATGCAGGCAGATGGAGAAGGAGCACAGATCGGAAGGGAAGGCTTAAAGAGACCGAGTCAGAAGAAGATCTGTCGTGGATTTCAATCAAAACATCGCTTTGCACTAACAACGTCAATATTGTTTTCATATGTGAATATGGAGTGGGATTACATTTAAAGCTAGGAGGTTTGATAGCGTGATCCTCTTGGCTTGCGCGTCCGTGTCTAGAGCGCTGTGTTTCTGCCTGACGCGTTTCAGAGAGGTTGTGGAGACATTCCCGAGTGGGAGCCCGGGTCGTCCTCCCTGCGCGAGGGCTCTGGGAAGCGCTGAGCTTTCCTCGGGGAGAGGGGAAAAGGTGACCCTTTTGAGCAAGCGATGAGGAAAGCAACTTTTCTTTCTGGTTACGAGCGGTAATTTTGTAAATCTGTCAATGGCTTTCATGCAGTAGTAACAGCAAAAACAAACAAAAAACCTGAGAGCTTATTTATCTGGCCGTTTTTTATCAGCTGCAATGTCTACGCTAGCGAGGTGTCTGTGCGCACGCTTGCGTGACTGGAGAAGGGGGTGCGTAAGGGTGCCCTGCTGTGGAACTGGTGTTGAATAGATGATGGAAAAATCCCTGTGTTCGGTAGCAGCGTGGAAAGCTCTCGTTCACCTTTGCCGTTGCCTGGGATCAGGACCCACGAGGAACCAGGGGTGGGAGAGGCCGAGCCGGTCCCGAGTCCCTGCTCGGACTTACACCCCCCCGTCACGGGTGCTCAGGCCAGAAGTGCTGGCTCCCACGCTGCCGTGCCGGTGTGCCGCTTCGGGGCCGTCTTGCTCCCCGTCCTCCTCTTCCTCTGGCGCCCTGGCAGCGGTGTGCGCTTTGCCTCAGCTGTCCAGAGCGCGTGGCAGCTAAGAAATGGTTAATAACTTTTATGGGTTCATTTAATGAACTAGAAATTATTCACACGCTGCACGTGGTGAGTACGACTTCTGTTACTTTTTGATCACCTGAAAAGATAAATGAAAATACTGCGCGCTCATCCACAGAGGCTTTAAAAAAATGAATATAGCTACATTTTCTGTATAATAAATAAAGCGAGAGAACTGCTAGAACTTGGAGAGGCCACGAGGTCAGTCGTACCGCAGCTACTCCCCTTCCGTTCCCACCATGCTGCTGGCGTCCAAAACTCCCCAAACTTTTTGGTGATGTCCCTCTTGCCTAGTGTTTTATTTTTCCCCGTGGCTGCACATCTGACAGCGCGCTTACTCCCGTAACAAGGTGGTAATTCTGATTCTGACTGCCTCCTGGCGCATCACGGGCGGGAGGATTTGCATCTGTGTCTTTCCTAGGAGTGGGCAGGATTAGCAGTAATTGCAGTGTCACCCGGTGCTACGTCTGCCGTCTGTAGGTCACCAGGCACCTTCCTCTCTTCTGTGGCGAAGCAGCAAAGTCTCCGTTACTGCTTGGTGTATCTCCTATCTGGGGATTCAGTAGAGTTTTAGTTGCTCTAAGTCTTTGAGGCGGAGATATTTATACAGCCGATCATTTCTAAAATGGAAGACACGTGGGGCGGAACGGCCAAAGGAGGTTCGCTTTGAGTTTTTAGGAAGGCTCGGAGCGGTAACGGCGGGGGTGTCTGTGGCGAAGGGAGCTTGGCTGTTCTTTGGGTTTTAAACTTCGTTTTGGCAGAGAAAGTGAACCTTGGTACCGAACGTCAGCGCCTGCGCTCGCTCCCCGTGGGTCTGGGCGCCGAGGGCAGCGGGTGGAGCCGCAGCCTGGCGAGAGGGCGCTGCCTTTGCTTCGTACGGCAGAGTTAACGAGGCCGTAAACCACATACACTTTATAGAGCATCATCTATTTTACCTTACTCATTTGCAAATGAACATAAGTGGGTTCATGTGAAACACGGATAATAACCAAGATGCGGTAGGAAATTAATTAGAATTTATTTATAATTACACACCTAACTTGAACCTAGTTACACTATTAGTTACACTATCTGTTTTTAATTGCTTTCATTTTGCGAGTTTCTTCAGACTTTGGGAAATAGGATAGCATTTAATTTAAACAATCTGTGAAGTTTATACCTAGAAACACATGTTAAATCCAAATGCGGTAATTTTTTGCAACTGGGAAATCATGTTTTAAAGAATTAAGCACTCTGTGCTTTAGATGCTTATAGACTGAAGCCCTGGGATAGAACTTAATGCACGTGTAAAATCCTGAAAAAAGGAAAATACATATAGGAATCTAATTCCAGACTGCCATCTCTCTGTCTCCCTGGTCTTACTTATCATTTTTATTTTTGTACGTACAAATGGTAAAGTTATACAAGGGATTGTCTAGATACAGTTTCTAAGAGGTTTTTCTATTTCAAAATTTGTTGCAATTGGAAAAAAATCAAAACCTTGAAGCCAAAAGAAAATGCTTTAAAAAATTCTGCATCATTGAACTTTGTTTAGATTTTTCACTTATTGAAATTTAACACTAAATATGCAGTAGAAGCTCTAGAAAGAAACCCCATTAAAATAGGTACTATAACTATTTTGTTCCAAACCTGGCAGATAGCAAATGGGGAGTAACCCGGTAGTTTGCTGTTGTTAAAGTGGTTTTTTTTTTTTGCAAACTTCTACAAATGAATCTTAGGTGAGATCTTCAAAATTTGCGAAGTGTTTTAATTTCATTAATCTGCAGCCTTGTGCGGGGAAGTTGTGCGTATGCAGTTGACGTGCGACCGCCTTCTTCAGGACCGCAGTATGCGTGTCACTACAAAAGGCGGTCTGTGCCTACGACAAGATTTGCTTCACTTTGTAAGCAAAAGGCCGGTCCGGTGATTCATGAAGTTGTAGGCGCTCTTGAGGCCGGTTCTTGGGGGATGCCGTCCGCAGGAGGCTCTGTGGAGCCGAGAGAGGCCGTGGGGTTGGGAGACCCGAAACAGCGGGGACTGTGCCGGCGGCGGGTACCCCGATGCCAGCCGGTCTTGTGGAAACTGTCGTGCATTAACTCATTTAATTATGCGCAGGAGGGGTTTAGCCTCTGAGGCATAGGCTAGCTTGGGATAACCTTGACCATCATCTCTGGACAGCGGGGCTGGGGGGTTGTTTGGGTTCCACCTCCATCCGTTTCTTAACCGCGGGATGGAGGTGTGGGCCGGAGCGCGGGCACGAGCCACAGCCAGGCGGTGCGGCTGCTGCAGGGAGCTGTGCCTGCGAAAGCAACCTCCGGCTGGCCAGGGCGGCTGGGCGGCGATGCTGGGAACCCCGGGTCTGGGTTAGGAGATGGGAGATGGAGGCTTATGGCTTAATCTTTCAGGTGTATGGTTTTGATGGTGAAAAGCTTCTGCACTGCGTAGCTTGAGCAATAGAGGAATGACTCAAGGTTTGGGTTACGCTGGTTAACGGCGTCTGCCGCGCTGATGTCCGGGCACGCGTGTACATTGTTTTGCAAGGAACCGGCGTGTGTGAAAACGTCTGGACTTCCTGGGAGCTGTTCAGAACTAAATGAACAGTCTTTCCTGTGGCTTCATGGAGTATTAAGGACCCAGAGGTCAACAACCACCGCAGATCCCTCTCTGCTTTTATTTTTTTCCTCGAGAAATTATTTTCCAGTCTCTGTATTGGTCACATTTGTTACGTAATTGCAAAGGAGAGAGGACTGCTTCACGGGTCTGCGTGAAAGCAATTTCTCCGTATCAGATAGTTTGGACGTAAAGATTATATATAGGTGTGAAGAATGATGAATCGGATGCAACAAGATGTGAAATGGTCGATAAAGTTAGTGGAGGACTTGCTGATATCGCTGGGTTTGATTTGAATCTCTCTCCTCTATCACGTTAATATCTTGTTAAAAGGAAAATTTGGCTTTACAGCATCTTTAAGAACTGCGACTGCTTGCTTTTTAAATTTCACATAATGTAGGCTTCTTTATGTTACTGTGCAATCACAAGCTTTGGTATCGTCCGCTGCATTTTACCCTGACGGGTTCCCTCGTGCGGCAAGGCCCGCTCGTGCTCTGCCGTGCTGGAAACGCGTTCTTACCTCTTGGGCGTGCCTGTACCAACGAGGAGCACTTTTTTTTGCTTCTCCCTTTACTGTTTCCATTCTTTCTGGTGGGAAATACTTTGCAATTCAGGATAAGCTTTTACTTTCAAGCAAAGAACTAAGGAGAAAAATACCTTTGGTGTTTTTACTGGGTGGAGTGGTTCGGTGCTGCTGCATGGAGCAGCACCCAACGCTTGGCCACCGTCCTTCTCGCTGCGGGAGTAGAAACATTAAATCTTATTATACGATGATGCTACATTATTAAAGTTTTTCCTCATAGATTTGCTCACACTGATAACTTCTAGATGTTCTTTAAAAGCAGAATAGAAATGGCATGAAAAATTTATTCATACAGTATATTCTATCCTGGAAAATAGTCTGGTCCCCTATCTGCTTGTTGATATAATTAAAACTGGATTAGCTGGGTGGATTACAGAGTTTTCTGAAGTCATTGGGGAGTTTTCAGTCTCTTGCGACCACCCCCTCCCTGAATTTAACTATATGAAGAGCTGGCTCGTGCCAGCGACGTCTGGGTACGTTTCGTTCTTAAGCCTATTCTCTAGTTTCTAACTGGCACATGAGCTCGTGACGGTTGTTGTGGCCTCTGAGACCTGAGCGTGACTATAAACCCTTGGGATTCCCAGTTCAGCAGGACCGCCACGCCAAGGTGCGATAGCGGACTGGCACACAGATGAGCGTGGCTTAGGGTAACGTAGGAGTAATACCAGCGCACGGGCTTGTCCTCGAGCTTTGTCTGGGAGTTCTGGGCGGGCTGAAGGAGGGGTTCAGAACAGTCCACACGCCGCAACCGAATTCCCTGGTGAGATACTGGGCAGTCGTTTTTAAACGGGTGGGGTCATTAGTGAAAAGTCCGGTCTGAACAGAGCGCCTGGCTGGAGCAGGGGACCCGTCTCAGCCGCGTAACGTACCTGTCCTCAATGGCACCTCTCACCCGCCCTGGAAGCAGCGTGCCGTATAGCACGGGGCTGTTCTGACGCCGCAGCAGCGGGTGCCGAACAGTTCTGCGTCACTTTGCTGCTTGTAAAGTGTTGAGGGTTCTAGAGGAAATCCTGTCTTATCTGTGAAGAATAACAACGGAGTATCTTCATCAAGTAACTATATTCACAAGGTTAGCCAGAACTTTTTTTTGGGGGGTGGGGAAGGGCATATTCGTTACATAAAAATACTGCCAGGCCAAAGGATAATGACACGACTTACTCGCATCATAACACCACTAAAGATACTCAGCAGTTACACCGAATGAAAAGATTAGTTGCGTCAACCACAACAACATCCACAAGTATATCCCACGTTTGCCACCAAAGTGAATTTTATATTAACCTCTCAGCAAAAGCCGAGCAAGCAGTCGTTAGTTGGTAGGTTTAGAACGTGTGTAAGATGCAGTATATATCACCTTGCGAATGTTAACAAGTAAGCCTTTCACTGAGACAGAGGTTTTGGCTAGGGTTCAGGACAAGTGTGGAGCACATACGGTGCTTTCTTGTTTTTGAAGGAATTCAAACGCAGAGTCTGAACGCTCGCTGGCAGAGTCAGCCTGGTGCATTACCAGCGTACGCACAGCGACAGCGTGTTACATGGCTAGTTTCCCCTCTCAGATTTCTTTTTTGGACAAAACTGCATAGAAGAGTCTCTGAAAAGGAGTTGCTGTGTTCTGACGCTGTAAAAATAGCTTGGTATCAGCTCATCAGTAAGACGTTGTGCCTTCTGCGTGACACAGAGCCCAACAGAAGAGGCAGGAATTACTGCGTGCGCTGGGTGGGCGACGCTTCCCTCTCTGGTACGCGGCCGTATTTACTGTGATTAAAAAGGGCGGGGGGAAGAACTACAGGTAATTCCTGGGGGCAATTTAAAAGCTGGATTCTGTTGAGCCTGCGTCTTCTCCACTCGAGAGAGGCTTGTGGTAAAACAATAACGAGGAGGTTCTCCTCTCTTCCACCATTCATTGAGAGAACAATTTCTGAATCTGACAATCCTACCCCTGCATAACGTTAAGACTAACATAACGTTCAGTTGAGTAACTCTACGCTCCTGAAGTTTATTAGTGTGTAACGGCAGCGGGGCTGGTATAATGAAGTGGCACACGTAGCCGCTTTGGAGGTGGGATGTCTTATAAGACAGTGTCGGGAATCCTCACTGCAGGTGGCTCGCCCCTTCCGGACAGAGACGGGATACGGGGATGTGCGCAAGGAAAACGCCTCAAACAAGGGTTAACACCTGAACAGTAGCAGAGTTAATCCACCTAGAAAAAACCCCATAGGTTATAACATCTACTCCACCTGGCAGAATCCCTGGGTTTGGCAAGCGACCGCTTCTTTTTCCACCCAGAAGATGCTTTAGCACAGAGGTGGGAGCTCTGCGCGCGTGGGCTGGCGTGCGGTGCGGCACAGCACCACTGCAGCCCCTCCTGCGCCCTCGGCATCCCCAGGGCTGTGGCCGCCCCCCAGCACCCTTCCCGCTGCAACCGCCCGGCTGCTCTCCAGCAGCACCTGGGCAGCACCGCTCTGCGCTGGTCCCCGGCTGCCAAGAATGAAATGTCGGGGTTGCAAACGTTGAGGTCTCTCAGAAGCAGATTTTACAGCCAGAAAGGTCCGTGATGGGTGGCGATAGCCCACGCTGCCTGTGGAAGTAAGCGGGGTGGTCAGCGTGGCTCATTTGGACACAGAGCAACCGCGCTGTTCGTTTCGGAGAGGTTGTCAAGAAAAATTGAAAGCTTTAAGTGTGTGACCTTTTGCAGGCATCGCTTCAACAATAGCTTATTCTACTGCGTCAACTACGGTTGCAGTTATAACAATGAATTTCAATATGGGAATGCAAATTGAGTTCCTAATTGTGAGATTTAATCCGGGGTGTGCTGGGCAGTAATCTGTTAAGTGTTTTGTTCCTGCTAAAGCATTTTAGATTCCTGCTAGAGTCGAGTATACTGTTCCAAAGTTGAAAATACTATGACTGTGGGGAGAGGAAAAAAAGGAAAAATGGCCATGCTCAACGAAAACAGCGCTGGCACTGAAAGAAAAAAGGCTCCAAGCTTTGCTAGGCAGTGAAGTCTTAGATATACAGGTCCAGATTTTCCTGGGAACTTTCCTAAGTGCATCTGGAGAAGGAATGGCAGTACGCGCCTGCCTGCCGAAACGCTACGGCTGCAGATGCAAACTAGGAAATTTCGCATGTACTTTTGCTTGTAAACATAGTTAGTCTGTGGGCGTGCTCAAATAAGCATTTTAATAAATATTAAGATAAATTCTGGACTACTTTCTGCCATTTTTCATTTTAGTACTGAAAAAATAACCCCAAGCCCCAGCAACTCCTGTCTGTGCCAAGTCCAGAAAGTTCTCTGTATGTATCAGGGTGAGAAAGATACAAATCATGTAAGTTAAAAAAAAATAAAAAACAAAACCCCAACTAAAGCAAGCAAACAAAACGAAAGCCCCAAACAAGTGTAAGATGTGGAAGGACTCGGGAGATATGCTTCACGAGTGGGGAGCACGATGTCACCTTGTAATTGCCACAGAAGTAGTTCTGCAAGACTTCCTGAACAAAGGGCAAAGTGTTTTGTAGGTCGTGCAGTTGTCGTTGTGGGCTTTGCTGGGTACGTTATACCGCCTATGCACGTTGAGCAAAACCATCTAAAACTGATGAAACACGACTGTGTATGAAGCTGTACAATTAAAGGTGTAACATCTGCGAAGATAAGGGTCTGGTGGAATTGCTGTGCGTGTCTTTTCCCAGACCAAGTATATGATTGCTTTTGACTTACCAAGAGGCTTATTTGGATAATGACTGCAAATTTGGAGCTACTTTTGTACGTCAGAAGACATCACAGAATTTCAGTGTTATGCCCTTTGGGTTAGCATGCAACTGGAGTCTTTTACAGATTAATGAACCCTGTCTTACAAAGATTAATTTATGAAATATTTGTTGTCTGTTTATATGAAGTCACACCAGCAACGTCTGCTGCGGAGAAATGTGCATACGGAAGGCTAAATTTAAAAGTGAAACGCCAAGGAAAATTAACTTCCTGTGACATCAGGTCATAATTCCAGCGATGACAGTGTGTCCTGCAGGATGGGAATCGTTCAGATGTGCGACATCCTCCGCTGCTGTGAGACGCTAGATAAGGAGTGGGAGGGATTAAACCGTTTCCATTTCTACCCAATTTACTTCATTCACAGAAAATATAAAGCTGAAGGGATCTTATAGGAAGAGCTTGATAGCGAGTAGAACACACCGTAAATAAACAGGATTGGGTTGACCATACTGTTGACCTAAGAAGCATTTACCCTGCCACAGGGAAGGACCTTACCGAGGTCCTGGCTGCCAGGGCGAAGAGGACGTTGTTACACAAATCTGTGTGCAAAAGCAAGAGAAAAAATTTAAAGACCCTAGAAAATACCACTTCTTGAATTCCAAAACAGGGCTCCCGACCTCCAGTGTGTCTTAGCATGGTTTAGTGTGGGTCTTGCGGGGTTTGCTTCTTTTCTGGTTTCGGTCCGCAGTGTCGCAGCCGGGGCGGAACGGCAGAATTCGGTGCAGTCGTTAAAGCCCGCGAGGCGTTTCAAGGTAGATATTTACCAAGAAAGTAGCAGGAGCAAAGAACTCCCTGCTTCAAGAAGGCGGCACTCTGGTTTTGATTTGTTCACAAAAGAAAGAAAATGTAATTTCAATGAATAGTCTAACAAAGTACTCTGAAGGTTGGGACCACCGGCTTCATCTGATCTCTCTATGCAGGCAGAGCTGTTAACTTGAGGGCAGCCTTCGTTTGACTTGCGCACCGCTTTCAGGTAAGCTACCGTTTTCACACAAACCTGCAGTTCTGTGTTTGTGCTTGTTTCTGTAAGTTTAGGGACTGTTCAAAAACGTCCTTTTCATAAGAAAACAATTCTAGTGTTACATAACCCGGCAGAGCGTTTCATTGACGGTCTTTATGCATTACATTGACTTACCCATTTTTTGCTTTTAAAGTGAGAAGTCTGGGCGCCGAGGAAGCGTGGCGAGGTTTAGGTGTTCTCGGGTGAAGCTGAGAACTGCTGTTGGCTGCAGTTGCTGCCTTTCACTAATAAAGTACCCTCTTACGTTTTTTAAAAATGAAATACTACTTTTTTACCAGTACTGGGGTGGTTTTTATTTTTCAGAAGTCTGTTACAGCTCCATGTCACCCCGTGGTATTTTGATCTCGGCGGCCAGGACGGGCGTTTCCAAGCGCCGCGCGCTCCCGGGGCGCAGCGTAACGCAGGACCGTTGTCCCCGGTTGCTGAAGCTGCGCGGGGATGGAATGCCGGCGGAAGGGGCGAGCCTTTCGTCCCCGGTGCCAGCCACGGGAGCAGCTGGGTTCCTGCAGGGGTTTCTCTTGGCAGCAGCTGGCACCGAGGGCATCGTGCTGGTGACTGAGTTTGTGAGCAGCGGAGCAGGCACTAAAGGAAGCGTACTCCGAGCAGGATGGAAAAACCATCCCGAGTGCGTCCTGCCGGCCCGCGTGCCTTTGCAGGGGAGGCAAACGGAGCGGTGGCCCTCTGCTTTTCCGCTCAGCCTCTCCCGACTTTACACGCAGCAGGATTCGGTTTCACTGAATAAATCTTGAGGCCATTTCATGAAAATTAGACCGTCTGTGAAATGAAATGTAAGCATCTGGCAGATGGCTTGTAAAACAAAATCTCGGGAACCACCTGGATTTTAGGGATCTGAGTTACGTGAACCGAGAGGAGCTTTTCTGGCATCGCTGACCTATGTGAGCTTTCCTTTGGAAAGTCTGCATGAAACCAGATTCACAGATGGGATTTCTGTGAAATACCGCGTGTTCCCCGAACGCGGGACGTAGTGTCACCCCTGGTGATTGTCCCATGAAAAAGAAGGCTCATACCTAGCGTGAGGATTTACGAGGCTCTCGTAGTTCATCCAAACAGCCGTCCTTTTTGGGACGGCTTCGGCAGCGGGGGCTCGGAGGGGAGGCGTGGAGCGGGTCTCCAGAGGGGCTGCCTGAAACTGCGGCCGTCCATCCCTCTGCATGCCCCGGACTGGGGATGCCTGCACGGACGGATGCAACTGCTGGGTTATGAATTGGTTCACGCTATTCTCCTGAGAAGTGGTTCTGTTCTCCTCTTCCTCCTCTTGTCCAGTTCTGGAACCGTGTGTGAGTTCCCGAGGTCTGTATTCCCTTCTTTATTAAATATTCTTACATGGCGACTGTGAATAGGGGCAGCGTGGGCCGAGAACTAGCTTCGGAACAGTGTTTCTCCTCAGCAAAGTAAAGCACGAGTAATGCCAAATAATGTTCTTGGACTGAGCACTGTCACTGGAAGTAAATTAGGAACGCTTAAATTGTGTTTTGCTCTACGGGACATCTACCTTGTGTCTCGCCTTTCTTCGCAGAACCAGACCAGCCTTGACGAGGCAGGATGAGCCCTCTGCGAGTTTGCGTGGGAAGGTCACGAAGGTTCTTCCCTGCGAGGCTGTGAGCAAGGTCAGGCTCTGCCCAGTAGATTAAGTCAACTTCTGCAAATTTTCGTATGGTATCAATCACTGAGGAATCTCCTACTTTTGCTTCGTTTTGGCGATTGCTTTTTACCTGGCAGATTCTTTCTTACTCTTCTGTGTAGCTTGTCGCTTGTTATTCGAGAAACTTTACTTCAGGAATTTGGAGCGTCTTGTTATACTTTGCACATCATCGGTTTATGTGTATGAGCTGCAGTAAAGTGCAGTGATTGCTTAAAAACGCTATAGTTACTTAAAAGAGATGACTTTGATTGTGTGTTTTTTGTTCCCATCACAATAACACTTTGCAGGTGATTATTAAATTAGAGATTTTCTTTGTTTTTCTAACAAAAAACCCCAACCTTTTTCATGTCAGTGCCAATTATGAGTAGTAATTTTTCACACTTTACAAAAGAATTTTCTGTCCTGCCTCCACGCCCCCCCAAATAAAGAAGGGCTTTGACACTCTATGACAAGGAGGTGGGGGGTAGGGGTTTTTATTATTATTTTTTGCAAACACAGTGCTTTTGACTTTTCTTTAAAAAAATCTGTTGACTCTATTGAAATGTGACAGGGCAATATTTAACCTGAATAGAGGCATGTTGACTCCTCTTATTAAAACTGACAGTTAAGGACATTTCTCTCTTTATTCCTTCTGATACACGCAGACAAGTCTTCACTGCTAACTAGTATACAAAATCAAAAACAAAAAAATACAGAGTGAGGAGATGAGTACCTTATAAACAATATATGAATGACAATTGCAAGTTTAATCTAGCAAAGAAACCTTTTTTTATCCTTTAAGAAAATTAAAGCCCTTTCAAATTAGCTTGATATATGAAGACAGGCTGACATCATTAATTTTCAAGTATTCGTTCTTCTCCCCTTGCTCCCTGTCGCGCACAGATGTGCGATGTTCCAGGTGCTCTGCATAGGTCCACAGCGACATCTATAGCGAGAGGTGGATTTTGCCTTGGCTCAGGTGGTGGAGGGGTAGGTTGGCTCACGGGTGAGAGACCTGCTCTTCCCCTTCCCTGGGGACGTACTGGGGCGTTTTGCTTTGGCTTTGGTTTTCTTTGTAAGACGACGGACGGTCTGGTGGTACTGCTGGCAAGCTGCTCTGCCTTGGGCTCGGCTTGCAGTGTGAGGTTGGACCTCGATCCCTGCGGCAGCCCGACCTACCTCAAGGCTTTCTGAGAACTTGAAGTTCTTCCCGGCTTGTCGTACCGAAGGCTGAAAAGGCCAACTTGCTCAATTTTTTCCCCAGTTACTTTCTGAAGCAATTGTGTAAGTATCTAACCATGGAGTATGTTTGCGTGCCCGTGCTTTGCTGCTGCGGAGGTTGGTGGTTCTGGGGTAGCAGCAGCATTCGCTGCTCTTTGCCACGTGGCTGTCCCCGGCATTTCCCATCAGAACAGTGAAATACCTAGTGGAAGAGTCCTCTTACTTCGTTACCTTTGCGGAAGGATAAGCTGAGCATTTTTACGAACTTTCGTGCGTATTTTTGGTGGTTCTGTGGCACAAAGTACCAGCCGTTCGTGCATGGCTAGCAGCGAGGCATGCGCTGTCGCTGTCACTGGATGAGAAGAAAGAGATTTAAATATAAATGAACAGGCACTGAAGACAGCAGGTCAGGCTTTGCACGGTTCCTTTGTCTAAGGTGGCCGTACCACAATAACAGTAGCTGTCCTGCTACCACGGAGGCTGTGAGTTTGGAAGCCCCTTTACTCTGGCTGACGTAGCCCGTCCAGGACCAAGAGAAAGAGGAGCACCAGGGGAGCCAAGAGCGGGAATTGCGACGTACCCGTGGTCTTTGTTACACAACGCGGCCGGTAGCTCTGCCTACGTGGTCTCAGAAAATATTCGTTATTTCTGGAAAAGGAATCAGTTTCAAAGTAGCACTAAATAGAAGTTTATACCCTCTGATGTCAGGGGTTTGAACGCCACATACGCAAGCCGTAGGAAGTAGCCCGATCCTAACCTCGTGCCATCCGTTTGAAGAGCAGAGTGAAACCTAGCAGGAGATGAAACAGCAGTTGTGATGGTTAGACCAACACTGTGAATCCTTCTCTTTGCATCAGTCGGTTAATTTAAAAGAGGGGGAAGTCAGACGTATATTGTGTGCTTGTCTCAGATGAGATTAGGAGAATCTATAATGCCCCAAGGCAGACGGCTCAGACTTTTACAAGAAGTGGACTGATACGCTGTGTGTCACGCGGGTTCCACGGAGGCATTTGGGATCTGTACACACTTTCATATAGGTTTGAGAGAAGGATTACCAGACGGTTAGCTGTATTGTTTAGAAAATCCTGGATGGGCACTCAGAGTAGCAGAAGAAAGGACTGACAGAAGAAACAGAAGACCAAACCTGTGGATTATAGAATTTATGGTGTTGAATGTCCTGCAAGCCCAACTGAACCAAAGGTACAAAACTTAACATCTTTTCTAGTGGGACTTGCGTCTCAGAATTAAGCTGCTGGGGAATTTTTGGTTTTGAGTAACCTCGGTGCCAAAGCTTGTACGTATGCATCCAAGCCACAAAAGGTGACCCAAATCTGTGTGGAAAGTACGTGATGTGGTACCTTAGTTAAAGTACGCGTGGTTAATAGCCGTGTTGCACATGTGACTAAGTGATCAAGGACTCTGTATGGGCAGAAAATGTCTGTGTTTAGACTCAGGGACAAATGGAAACCGGCAGGCGATCAGTGCGCAAGAGATGGGGATGTGACATGTTCTTGATAAAGCAGAGGTAGTATTTATACCAAATCGGCCTCACGTGCTGTTGTCTCGTCGTTTCTGCTCTCAGGATACCCACAGGGTCTATCTCATAAGTCTGGCTTTAACTTTGATGTGCCAGCCTCCTTTGATTTGTGTCAAGGCTGTAAACTTTGTCTCGCCCCAGGATCTGCTGTCTGCTCCCGAAGCCCCGGCTCCATCTTGGCAATGATCACCCTGCCCCTGCTCCCGCAGCCTTCGCTCCAGCAGCCTTGCTCCTCTCGGGTGTGCTGCAAATATGTTCAATGAGGTGACTTCCCTGCTCTGACCACATCACAGCTCTGTTTAAGGCCCTTTGGCTCCGCTGCATCCAACAAAACCTCTGCCTTTTTTTCAATCCCCTTATAGTTTTCCCAGAGCTTACTTCTCGGTCATGGTTTTGTTTGCATGCCTGCCCTCGTTCTCATCCTCTCTGATTACCTGATTTTCTGATGAGTATTTTTGCGCTTCCTCGCATACTGTCACTAAAGAGTGAGAAAAGCACTCAAAGTCCCCAAAGCCACTGCGCTCCCTTCTTTCACATCTGAAAAAAAAAAATCTCTGCCTACGAAAGACTGCAGCCTGGTAATGGCAGAGCAACCAGTGAGCTGCGAGCGACGCGGCTCGCTTGCTGAGAGTTGTTCATATCCACTTACGGTTAGTGCGTGCTCTCCCCTGCCACCTATCCAGCCCCACTTACTAATTTTACCCACTTCTACAACTTGACATTTAACTTGTTGGCTCTTTAAGGCAGATGCTGTCATTTCTTCCATTGGTACAGGATTTGAAGGTGATGCCACAATATAAATATGAAATAATAATAAACATGCAGTATCAAACATTGATAAACTTGGGTAGAAAGTATTTGAGATGAACAGAAGTCTCTCCAGTTCTGAAAAATGCTTCCATCCCTGCCGACAGAGCTCAGCCTGTACCGACTGCGGGTCTGGAGGTTTTTAACTGTTTGCGGCTGGAGCCTTTGCGTAATCCGACCTTTGGTTCTGTTTATTGTTAGGCAAGGCAAATACGTGAATCGCTATGGATTCTTTAGCCCAAACCCCATGGTGCTGAAGAGCACGTTATTTCATTTTGAAAGCGTGATGAAGCAGTGGCTATCATGGGAGCTCACGTTATGGGAGCAAATGAAGCAGGGCGTCTTACCTGGTACGTGTGCTGAAGGGAAGAGGTCTCTGTGGTGCTACACTACAATAGATTTTTTTTTTTTAAAATGTATCAAGAAAACACCATTTTAAAATACAGTAAATAAGTGTAAGCGCATGGTGCTTAGGCAGAGGAAGCTTAAAAAAGGTGAGATACTGTATTTGTTAGGTTCAGTAAAGAAGCAGCGCAGAGACGCGTGGTGGTAACAGCGAAACCCGCGTCCTGTGTCGCGGAGAGCCCAACGCAGCTCCAAGGGCACAACTGCAAATTAATGGGATGTTAGATTGGATGTCTCTTTTTTTTTTTTTTTTGGTGGGAATTACTTCTTTACCCTGTGAAGGCACTGACAGCACTTGCCTCCTTGCTGTTTATGTAGCTTTTTCAAAAAGTGAGTTTCCAGTAATTTCTCTAACAGCGAGGAAGGGAGATCAGTCTTCAGCAGGAATTGTGGCTGACATCACACAGGCTCCCTGAAGAAAGGCACTGGAAAACTCATGAAGTGTTAAACTGCGCACAAAATTCACGGAGCAGAGAACGAGCCCTTGGAAAGGGACACGACAAAAGACGGTCGCTCCAGGAACGGCACAGTGTCCTGCAACGGAGCGATTCTCGCTGAAATGAGAACGTCAGTCTGGGTTTGACTCGTGGGCAGGTGTGGCATTCGTTAGAGGTACAGCACTGCGCGGGCATCTTCAGTAAGACGTGCTCTGTAATTTTAAAGCAACAACGTGTTCAACCGTGCTGCAAGTGAAGGGGGAAGTGTAGAAAGTGCAGTGGGAGTTTCCTCTTCGCGCCCCTCAAATGTGTTGGATGCGGTGAGTTTACGTAGGTGCAAGCGTTGACTGGACAAGCGCGTGGAAAGAGAAATCCACCAAGAGATACTAAGCCGAGACTTCTGCTCGGGAGGTCCCTGCGCAGCAAGCTGTCGGAGGCTGCGAGAGCGTTTAAGGGAAGTATCGCTATGTGCCTGCTTGGTTTTTACGCTCCTCCCTGGGTACCTGCTTTGGACGACCCTTGGATGCTGAATACGGGACTAAGAGGACATTTGGCTGGACCCAGCACAGCCGTTTGTACGCTCCCTTCTCATTTGCTACAGGCATTTAGAGAAAGCAGAGAAATACGGCTTCGGTAGTATTTGTCTTGTATACCGGAAGGATCACAGGAGAGGTCCGGTCGGGGTATTACGCGTACGCAGCAGCGCCCTGTTCTTACGCTGTACCCCAACACGCAGGTTTTAAGGTGGTCCATCAGAGCGAAGCTGGCCATTCGGGATGTTTGCGATGCGGCGGTATGGATAGTCACGCGATAACAAATTGCTTTGAATCGCCGATAGAATTACTCATTTTGGCCCTTTGAAGGGTTATCGGAGGGTGTGTTTGATGAGGGCAGTGTACCGTTAAGAAGCTGACTTTCATTTGCGTCTTGTCTCCATTCAGTCTTGCAGCTGAAGCGAGGTTCAGTTTAGAGTTGAGCCTTAATTTCAGTGTTGTATATAAAGCTTTTAAATACATCTTTATTCTTCAAAAGAAGTAAACTTTTATTACACTTTTTCTATTGTTGTAAATTTGATTGGCCAGATGTTTTTTCAGGCTTACCATGGTTTTGTTCAAAAATTCTTTTTGTAGATTTTGACTGGGGTCTGTTTTGGTGATGAGGAAGCTATCAAAGGGGGAAAATGATTATTTTTTTTTTTACACCTTAACTTTTGCAGATGTTATAAGTTCTATGATTTCCCATGTTTTCAGTGTATCTTTGTTTTGGTGAAATAAAACTTCCTGAGGCATGACAAACTCCCTCACGGAGATACTTCAATAAGGGATATGGAAGGTAGTGGTAAGCACGAGGGGACACGTTGCAGTTTCTTTTGAAAACGACACTTGTATTCACACCTGGAAGGGACGCGGGAGCCCAGCACAAACACAGCGTGCCCTGCTCGCGTAACGGCTACCAGGGCACGACGCTCCCAGGCCCTCCCGCTCGCGTTGGTGCCTAGGCTTCTCTCGGGAGTCGTCCCCCAGACACCTGGCTGGGCACCTTCCCCGGCGTCCCAAACGGCAGCCCGGGGTTTTACCCTGCTGTAACGCTGCACTACCTCTTTGTTCCCTGCCTGCCTGGGGAGGGAAGGGAGAATAAACAAAGCGGGAGGAGTAGCTAATGCATTCCTTGGGACGTGAGCCCAGCACTTGTTACGGTGTTTTGTTGTGGGTGGAGAGCAGTCAAAGGGTCAGGGCTGCGGGGATGAAGGGAGGCAAGCTGCACGTTCTAGGCTGAGCACCGCCTGCCGTCGGGAAACGTCGCCCATAGCTGCAGGTCGGCCCGTGAAAGGGCCCATGTGGGCAGGCTCTGGTCCGTCTGGCCCTGTCCAGTCTCTGGGTAAGTGACACACAGGCAAAGGCAAAGCATCCTGTTTGGAAGCGAATTAGGAACTCGTGGCCCCGTAGCGCTGGCGGCATTTGAACACAGGCCTTGAACGGTTAGTCTTCAGTGGGGATTAAGGACAGGCGCTGACAGCGATGCCCTGCTGCTGTCTGTCTGTTGTTCCCTGCCTTGTGCAAGCCGCTTCCTCTCCGTAAGCCTTACTTAAGGAATGTTCCGTCTTGAATTCAGGGTTGACTTTCTCTGTGCAGCTTCTTGATAGTTTACGTGAAAAATGCAATGGGCGTTAGTGGCTGGGAGGCAGGTAAGGGACAACGGGTATTGACCTCGAGCACAGCCATCAGAGCATGCGCTTGACAAATTCAGGCCAAAAAATTAATCGGAGAGAATTTGTCTTTAAAATACGTATTAATTTAAGCCTTTCTCTTTCAAGAATAACATGTATACGATGGTTGCAAGCGTTACTGCTGGCTGGGAGCTGTTGGCACTGAACCACAGGCTGCCATGCACACAGCCTCAAGAACATTGCCAAGCCGTTACACTGTCCCTTTGGCTTCTTCTGATTAAGAAGGGACGTTGGAGAGGTGATGATGTTTACAACCGTAGGAGATTGCGTAAGAGAATTCCGGTTTGTAGGTAAAAACCGGTCTTTGTTGGATGAGATAACTAGTGTATAGCCAAGTACGCTCACGTTTACGCGTTATCCGTGTACGTGTATTCTTTGTTTTACTTTGTAAGCCGCAATGCAGTACCCACTCCGTGCTTCTCCCCTGAATTAGGATATTCTATATACATTCCAGCTTGAGTCATATTAAAAAGAATTAACTTTAGTAACACCACATTGTACGAGGAATGGCTATCTTGGCTTGTCACTGTTTGGGGTCCTCAGGTCAACCCCTTTAATTAAGTCTTGTAACGTTAAGAGTAAATTCAATACCTATCCTACCCTATCAGAGCTAACACTCTTTCCTGCGCTGCCTTTTATCAGCATGCCCAATTTTCCACCTGGAATTTGTTTTAACGAAGCCCAAATCCTATTTTGTCCAATGCTGGAGGCTGTATGGAACATTCTGCCTGTTACTCTGTTATCCGCGCTATGAAACTGTAAGCTGCATTTTGATGTCAGGTTAAGCTATTATGGTACAAATTGTGTTTAATATATTTTTAAATACTTTCTTTAATATTTTATGGGGTTTTTTTCCTATTGAATTAGCAGTAAAACAGCAGCGCTTCATATTTCAGATCTTTTTCCACCTTTCGGAGGCCTGCGTTCCACATGATCTGGTTACCAGCTGGACAGCCAGAGGCTGAACATGAAGTACAGCAGACTTCATTTCTACCCAGCGTTGAAGCCAGAGTGTGTTTTTCCACAAATAACCTGCTTTCTTATATACTCCCTTCCTATTTTAATTCCACCCAAAAGATAGAGATGTTGCTTTTCCCCAACTTTTACTCTGTGGGC
The DNA here is from genome assembly GCA_013398225.1 of Steatornis caripensis. Taxonomy (NCBI): domain Eukaryota; kingdom Metazoa; phylum Chordata; class Aves; order Caprimulgiformes; family Steatornithidae; genus Steatornis; species Steatornis caripensis. The sequence goes on along the minus strand of VZSC01007503.1, from coordinate 208,525 downwards.
CACCAAAACGAAGGAAATTCAATAAATGGATTTTTATCTGAGAGGAGGGTGCTCGCTCACCCTATGTGCACATTTAAATATCCATGTAAATTACACTTCCAGTTCTATTTAACTCTGAGATGAGCAGCTCTCTTCAGGTGAGAGCTGTGGCATGACGTTGTCAGACTTTAACAAGCGTGAAAATAAACGGAGCTGTTAAAATGCAGGTTGGACCGACAGTGGGATCCACGTTTCTGACAAACCCAAGGGGTGCAGAAGGAACTGCAGGAAACTGGTGCTGCTGCTGCTGCTTTTGAAACAAACGAAAACCAAACCAACCAAACAAAAAAACCCCAAAAAACCCCAAAACACAAAACAAAAAAAAACCCAAAAGAAAAAAGCCATGGGTGATCCCAGCAATTACTGTCTGCTTGAAGCAAATTTAACCCTTAGAAAGGGAAGGGGAAAAATTCTCTGTCGCTCCCTCCGAGCGCGTGGGGGCTGTGCCGGGGAGACTGGTGCAGGAGCTCCTGCTCAGCACCGGGACGCACACCGTGGTGCTTCGGAAGCTGTCTGCTTTGGGAAACTTCCTTTGGCTACAAGAATCGGTCGAATCGTACAACTGCGAGAACGTAACAGAACATGCTTTCGCCAGTTTTCCTGCCAGCGTTGTCAGAAGGGAGTAAGGTGTACCGGAGCGATTCAAAGCAGTCTCGGTGTGTCTCTAGCAGAAGTTTGCACCGGTGCAGAGAGCTCACCTCCGGTGAGATCCGTGTCGATTCTCTCGCGTAAGTGTGTCCTTAGAATTGAGCTCCGCTCAAGTGCCGTTAGGCTTGTAAAGGTTGTTCGGGCAGTTGCTGACTTCCACAGACCCCGTGCTATTTTTGGTGGCTTTACGCCGGTTAAAAATGATTGGAGCCCGGTAAGCTATGCGGTATTTGAGTATGTGTAGTGCAACACTGCACGCTTACTGTTATCTGTAGGGAATAGCTAGAAATTGGTAAATAGCTGTTTTGTCACTAAAGTCAACGTACGTGTAAACAACACACAGGGAGAGAATCTTTGAGTAAGAAGTTGCCGTTTCTGTAGTGATTTTTCAGGGTGAAGCCACAATTAGCGTTAGCAGCGTTTCCCAGACTCGAAGGAAGAGTGGTGGTTTGCGTGTACTTCACATATGAAACAAAAACCCGTTTGTTCCAAACGGGGTGGGGTGTCAAACACTTGAACTTGTCTGGTTTCAGCATGTGCTCCTCTTGTGAGCATGGTTAATTGAATGCAGTTTAAGAAGTTAAATGAAAGTTATTTTTTGCAGGCTGTCTTCCAAGTTTTCCCAGTCCTAATGTTCTTACTGTAGTTGTTCCATTAAACAGCAGCCACGTATGTGTCTGTGTGCTTTTGAGCATACATCTGTTGTGGGTGCGTGTGCATGTGCCTGAACATATGTACGAATTAAGTGGAGAGCAATATTGGCTGAACGAGGGAGACATAAGGTAGCCACCTGCTCCGACACAACGTTTAGCGCGTACGTACCGAAGAGGAGAGATTTAAAAACAATTAAAATCTCGAATGTGCTTGTGAGAGGAAAAGAACAAACTAAACTAATTTAAAGTAGTTTTTCCCTTAGGATGGTAATTCATTGACAGAATTACCCTGCTGTTGAAATTGGGCCTGTTGTTTGCACAGCAGAGCGCATGAGATAAATAGCAGTAATAGCCGTTCTCCACATTTAATAAACTCGCTAAAATTTCCTTATTCTTGATCTATATTATCACGCTTCTTTTTTGCTTTCTAGTGAGAAACCAGGGATGTCTTTGGTTTTTCTGTAGCTACTCCGGGCGCACAAAAAGCTCGTGTGCCGTCTGAAGTGGGCCGGGGGTCTGGAGGCAGCGGAGGACTGCAGGGTGAGAGCGCGGCACCTCCGAGCCCGTGCCTCGCCTGCTGCTGCCCCTTCGCCGTCTCCGAGGTCTGGCTCTCTTTCCTTCGAACGCGTTGCCAGGCAAGGCGCTGTCTGCTTACTGCGAGCAGCAATGCTATCTCACGTTAATACCTGCGTACCTAGGAAGACCTCACTGGTGGCTTGGTGTGTAACTTCCCTTTCAGTATATAGCACTTTACGTGAACACATCCGGTGAGGAACAGATCAGAGAGCTGCAGAACACAGAAGTCTATCAGTGCAACGGCTGTGGGTCTGAAGACACAAAACAGGAGAGCAGCAATGGAGCTGAGCCCCCGCCGCCAGCCCTTCAATTGCTCCCGAGCCTGGGGACTTCTGAAAAACTTGCACGGGGAAATTGCCGCAGAGTCGCTTGAGGTGAGGACGTTAGCTAGCTCGGTGCTAAGTCTGTGTGGACAGCCTCTCAGGGCAGGGAGATCTCCTCTGTGTGAGGTAACGCAGTTTCCCAACGTGGTGAGATCACCTTAACGCCCACGGAGAATTGCGGCAGCAGATCCCGAGTGCTGGGACTCTGCCCCGAGCTCTCGCAGCGCACGGGCTTCCTCTTGTTCCAGGACGTGCTGCCGTGCTACGCACGACGCAGCCGGCTGCGCGAGGGGCTGAGAAGCGGACTGAGGCAGGATTTCAGGAACTGGGACCTGATCTTGGAGGGAGCCCGCCACCCCAGTTCATTCTGGCCTGGGGCCGGCAGTGGGAGGGCAGGCAGGGTCGGAGCACAGGAGCGGGCGGGCGGGCGGCACTTCTGTCGGCAGCGTGGCAGTTGGAGGAGCCCGGGAGTTGCTGAAAGCGCTTTGGCTGGACTGGATCTGGCTACGTTTAGGCTTAATCCACCACTCAGAGTATCTGCTTTACTTGTAAACCTCTTGTATTTTGCTGGTCTGCGTCACATCCTCGTAATTACTTGGACGTGGGACTGGTTGTTGTGGTTTCACTACGCCCTGGCTAAAAGCAATCCTCCGATATTTCTGCACAGCCGCCTTGCTGTTATTCTCGCAATTTGCCTGGCCTAATTGCAACGAACGGCCAGCTTCAACGTTAATATCCAGATCTGCTTGGGAGTCGGGAGGGACAAGACACGTGAGCTGTAAACGTCTGGATGTTTGCAAGCGCTTGTGTGAGGGGGTCGAAAATTCGAGCTGCGTGCCCTTTAGTGCCAGCGCTCCTGAAGTAGGGCTATGATGATTCAAATTTTATCCGAACAAGTGTCCTTACGGAAAGCACCACTTGGAAACAAACTTCACCGATTCCTTGCTCCTTACCAAGAGCAAACTTGCTGCTTTTCATTAAGCCGTTTGATTGCTATCAAGCTCCTTGTGTCAGTGCCAAAGGCAGCCCGGGCTTTGTACAACGTGGCGGGTAATTGTGCAGTTTCTGTGGTCCGCTTTCGGAACAATGTCTCAAAAATCTTAAGCGGCTATCACTTTTCATGGCTAATGAACTGAGGATCTGGGAATTAGATCCAGAGCCAATTCTTGGATTAAACCTTCTGAGCCCAAAACAAGGCTGTCTTCAGGAATAAAAAACAACCCGGAGCCGCTGCAATAGGGTACTACAGCGTGTGACCTTCATGATGTGAGATAAGTGACCAACGTGAAGGGTACGGCAAAAACTAATCAAGGAGGAGGGATGAATACCAAAGGACTTGTCTGAGAGTCAGTAATGCAATTGAGGGGCAGGGGCTGGGGGGGGGACTTGTTTGTTTTTAGATGTGATTTCTAAAAGGCTTTTTTGGTTTCAGAAATATTTGAAGCAAGTATCCCTCAACATNTCTTGTATTTTGCTGGTCTGCGTCACATCCTCGTAATTACTTGGACGTGGGACTGGTTGTTGTGGTTTCACTACGCCCTGGCTAAAAGCAATCCTCCGATATTTCTGCACAGCCGCCTTGCTGTTATTCTCGCAATTTGCCTGGCCTAATTGCAACGAACGGCCAGCTTCAACGTTAATATCCAGATCTGCTTGGGAGTCGGGAGGGACAAGACACGTGAGCTGTAAACGTCTGGATGTTTGCAAGCGCTTGTGTGAGGGGGTCGAAAATTCGAGCTGCGTGCCCTTTAGTGCCAGCGCTCCTGAAGTAGGGCTATGATGATTCAAATTTTATCCGAACAAGTGTCCTTACGGAAAGCACCACTTGGAAACAAACTTCACCGATTCCTTGCTCCTTACCAAGAGCAAACTTGCTGCTTTTCATTAAGCCGTTTGATTGCTATCAAGCTCCTTGTGTCAGTGCCAAAGGCAGCCCGGGCTTTGTACAACGTGGCGGGTAATTGTGCAGTTTCTGTGGTCCGCTTTCGGAACAATGTCTCAAAAATCTTAAGCGGCTATCACTTTTCATGGCTAATGAACTGAGGATCTGGGAATTAGATCCAGAGCCAATTCTTGGATTAAACCTTCTGAGCCCAAAACAAGGCTGTCTTCAGGAATAAAAAACAACCCGGAGCCGCTGCAATAGGGTACTACAGCGTGTGACCTTCATGATGTGAGATAAGTGACCAACGTGAAGGGTACGGCAAAAACTAATCAAGGAGGAGGGATGAATACCAAAGGACTTGTCTGAGAGTCAGTAATGCAATTGAGGGGCAGGGGCTGGGGGGGGGACTTGTTTGTTTTTAGATGTGATTTCTAAAAGGCTTTTTTGGTTTCAGAAATATTTGAAGCAAGTATCCCTCAACATTCACATGCTGATCAGGGACAGAATGAATTTAGTGGCCTCAGCGTGCCCCTGGTGAACAGGGAGTGGGAGAAAACCCCCCAAACGGTTCTGCGCACAAAGGAGCGGCGTGCAGTTGGCGATCTTGGCGGCGGGTGGGTGGTCTGCATTCAGAGGGAGGGCTGAAGGCAGATTTCGCCCCACAGTCCAATAATATTTAATAATTGCATCGCAAAACCCGCAATCTCCTCAGCACCGGAAAAGCCAAAGAAAATACCTGTATAAAGTATAGATTTCAACACTTCCAGAAAAATGAGAACATGGAGAACAACTGGAAGAGTTGCAAATAGCGGCTTTAACAGGAAAATTCCAGAATGTGTTCAAAGTAAATTAGCTACTGCCGTGCCTCCTCGCGCTCCCCCCCCCCCCCCCCCCC
>VZSC01007503.1:182261-203370 GCA_013398225.1 Steatornis caripensis | reverse complement strand
TCCCCCCCCCCCCCCGGCCCCCTTTTATTTGCTTTGAATTTCCCTTCCGCTCTCTTAGTTGACAGCATTTGCACTTATTTCTGTTAGGGAACACGGCCATTCTTTTTTATGGCAAGGTGAAAATAATTTTATTTTCATCACTTTTCCCCCACTCCTGTGATGGATTTACTTGAAAAAAAATAATGACGGGCTTCACAAACTGGCCTGACAGTTGTGATGCAGAGAGTGAGCTGGCTGAGCAGGGACAGTGAGGCATCTCTGTACCTATTATGGCAAAAATCGATAATGCTTTCTGTAAATTGCTCCTCCCAAAGGAGATGAACAAATGCAGGAGACAAGGGAAGCCATCATTCTGTATGAAAGCCCCTGCACATTTGGACCAGTGCAATTATCAGGAAGGGCTTTTTTTTTTTTCTCTCTTCTTTTCTCTCTTGTTTTGGGGTGGGGAGAGCGTGGAGAAGAAAGTGAGAAAGACCGGGATGCAAGAAAGAAGACCTATTTCTCAAGAAATGCTAATTGAAGGCTAAGATTCTGTAGATTGTCCAAATATGTTGCGTCTGTGGGGCAAGGAAGGAATTAAGATAGTTTCTGGAAGTACTCATACTCACTGAGCGGCTTTGCGTTCTGATTGTACATTCAGACTTGCCTATTTATTTTTTTCTGAAAGACAGCGGTTCTCTAATGGTCTAGAACCACGAGGTTCTGTTAATCCTCACACGTGTTCTGTTACCACGAGTGGAAATTCCACAGAGTGTCAAGAACCGATTTTTCCTATTGTAGAGTCATAGAAATTATTCATCGAGTGGTATGGAAGGTAACCTGAAAATGAGTAGAGAAGGATGTGACACCTTTGCTATTGCTCGGACTGACTGGGGTAAAGTCATTATTTGTCTAGTAAACAAGGAGTAAAGGGAGTACGAGAGACTTACGCTCAGTGAAGGTGCAGAACTTGAACAGAAGGGATGGTGAGGAAGTAAGGGGATGATAACTCGGTGAGATGGTTTGCTCGTAGGGGCTCGCGCTTCCTCTGAAGTGTGTCGGATGACCGCTGGTACGTCCTGCGGCACGTTCGCCTCTCATCAGAAGGACGTTCCCTTTGTGAGTATCTTTAAGAAAAGAACATGAAGCTGATGCTATCCAGAATGGAGACGGATGTAATAGACATCGGGAATGAGGATCTTCGTTACTGGGCATTACATCGTAACTGGTTTCATACGAGGCCTTTGGCAACTCCTACAATTTCGCCAAGTCTCAGCTCTCCCATCACAGAAGTGAGATGGGTAATAACACTTGTCTTTGTTAAGGTCTTCAGTTTCTTCAAACAAAAAATAGTTGAATGCTTCGTATGTCATTGGCAGTACTTACTCTGTCCAGCAAATAGACAATATGTTTTTGTGAAGACATGTTGTGATACCCCTTCCTGCCTACACACTGGAAGAGAAGCACGAAGCACAGCTCCTCAGCAATGTGACGATAAAAAATGTGGCAATGGGCTGTTCTATCACCTTTCTCTTAGCCTGGCATTTCTGTTTCAGTGAGAAAAACAGCAAAAATATCACGGACGAATGAGACGTATGTACAGAGTTGTTCCTTATCCTAGTTGGAAGCTAGACAAGAGATACTGCAGGCAGGTACTCAAATATAAAGTGCCCTGAAGTTCAGAAAGACTTTTCAGAAAGACATATCTGGAAAGGGCATTTGGCAAGTTCAAAAAAAAAAACCCACAGTAGGTAAAAGAGTTCAGCATCTATCACCTTGAATTAAATCAAAAGTGAAAGGAGAGGCGCTGGTGGGAGACACTCAGCCCTTCAAAAATCTGTCTCCGAGCTGTTGTCCCAGGAACACGGTGAAGTGCTTGGGGCTGTATTGCCAGGTGTGGGGTCATACCAACAGCAAGAACGTAGTAGAGCTCTCACTGTGTGGTGTGTGTGTTGAACTAGTGACACAGTGTTGGATGAGTTAAGCTGCTTTTGCAGTGCTAGAGATGTGTGTCGAGTGAAGATGGATAAATAACGGAAAGAAAGGCTGTGATGGAAAAGTACTTGAGAGCTATTATTTGCTCACATGGATTTCCTAAATTTTGTTTTCTAACACTGTAATTCTTGCCTCTTGATTGGTTTCGGTTTCTTTGGCAAGTTTTTTGTTCGAGTGCTAAGTCTCTCTTCGGAGTGCTAATAATTGCTTCAGAGTTTGTGTGAAAGAAAGTGTACGTTTTAATTCCAGCAAACCATTTTGTTAGAGCGATTTCATGGTTTGTTAAAAACACAACAGCGGTTTACAGTTTTTGTACGTCTTCTGCACCACGCAGACGTTTTTTTGATGAGTGCCTCTTTGTCCTGTGGTAAGCGCCTACGGACTGATGGACGTCTCGTGTCGTGTTCTCAGAACCGGAGAAACAGCCTGAGCTGCTTTTCTCTAACGCCTCTGGAACAGAACCCTCTTTGGCTGGTTAGCAGATGAGCGTCGGATCAAGTTTCTACTTCGGCAGTAAGAATCCACGGGGAAGATGCCCAAGCGTGTTTCACAGCGGAAGCCGTTCGTTGCGAAGCGGGGTGTTTCGTTGTTCCCGCTGTTGTTAGGTTGAGAAACTGTGACGGAGCAGGAAGTGAGGGCGCTCCTCCTCGAACCAGCGTTCTGTCTCCCTCTCGCGGAAGGGAAAAGCATAGCTTCGCCGGTTGTGCGAGCGCAGGAATAGAACAAGCCAAAATGATTTGCTAAAATCAATAATTTTCATGTTGTCTTAATGCATCTAAAATATTTAGAGGAAATATGTTTAAAAGCTCTTGTTATGGTTTACATATACTGCAAGTTTTAAATAATGAATTTGAAAAATGCTTCTGAAAAACAAGGGTGGCTCTCGTAACCAGGAGGCGAGTCTGGGAACCCAGCATGCTATAGGTCAAGAAAGGGCAACTGGAAAGGTAACATCCATCAGACCTGTGCCAGCGGCTGGGTATTGGTGATCTGCTTCCGCTAGCAGTAGTTATTCTTCTGAAGGGAAAGCCTTCTAAACAAGGCTGTGAATTGGTTTTCATGCTCGCATTGACAGATTGGGAAAGCAGTTTGTTCTACCAAATTTAACAATGATATATCATTATCACAACTTTGGGGGAAATCTATAAAATCAATAAGTTTGTAGCCTGAACAGGATTTGTATCGCTTGCTTGCTGTGCTGGTGTCAAAGCGTGAGCATATGGATTGAGTCACAGCCTGAGATCAATGGAATTTGTGGACAGTAAGCTCAATAACAAGCCCTTCTGAAAAGAAATAGATGTAAAAAGCAAATTTACTAGAGTATAAAAAAAAAAAGCTAATATCTTTTCCGTGCCTGGCTGTAAAGTGCTGTTTGGCTGCCGTTGGCTGCTGGTACTTTGAAAGCTGTCTAGGGTATGTGCTTGCAATGCTGAGTGCTGCTGCTGCTCTCTAGTTCCATGCATTGCATGTACAGTTGGATGCTTCTGTTTGTAGGGCTCGTATTAGGAAACTAGCCAAGAATAGGAGGAGGGGGAAAAAATAGCCCTTTATATTGTAAACTGAATAAAGAATAAAAACAGTCAGTGTGTCTGCTGGGGAAAGACCATGGTGGCTTTATTTACTTTGTACTGGCAGGGCTTGCTAATGGAGAAAAATAAAAAGGCATAATTAAATAGTTTAATGAATTCGCAGCTCTTTTGTTTGAGTGGGGCTGGGAATGCATGTTCCAGAGGGCCTCACAAAGAGCTCGGCTGGTAGTGAGTTAAAAGTAGGAAATCAGTCCTTTGAAGGCATTTTTATACTTCATTATCCCAGCATGTAAAATGACTTGTACTAAACGATTGAGGATTTTTTTTTTCACTCTCTCTCTTTCTCTCTTCTTTTTCTAAACAAAGGAGAGCATCAGGGCGGCAGGAGCATAATTCCCCTCAGTGTCCTAGAGCCAATAGATCAGCTTGTCAGCAAATTGGTGGGCCTGTACTTACGTTTCAGTAAAATATAGGGCTCTGGGAAACTGTAGTGAACAACGAAACCACAAGCCAACCACCACAGAAACACACGTGCTCTAAGAGATCCTGGGGGAGCGGGGATGATAAGGCCTCCTTTTTCACCTCAGTACTTTGCAGTAGGCATATATTCACTTCTAAAGGTTTTGTGTGTGTGTGTGTGTGTGTGTGCGCGCGCAGTTGAAAGAATAACGTTGCTTTGCACCCCCCGGGTTTTCTATTTCTTTGTTGTTATGGATTAGTAAAGCTGGATCAGCTAAGGTGTATTTCCTTCCTCACAGTACGCCCAGTGACAGTACGTAGGATTTTAATGAAAGTAGTAGCATTCATCGATACTCCTCAACTAGCGATCGTAAAGGTGAAAGGACGGCTGTCCTGCAAAGAGCCAGCGGCAGGTACGGCAGGTACCGTGCCAGGCGGGGACTCGCTTGGCAGGACGTGCGCACCCCTCGTGTTCCAGCGTGGGCCCTCTGCTACACACATCGGTCTTGGGCTGTGGCTTTTCAGGGGCTGATCTTTAGTCTCCACGCAGTTCAGGCAGCAGAGCCCAGCCATCTCCTGCAGCATCCCTGGGAGTCCTGAGGGGTAAATAGTCTGTCTCGCACCACCCTGCCAGTGGAAATTAGCTTTGAGTCGCTGCTCCCCGTTGTTGCGCTGGCATTCGTCTTAATGGTGTGATCGTACTGCACTGTAGGGAGACCACAAAGTCTCGGACCTTCCTGGGGCTCTACTTAATGAATTAATTTCATTAAAAGAGAGGGTATGTTGCAGTGCGGAGTAAGAACGTGGGTATTTCCTATTAAGCAAGATGGCAGCGTGAAACCAATCTGCATTGAATTTGGGGATCGTTTAGCTCAAAATAGCCTGTTGCACACAGTACAGCACTGTGTTGGTATTGCGTTTAGCGTAGCCTTTTTGACGTTATTTGCCGTTAGACAAGAGATTTATCTTTCTAGTAGTGGTTGTGGCCATTTTCTGTGTGGACGTTGCAAGGAGACCATTCCATGCAGCGGAAGGGAAGGCCCGTGAGAAGAAATGTCCTTGTGAACGAATGAAGATGTTGCCACTGTGCCATCCTTGGGCAAACCCGCGGGCTTTGGTTTCACCTGGCTGCTGGAGCCGCTCCCATTCTGCGCGTGTGTGAGCGCCAGCTGCAAACAGCGGGGAGCTTCCCTCCAGGACCTCATCTGGCCCGTGGACTGGTATTTACCAAGCATTCCCTGGTTTTTACAGCTTGAGTTTGCTTATAAACGACACTAACTGTTTGTTTCTTGTTAAAATTTACCTCATAAACAAATTTTACTGCGTGAGTTCAAGGCAATAATTGTTTAATCCTGACTTTCTCATACCCGTAATACAGTGACTGTAAAGCTGCGGTCGTCACTTTATAGAATTTTTCTGTAGCTCTCCTCAGTGAGCGCAGTGCCACGTGCGCTGCTGCCGGGGACGTTTGCTACCCCCAGAGCACGGGGGACGGGTTCGCCTCTCCACCGAGGAGGCAGTCATCGGGAATGGCGTTGGACCAACTGCATTTCTTTGCTCTCTCTGGGAAGAATTAAAATAGAGAAAATCTTCAAAAGAAGCCAAAAAGTCCAAAATAAAAGCCGCCTCCGATTTCTGAAGTTTAACTTACTTTCTAATGTAACACCAAAGCTATACCGTTATTTACAACCAATGGCAGCCTCTATCGTCCTTCTTGCTGAGCAGCAGGGAAATGCCGTGGAAGTGACTGCTTATATTGATTAGCGAGACGAGAGAGAGTTAGAGACCCTCAGCACTGCCACTTAAAGTGGGCAGGAAACCCAAATTGACCAGTAATAAAGCGTTTGAGGTTGTATAAGGCGGCTCCTGGGGAAACTGCCTTCTCAGAGTGGGGATGCTAGGGGTGGAAAGCTGTCAATTATCCTTGTTTGATGAGGACTAAGTAAACGTGCTCTGGAAGTGGCCTATTAACTGGGAGAGGAAAAAGTGCTGGGGCTGGGTTCCCTCTGCAGAAGTATTTTTGCGAAGTTGGAAGGATGGGTGTGCTCGGACCCCTGAAGAAAGGAGCACTACCATCAGCGAAGTACGCAAGCTCTTGCTTGATTTCTTTCTGTCGTCTTTTTCTTTGTGGCCTCTAGTTATAGACAGGAGAAAAGTGAAAATATTGTTAGTCCCCCCCCACGTACTAATAGCGTAAGAAACTAAATCCTTGCTGCAGTGTACGCTACCATGTTTGTAGAACGAGCGCGTAAAAGGAACGCAGAAGTGCTTGGGACGTCATAGGCAAAAGGGTAGCAAGTTTTTGAGTTCAGTGTGCAGTTGAAAGCTAACAATAAACAGTGACTATTTCAGACACCTGAAGTGACAATTATTGGGAATTATTCAGACCTGAAGTCTGAATAATGACATAAATGGAATCTTTTTATAAAGCGCAGACTACCCTAGTGCAGAGGATGCACGCAAGGTATAAGGAGCCACCTTGCAGAAGGCTGAGAATGAGTATAAAAGCATAGCAGAAGCATGTTGTGATGAAGTCAGAGCCCAAATTGTAAAATGAGAAGCAGCTAGCAAGATGTATCAAAATAGCAAAAATAACGATACTAAGAACAATAGCAGGGATAGGAAAATAAAGAAAAGTATAGTATCCCCATTCAGTGGAGAGGAAAGATAACTTTGAGACAGCCAAATGCTTTTGTATCCTTCTCTATTAAAGGTCGTCTACAGGACAGCAGCTATCGTAATTGATGCTGTTGCCAAATGGATAAGATCTTAGTCCTGAATAGAGAAGAAACGGGTTAAAGCGTGTGAGAGCGCTGCCGTCAGAACCGTGGTTTTCAGAACTCATCAAACGAAGATGCAGAGCCAAAGCAGACTCCAAACTAGCAGTGGCTATTTTTGAAAATTTGTGCAGGGAAGGTGAAATACCGGAAGACGGTGTAGTGTCCTTAGTTCAAAGGGGAGTTTAGACAGGAGTTACAGACCGCTCGGCTAAACCCCGGGTTCTGCAAAAATTCTGCAAAAAATAATCAAACTCTTTGCAAGCACATCGAGGAGGACAAGGAAATGAATAACAAACAGCCTGCACAGATCCGTCGGAAAAAATATTGGCTAACCAACACAGCTTCTACAACAGAGTAACAGGTGTGGACAGGGAAGAAGCAGTAGATGTCATATATCTTGAATTTCGGGAGGTTTTTGACACCGCCTCACAAAACTTCTTTATTTACAAGCAAGCTAAGGAAATGTGGTTTAGCTGAGTGTAGGTATACCGCTGGCCGAAGAATCATACGTAGGGCATACTTATCAATGTCAGGATGGAAGGAGGTACAAAATGAGGTTTGGCAGGGGTCTGCCCTGACCCTGGGTCACTGCAGTGTTTGCTTTAATGAGCTGAATCACAAAGTAGGAACTACATTTACTGAGCTTTCAGACAACAGAAAACAGATACCGAGTACGTTCAATGATAGGAATACAATGCAAAATAATCTCACAAGTTGAGGAGATGGCTTGGCAAAAACCGAGTGAAATTCCGTAGGGACAACTACAAGATGTTACGGAAAGTTTGTGATGTGCGCAACAAATGTAATGTGTTACCCATTAGTAATTTCGTAGCCAACTGCCCTGACGACTGCTTCAAACCTTGTGTCATCCTTCTCCGTTGAGAACTGAAATTATTTTAAAGTGCACAAACCTGCAAATGAATAATAAAGTGGATTTGGTGGAAAGGAAGAAAAAAATTGTCGAAAGCTTAAATTAGAAAAGTCATTTGCGTGAAATGTTTGCCTTGTAAAGAACTCCTGTCTAGATACTTTGCAGTGCTCTACTAACATCGTCTCTACCCCCCCCAAGAGATGAAATTCAGATTGTCTAAATGTCCAAACCTTTGCCACAGCTGAGGTTGGGAGGTCTGCTCTGTCCTTTCTGGTGCCATGCATTCCCCGTCGAGAGAACGCATTCTGACTTGCTAACAGTAGGATTCCTTCAACATTGTGCAAGCCTTGTGTTGCGTTGGATCCTCAATTAGGAAGTAATCTACTGGTGCTCCTTTTCAGTCTACCTGTGCCCATCCGGTCTGGTTTTGTTTGTTTGTTCATGTAAAAGGATAGTCTAAGATCTTCCACGAGTCCCCCGAGATCCTTGAATCTGTCTGTGGCATGAAGCAATTCAGTCAGAGGCAGGCAATGACACTTTCTTACTTACTATTAATTTGTTACAGGCAAAATTCAATCTCTCTTTTTGTGATGTTTGTGGTACTATGGACTTTCCCTTTTTTCCTCTTCACTGCCCCCCAAAAGCTCGCTTCAGCACTATGAAGTGAACCATGCTTCGGGCGTTATTAAGTAATACTCCTTATTACGAAAAAGAACAGGGCTCCTTTTAGGGAGTGCTTTAGAGCTACCAGTTCATGTCGCTATCTAGGGAGCCCCTTTTCTTCTGTTCGTAATGAGGGACGCCTCATTTGCACTGTCCCTGGATTTATGGAAGAACAGGAAAAAAACTTCAATTTATTACATCTTAAATGAACTGCTCCCAAAGCAAAAACAAAGAGGGTAGTAAACTGGTGCCTCTGCACTATATAGTTTGATTTTTATTGAGCTGTATAGTGATGTTCTGCCTCACCTAAGAAGGGTGAGCGTGGGCTATAATTACCTCTTGTGAACCCCATTTTCTGATAACCTCGCTGGCCCCTTCCTCTCCAGGATGGTGAATCTGTCAGTTACGGGGTTTTATTTGTTTTTTTCTGATGGAGCTGTGCGTGGTTAGAAGCAACGAGGCTCATTTGGTATTTCATTTACTTGAAAAAACGGGGCATGCTCCCTGAATTTGAAACAGAAAAACATTCGAGTTGTTCTGTGGATTCTCTTCTACTGTACTTCAGAAATTCTTCCTGTGAATTCTCCCTCCTTGTGTTCGTCCTAACCTTCTTTTGCTCCATCCGTACTATCAGTTCCCTTCTTTGGCAGGTGTTCTTGCATACCGTAAGAGTTAACTGAAAAGAAAACAGGTTTTAATTGATGAAATCCCAGTTTTAGAAACAAAGGGCTTTAAGGTCAAAGTCTTTCTTTGTGAAGCGAATAGAGACAGGCAATGAGAGCTGTGTTCTTGTACGAGATTAAATTCACTGTCTCGTGTGCAAGATGAATTGACATAATGGTGTTATTCCTTGCGTTGCTGGCTTAGGAAAAAATGTACTAATTCCTCAAAGTTTTAATATTATTTAACTTCTCCTTTGCAGGAGTGTTTAGGATAAACATAACAGCGTGATAATTTAACAGATGTGATAAATTTGAAATAATTTGAGGTGTAAGAAGGTTTTATAAAGGTGATTTTTTTTTGTTTTGGTTTTTCTTTTCATTCTCTTTTGACTTTGGCTTGTGTATACTCCTTGCATTCAGAAATACGGAGCCACCGAAACGATATTTCTTTCGGCTAGATAGTAGCAATCTAGAACTTTCTGTCTAACCTATGGCAAAAAGCAGAAATCGATAATAAACGACGTGGTGTCTTCCTGGTTTTGCTCTGTGTGTGAGTGCGTCGTCTCTGTAGTTCAAAGGTCATGGAAACTACAGTAGACATATTCCAGCTACAGATAATACTTCTAGCATTTTGCATAAAGTCTTAAAACCTTTTTATTTATTTCCTTTTCTGCAAGAGTCAAATAAGAGGCTTTTACGTACCAAGTCAAGGTTGTTTTAGACTTAAACTTTGGACTATTTTCAATATCTGCAACATTATCTTTTGAATAATAATTACCTCTTATATTAAATTATAAGACAGCAGGATTCAGGATTAGATCTCTGCGTATTATTCTAGTGAAGGAAATTATGACAGGGGTCATTTTTTAGAATTATGTAGGAGGGTAAAAGGTCCCAGGCAGCATTAGAAGGGAAGGCGTTTATAATTAAATTGTAATTTAGGCCTATGATTTATAGTTTTCTCAATGAAAAATTTGGTGCTGTAGAGAGATCCTAGGAGGAACTTTAGTGAGATACAACTTAATGAAATAATAAAAAGAAAAATTATTGTGGAATAGGCTGTGTTATAGTGGTACCCGTTAGCGTGCTACGGCGTAGCTAATGTTCTGTCAGTGTTTCCCTTATAAACTCCGTTTTCCAGGGTTTTATATGTAGGCAGTAAAAGTTTGTTGTAGGCTGAAACAAGGCATATAAGGTTTCAGATCAAGAGAATTTTCACAATATATGTATTTTTAAATCATTTAGTTCCTTGAAACTTACGGAAGTGTTCTGAAACATACAAGTTGTCAGTTCAAGACAAAGACTGCTGCTTGTCTTTTTGCAAGAAAACTGTAAGGCTTGTTTTCCTTTTAATTTGTGAAGTCGTTAAAGTATGTATGTGTGGTAGAAATCTGCTCTGAAATAGCACCCACTTACACAGAAGCACTCCATTTCTGTCGAACGTGCAGAGTGTTTTTGAGATTCTTAGTATTATTCTGTACAGCAGACTGACACTGGACCTAAAGAAGAGGCATTTTGATAGTTATTTTTATTAATTAATACGCTAAACTCCCCCCTACCACGATGAAGAACTATTCTACTGGCAGGAAAACATTAATACAGAAAGGTTAAATGACTTGCCAAAGGCAATTGAGGTAGTCAGTGACTGATCTGACAACAGAAGCCATCTCTGACCTGATACCCTCTGGCAGTAAAACTCTGTTGCGCTAGTTTATACAGATGGCCAACAGCTCGTAGGTGGTTTAAAGCCAACTTTAAGGTTAGGAAGAACTAATTTTCATAAAAAATGACTTGAAGAAAGGTACGTGGGTTCAGACATTGCCTTTTAAACATGATTTGCTTGTGCAAATTCAGCAGCTGTTCCTACGAATTGCTTATTCACTAGCCTGAGTTATAATTTTTTTTTTCTCTCCAACTACGTGAATTTTGTGTAGTCGTAGAAAGTCAACATGCAAGTTCAGTGTGCGGGTTTGGAGACGACCACTCGGATTTTACTAGAGTCAAATTAAGGTACTGATCAAGCCTTCCGATACTTAATTTTTTCGTAGTAACTTTGAATCAGAACCTGATTAAAATAAATGGACTTAAGCACCCTCTGAAATAAATAGAACTATTGAAATTGCGTGTAAGGAAAACGTGGCATTTTCCGTATCACAGAAAGATGGGAAGGAGCGTGCAACTTAAATACGCTGTGGGAAACGTGAAAATACACGGTGGTGTTGTCTGACATCACCATATACAAGGATAAGAGGAATTAATAACGGTAACCCTCTTCCACTGGAAGGGAGAATAACAATAAATACAAAGGACAAATTATATATTGGCAACTTGTTATCCTGCTGAAATAATTCAACTTAAACCACGTTCAACTGGCATGGCTTAAGCTTCCTCTACTGCAGATGCTAATTTGTAAACTGAAGTTCTGATCGTGAAACATCAGAGGTTTTTTGTACTCAAACAGCAGATAGTTTCCAAAGAAGTGTTATGTCACAAAGAGCAGGGCATATAAAGAGAGGAGGACAGAAAGAAAAATATTGTGATGTGTGGCAAACATTGCCTTGGCAATTAAAGAGGGAAGAACAGAAAGACAGTGAATTAGTGAAATTCTTTTGTCTTCCCTGGAACAGGGTTGCTGAGGATTCAGAGGCTCACTGCGTGTGTCAGAACGGACTGTGTGACGGAAAAGGTGTGCTAGTTTGGTGGAAACTAAAGCGCTGAGGGGGTTGAACAGAAGGCAGTGCTGGAGACGGGGAGTAACTGCTGTCCTAAAGATCGATGCTATTTGTATTTTAAATATTTAACCTAAAAAATATCCAAATACCTGTTTATGTATTAGAGTGCACAGATTCTTCCCAAAATATCCAAATTTAATGGGAAAACAATAAGCTTCTGAAAGACCGTGTGTTCGCAGAATGAGCATTTGGGAATGTTGACACGTAACGTATGTCTTGGGAAAAAAATCTTAATAGCACAAACTATCCTCTGGCTTCTGTGTAAGTAACAGACAGCTTTGAACCTAGCTAAATAAAGAAGTTACCTCATAGGCTCTAGCATTTTCAGAGGAACTATTCATAGTTTATTATGTCAAATTAAAAAAAGATAATTGAGGTTAGCTGCCACTTTTCCTTTTTCTAAGCTAACCTGAAAAAAGGTTCATACTGATAATTGAAAAAAGAGGTATTTCACCTTAAAGAAGACAACAAGGGGTATTTGTGGGAAGTTTTTTTTTCCCCTGTGTTTTTCCGAACCTTGCTTGCAGTAACTGTTGATGATGGAAACATTTGTTTGAAATCTAGGCTTTCTTCTCTGTAACTCCTTTCCCTCTCCTTGATCCTGCGGAGAAATCACAAGTGCCTGTGTTTGACTTATCCTTTTGTTTGGCAAGGCGCTGTGATCGTATACCTCATTTAGCATCTTAACATCGTTCTTGGATGAAGAAGCAGCAGCCTTTGTTTAGAAAGAAAGTCTCTTTGATAATTAGAAGTAGTGATGGTTGTAACAAAACCCCAAGAAAATGCGTTACAAAGTGTGAATGCATCTTTTATTTCAGCGGAGTGCCGTTTCCCACGTGGTAAAATCCCCACGCGAGGCTGTGCCCACGGCTCCCCGTGGCGGGCCGGGGGCTATCATGGTGCCCTGCCCCGAGCTCCTCAGCCTGAAACCGGTGCCGTTTGGTTTTACTTTGGCTCTCTCGACTTACACCACCAAATGAGGCCGTTTTGCTGCCAGCTTTGCTCCCCCCACGCCATGACACTAAAGGCACACGCGTGTGGGGCGCTTTGCTCGCANACTTTGGCTCTCTCGACTTACACCACCAAATGAGGCCGTTTTGCTGCCAGCTTTGCTCCCCCCACGCCATGACACTAAAAGGCACAAGCGTGTGGGGCGCTTTGCTCGCAGGTGAGTCTCTGCGCCGTCGCGGGCCTTGGCTGGCTCCCCGGCTCCTCTGACTGGGGGGGCCCAGCCTGGCTCGCCCAGAGCCCCCAGGAGGAAGGGCAGGAGGGCCTGGGGGACAGAGGGGCCGCAGAGGAACAGTCCCTGGGTGGGGGGAGGCAAATGGCTCCCTGGGGGCGGCCGGGAGCTGGGGGCGCTGCTGTGGGGCGCATCCCCCGGCCTGCCCCTGCTCGCCTCATCGAGAACTTCATTAATATCAGTCAAATGCATCTACATCCAGGCTGTTCACAGAGCAAGGCGTAGGGGCGATTCCGTTTTATAAAGGAGTTCACTGCTGCGGAGGGCTTCTGCTGTGTGAGTGGTAGAAGCTGAAATTAATATAGCACACAGGAGAAGGAGCGTGGGCTCCGTGAGTAAAGCAGATAAACGCCTCTTTAAAAAATATGATTTTTCTTTTTTTTTTTCCTGCCTCTGCAAGAAACTGCTGACGTGGTGCCGGTCAAGTCATTTAACCCAGCCCCGCGCAGACACTGCTACCTGCGCCCACTCCGCAGCCTGGGTGCTCAGCTTTCGTGTGCGGTGTGCGGTTTGCAGAAGTGGTGAAAAATCACAGTCGCAATGGGAACTAGTAAAAACCTTTCTAGGAAACGTATCAAATGCTATGAAATGCTGTATGCTTAAAAAAAAAAAATTCAAGTCTAAGGTGGCTTAGAGCGGATACCCAAAATTAATACACACATTTGACCTTAATCTGTCTTCCTGGACAAGTTTAATTATGGCAATTTCTTAACTGCAGCTCGAGCTCTTGTTTTAGAAATGTTAGTGTTCTTTTAATGTGTTTTTTTTTTGTCTTTCATATCACTGTGTTTTCTAAGGAAAAGCAAAAATTCCCGTCTATGCAAATTTATTGGAGTGGAGTAACCCAAGACTTTGGAGATGCTTAAGATTAATTTCTCTTTCTAAATAAATTATTGTTTCTGAGACGAGCTTGAATTGAGGGTGAGAAGGAGGAAATTAGAAATGCTGTTTCAAGAGCCAAATTTAAGAGGGAATCTTTTTCAGAATGGTGCTGTTCCCTTTGTGATCACAGCCTGTCCTGTCAGGAATCTTTCAGTGTAAAACCCTGAGTAAGATCTGGTGATGTATGCGTTGATTGACACCAGCCTGAGTCCTAGCATTTTTTTAGCCTTTATTATTTGTCTTCTATAACTTAAAAGATGTAAAGTTTGTAATCTCTCTATGTAAGTTGAAATATAAATATTTGAAAATATGAAATGTGCTAAACCAGACGTATGTGTGAGTAGTACATCCTAATATGTATTGTTATTATTATTAGTACTAGTAATTTAGAAACAAAGAAGCTTTACTAGTTACTTCCCATAGTCAAACTCTTTCCCTTGTCTGTCTAACCTATTGCTGTCGGTGCCTAGTTTGACGGCAGCAGCTCTTTTCTATGCCTCAGTCATGCCAGCAGCATTGTGAAGCAGTTTTGCTCTGCCCCTGAAGAGCTCCGGCCAGTGCAACCTGCAAGAACGTACAGAACTAACGACTGATAGGCATGAAGGCTTTAGGTCAACCGCGGTTTTTCTTAGTTGATGATAGGAAGAACTGCCTGATGTACTTTTGCCGTCCTCGTTTGAAAACAAAAGGCAGATGCTAGATTTCCAGAGCAGTTAACTTTAAGAAGTCTGCTTGTTGTATAAAAACGCTTTTCTGGCGGAAGGCAAGGTTTGTAAAGAGATGTTGTACCTCTTGTGTGACATACACAATTTCACTATGTTTTTCTCTGTTCACAAGAAAAAAGCTGAAAATCTGACATTTTAGGCACAAGCGGCAGTTTTGCATCTCCGTTTTTGATAAATTTGACATAATTTACTCACATGAAATAATCACAAGCTTACTATGAAAAAGTGAAAGAAACCACCAGTGCCTTAGATTGAGGACTCTGAAGCAAGGAGTTGAGAGACATGCTGACTGTGGAAAAACTCCTTGGTTATGTGTATACAGAAAATTAAACTCTTTCTGTAGGGCTAGTTCTGTGAGTTGGGTTCTGACGGAGCACGAGAACTCGTTGCTTGAGTGCACTTACTTTAGTTCCACATCTTATCCAACTCTAGGAACTTGAACTTGTCATTATCAGACACAGAAGGTCAATGCATTAGCCATGGTACTGGCTCTTTCATGTGGCCTTTCTGAAGAGGAAAAAACCAGCTTTTAATCTTAGCTTTTATAAAATACTGTGTGTACTGGGGTACATCCTAAGTTGTCACTTTCTCATCTGTTTTAGTGCTGGGGGATATCTGGAGACGCTTTGTGATGCCACACAGATACACATGTCTGCAAAAGGCCTAATCTGAAGTGAATCTTCTATAAATAATAAACAACAAATAGGTTCCTTTTAGTTATATTAGCCCTAAAATAGGTCATGTACATTTGTTTTAAATGCAGACTTAACAATAAAGTAAATTCCCTAGGTGGAGAATTTGATGTGTTGGTGCAAATTTTCTGGACACAGTACAAAAAAACCCAACACCTATATTTTACCATTTAAAATATTTATACGTTGTCTCTTAAACTCCTGTGTTTGAAATACTGTTTATAATAAACACCCTACTAGAGAACAAGTAGTCGCAGTGTAAACACGTGCCATTTGTTACTTAAACACAACATAACGTCTATAAACTTTCTTTGTACAGAAACTTAGTGTTTTCTGTTATTACTGGAAAAGTTGTCACCCTTGCCCGTTTCCTGCCTCCAGATGATGTTACTTCTCCATACCCGCGCTAATTGGGGGTGTCCCCTTCTTTAACTCAAAACTAACTGATAGTGAATTATCCAGGTGGCTAGGCACGCGTGCAAGATGCATCTCTG
The DNA here is from genome assembly GCA_013398225.1 of Steatornis caripensis. Lineage (NCBI taxonomy): Eukaryota > Metazoa > Chordata > Aves > Caprimulgiformes > Steatornithidae > Steatornis > Steatornis caripensis. The sequence goes on along the minus strand of VZSC01007503.1, from coordinate 187,667 downwards.
TCTCCGAATAACTTTCTAATAGATCATACCTAGTTCTCAGATTTAAGTTGTTCAGCGTGTAAATACGTTAATAGTAAAGCGATAGCCGAGTTGGTATGTTTAGTGTGTCAGTACTTAAGCAAAAATAAAAGAAGGAATCCATTAAAAAGGAGGAAGAATGAGAAGAAAATCGAAGTGCATGAATTTTCTGTAAAATTGCAAGTCTTGTACCTCGGGAGAAGGCTTTTTCGGCTCGTGGTCCACAGGGGCCTGTGGTTCTGTGGGCTGCTTCTCGGGAAAGGTGACTGAGGACAGCAAGCCTTGTGTCTGTAGGCTCTTGTGCTCTGGGCTCTTTGCCTCCACTGGAAATACTAATGTGGGTTTCAAGTTGAAAAAAAAAAAAAAAAAGGCTGAAAAGACTGCCTAGGCAATCCTTTTAATGCTCCCCCGAATCTAAGAACTAATATGTTAAATTCTGTGGGTAAGTACCGTATAAAGGAAGGCATATCTGAGGAATAGGTAATTTATTGTGGTTGTTTGGAATTAAAATGGCTATGACACCTATTGTAATTTTCATACTATTTCTGCCTAATATAATGGTGTTTGGATTTTAATTGGAGTCTTTAAGTGCTAGAAGAATACAAATAATACGTACAGGATGTCTCACAGTAGTATTAGACAAAGGTAAAATACTAAAAATTGTAGTGCCACATTTTCCAGCTTGTGGTGTTCTGCGGAGCTAGCGAGAATCTTAAGTTCTGTGTGTCACCCGTTGTAATATACATAATTTCTTCGTCCCTATTCATTTTCATCCCGGAGATGCATTGTAAAAGTGTAAATCCATCACTAGATAATTTTCAGTTCCATTATTTATAAAAATGAATAGTTAAGCAAGTCATTGTTGTTAGTGGGATGCTATTGTTGTTTCACAGAGATAGGGTCTGCCAAGGTCTTGAATGATGTACACTTGAATGTTCTTTCAAGATACTTGTACCTGTTTCATTTGGGAGGAGTTTCACTCCTGTAAAATCAAACAGAAACAATTTTAGTAGCCTCTGAAAAGAGAAGAAGGGAAAATGGATATTAATGAACTATTTAATATTCTGCTATGGAAGAGATGCGGTGATTTTGCTGTTGACACTTTTGCATGGAATTAAAGAGATCTGGTGGTTGTTTTACTCGTCTGTCTTTGTTCCTGAAAGACTTTTCAGTGTCATCAGATTTGGTGTTGTAACCTACGAGATATTTTACAGACATGCAGACAAGAAAAAAAAAATGCTTCTTTTTCATGAAATTCATTGGTATTCAGAACGCGGTCCTTTGATGAATTAGAAATTTGGGGTAAAGCTTTAATGAGATTTTTATTTCCTTGAACTTACGTCGGAAAATGTGTGGGCTCCATGATTCACAATTCTGAATAAGGTGGTTTTTTTTCCCCAAGAATATTTCTGGCTCATTGTTTATTACTCAATATTTTATTGATTTGTGAGTTGAGAAGTTCACAGTGAAGGTGGAACAGTTTAGAGCTATAGATCTTTACTGCATGGTCTGCATTGACATGCTTGCTACATGCAGGTAAGCATTTGCAATTCAAGGTTACGCAGGCAATACTATGGCAGAAATAATACAGGTAGCTGCAGAATTGTTGGCGTAGATGCACCGTTTCAGATGTCTGGTGGTTTATTAGTGCTCGTTTGTTAACACCGCATCTTGTTGGCACCTGTCCGTGTGCTAATACCTACAGCGAAGCAGTGCTGGAGGAAGCAGGGCAAGGCAGGCATCCTGGGAGCCTCAGGTCGCAGGCTTCTGTGGGGGCTGTTGGTGTGGTGGTGTCCTTCGGGCGTCCTTATTTTGTGAAGCGTACCGGCATTGGTAGCAGAGCCTTTACCCCTTCGTCGTAGGAGGACCTGTAGAGCCCCTAAGAGAGGAATCTATAGAAATGGTTGTCTCCTTTTTTTCTGACTCTTAACCTTTTTTGATTATGCGCTATTAGTCAGTACATGTAGGTTCCCTTTAAAATTTCAGCTAATGATACTGTAATGTCAGTGGCTTGTATCCGGGAGTGGTATTTCCAAGGAACTGTGCTGTGAATGTAGACAAGCAGATTTACAAACTTGCTGCATAAACGTAACTAGATAACCGTTGGTATTTATTTAATGTTTAGTAAAATCTTTAATCATGTGGCTGTTTGTTTCATTGCACGTGGACAAGTAATTTGGGAAGCTTTCTACGAGCTCTCATGGATTGGTCTTAGATTTTATAACCTCTCTTGTGTTCCTGTACTATGCTACTCACAAAAATTCTCATAACTCCAAAATGTTCGATTCACGTGACTTACCGCATTTTGATAACTTAGATGTGTTCCGGCATGTTAAAAATAACAGGAATATCCAGGTTATCATCGTAGCTTGTCCTTTAACTTACTTAAAATCAAAGTTTTTCAGGGTCACGACACTTACAGAGATCTTTTGGTGTTGACTGAAAAGAAGGGTGAATCAGCATATAATAATCTTAGCAGCTACTGCAAGTTTTTGTAAGAAGAATTGGGTAGCAATAAGACCTTTTGCTGCAGAGCCAGCAAACAGGTAACGGACTTGGGGCAGTGTTATATATCTTTGTATTTAACTATGAGTGTTAACAGTATGGAGCATTATCTCGTAGTTTACTGCACTGTAGCGAAGGAATTCTTTTTGAAGGTATTTTCCACGTCATTACAGTGATACGGCTGTCGATGTGGAGGAAAGTTCTTGATCAATATTAATTTTCATATACCTTAATGAGTGGAAAATTGAATAGTGGCTGGCACTCCTGAAGGTGGTGTTCTCTTGAGGTACGCAGCTGCAGGGTGACATTGCTCGGGGCACGACTGGCTGCGCCGCGTGCTGTTGTAGGTGGTGATAAGCCATGCTGAAGTCGGGTGTTCCCACTAAGCGGAACTATAGCATGCTTATCCTCCATCGCGTTCATTTGTTTTCTAATCCAGGTGTATCTTCTTCAAAATCGCTGTCGGAGGTTTTCTGCTTTTCTCTTGGTTCGTTTCCCTTTGCTTCCTGGACCCTGTGTCTAGCTCCAGAGCGACTACCCCGTGACTTTCCAGCCTTGCCTTCCGTATTTAAGTGGGGTTTTTTTCCCATTTTCTTTTCCCTCAATTGCTTTTGGGGATTAGATTTTCACGTACGCTGTGGGTGCCTAATCTATGTAGACTCCTCTGATCCTTTAGCCTCTTGACTTTTGGTTTGTTTGTATTTCAAGACTCGTTTTCTCCTGCGCACAGCTCCCTGCTCCGTTTTTGTGTTGGTGTGTGCCCAGTGGAAACGCCTCTCGTTATGTGACCTCCTTCTCCTGCTGTATTTTTCTCTCCTTCAGCCCGGGAAACATCAGAGAACAGCAGCAATGTATTTTACAGCTGAGGTCAGAGGAGTCGGGAAGTTCTAGGCACCTGGTCCAGCGCTAGAGCTCCTCGAGGGCTCGGGAGCAGCGTGCCGTTATGTCGGTTGCCAATGATGTCACTTTTCACTGTTAGAAAGAATGCCAGGTATTGAGATTGTAATCTAATGTAGTTCAGTGTCTGGAGATGAGATATGTTTGGAATGTTTAAAATTGCAGTACCTGTTTTAGACCATCTTATCTTGCAAACCCTACAACCGGCTCTCAACTTCTTAAAAAGGAAATATAATGTATCTGCTTACTGCTTGAAGCTTCTTTTCCTCTGCAAAGTCCTTTCCAGAGAGAAGAAATTTACTGGCTGGATGTTTCAATTCTTATTAATGTCTGTATATTTTAATTTGCAAGCCCAGAAATCTGAGGAATCCGTGAAAACTGTCCACATACCCCTATTCTGTCGATTTGACATGGGCAATTTTAATGTATGACAGATGTCTGAAAGGTAAAACATTTCTTGGGGTGATTAGTTTTGCCCTGATTGGCAGATTTAAAAATAAAATTAAAATACTGTTTTGACACACGGAAGGAGGAGAGTCATATAATCTATTTTTAGTACCCCTTTCATATGGTGTATGATGGCTGACTCTTGGGCCTTATCTTTCTGACGACGTTAACTGGCGCTTTCTTCAAAAGCGTTCTTCCGTCTGCAGCTTTTGGTACCCTTTGGTTTGTGCTTTTCAATCTGTGTCAATGTATTAAAGAGTAGAAAGATGGCGTCTGCTCTGTTCGGTAGCTTCCCATTGTTTTTTCCCTGCCGAAAGACAGATTACCGAAGTGACTTGGGCTCGCGTGGCTTTCGTACGAGGGCAGGAACACGAGGGGCTTGGAGACCAGCACTCTGTGCGGCCGTGCCCGCAGTGGCTTGCGAGCATAAACTCAAAACTATGGCGAGCACAAACCCACCCTGTGCTCAGAGTCTAAGCTGAGTCGAGTTTGGCTTTGGTCATACGAAAGGAGGGGAAACTTGAGTCTGCAAGGCTCACGTGCCTTGAGCCTGCCCGGCCGCGACCGTGGCGCAGCTTCTCCAGCCAGGCCTGCTGTCCCGTATCGCGGGTTGCCTTGCGGCAATGTCACCTTCCCGGCGCTGAGCAGAACAGACCGCTGCGCTCTAGCCTACGGCGTGGGGAATTTGTGTGCCGAACGGCCGTGCGGCGGCTGAAGGCAGCCGAGCCGCCGGCTCTGGCTGTGCGGCGGGTGCAGACGCCCGCCCAGGCGTCCCAGGCAGTGGCTGCGTGCGGGCGGCGGGAAGGGTGGGCTGGGGTGGCGGGGTGAGGGCCTGCTCTGCGCGTGCTCTGCCAAGCGGGGGACCAGGCCGCGCAGGGAGGCACAGCAGGCGACGCTAGGTTAACGCCGTGTGCGTGCAGTAGCACTGCCGTCCAAAAATTCTGATGTTGTGTGCGTTTGAGATGCCAGTGTTAACGTGATGCCAACGCATACTGATGGGAACCGAACTAGTGCTGTTGCAACCTCGTAACGTGCCTTTGCTTAGACTAGAAAGGAAGATCGTAGGAGACTTTTTTTTTTTTAAGTCAAACGCACAAGAACAAATTCTGTTTGTTCACGTCCAACCCCTGCTAAATTTGTGTTTCTCATTTATTTGTGCTAGCTGCTTTCTGGATTTATCCTGAATGAGAAGCGGAATGACTAAATTAATGCCCAGGCAGTGAATGTCCTGTGTTACATACTGCAGTCCAGAAGCCCTTCGTATATGGTGAGAAAACCTCCTCCTTTGCGTTTCCAAGCTGAGTTCCAAGTCAAGTATTTAGTGTTATTTAAATGAATTTTATGTAAAGGCTGTCCGTTTTTCAGCTTTCAGTCGCACGCAGTCTGAAGGTGTGTGAATTGTGGCCACAGTGCGAGTTTAAGGCTTTCGCACGTAGGCTAGTGAATTATGTATTTTCAGAACATAGGTCTGTATTTGAGCATTTAAAGACCATACCAACAATAATAATTTTAGCAATAATTATAATATTCATAATTTTT
>VZSC01007503.1:111493-176003 GCA_013398225.1 Steatornis caripensis | reverse complement strand
CCCCCCCCCCCCCCCAATGAAATGTGTTAGAGATAACTGTGACACTGGTAGCAGGTGGAAGAAGAAAAAAGTTCTTGAACTCTTTACTAAATTGATACACTAATCGGAATGACTTTTCCGGAAAGGAAAGAGCAGCCCCGTTTTGCTTGGGCTCTATCTCTCCCACTTTCCGTTTTCAGAAATAGAAGATTAGGAGGTGTCTGCGCCAGTGTGATAAAACATTCCCATGAAATTGTATTGTATTTTCGCCGTGAGTTGCTGGCGAAATGAAGTTGTTCGCTTTCAGTGCTGCTTTGGTTTTGACCCCTTTTTGTGAATTCTCTGAGGAAAGAAACATATTCCCATCTTTTATAGTAATCAAATTTATCTGGCATCTCTCAGCCTCTTGCATTACTTATGCTACAGTTGGCCAGCCTTGGGAAAGCTTCAGCGGGTTTATTTATTTATTGTTCTAAAGTGAAGGTTTTTGACTTGAGGTGCCCATGTGATCCTAGGGGATTTTAAGAGAAAAAACTGAAAGTGCTTTCTGCCGTTATTTTGATATCATTATTTTCTGTGGAACTATTAAAAAAAAAAAAACCATACCGCCCCAAACTGAGCCAAAGCCCCAATGTGTCCAAACTCCGACAAAAACATTCAGCTCTTGAGAGAGGGAAGAAAAAACTTCATTATCTTGTGTTGGAAATGTTCTCATTTTGTTGCGAGAAGGTCAGGGAGGCTGATGTCATTGCATTTAGTTTCAGGGAGAATTTCAGTTTTGTAATTGTCCATATGTGCTAATGAAATTTCTTAAACATGTCTAATAGCTTTTAATGTCCCCGTGTTTAGTAAGTGGCACCACAGCCTGTAAATACTAGCTCTCTGGGGCTAGTTGCTATGAGACTAGCAACATCCTTAAATCTCACTGAAGGGAGAGGACGTGGGCAGTTACGTTCCAGTGGAACCAGGCGGCTTTTGCCGTTCATGTATCCAGTGTTTTGCTCTAAAGCCTTGTGAGAAATAGCACTTGTATGTTCGTGAAACAGGAAAATTCAGCATAAACAAAACCGGCCCTTGTGCTGCTGGTTGATGGCATTTGTGGGGATCAAACGACACTTTTGGAAGAATGATATACAGTGAGGCATGTATAATCAATATATATATATATATCAGATGTATAATCAGCAAGCAGTCTTTCTCTCTCCCCTTCTCAATCAAACGGGACGTGATGCAAACGATCCTGGAATGAACGACTTAACATAATTTCAAGCTTCTTACGGGCTCAGAGTTTACAACGGACTAATATTTTATCGACGTGTTTTGCTTTTTGAAATGTCCTTAAAAACAAGCAAACAAACACATTTCTACCTGAATTTATTTTCAGTAAGTGAAGTAAGTTTGAACCTCAAGATTTGAATGTATAAAACGGAAGCACTGAAGGTGCCCTGTGGCGTACAGCAGAGATTAAATCAAATCAAAGCACTAATAGAGAGATGGGCAGGTTTTTGTTTAAAGGTAAAACCCCTGGTTTTGCAGCGGTGCGCTTGCAGCTTGAGTCAGCTGAAAGCAGCCGGTGGGGAAAGCAGCAGGAAGGAATTGGCAATGTTACAGGCGGAAGAGCTGCACGTACTGCAAGAACTGGGGTTTATTAGCTGCTGCTTGCCGTAGAGGTTCCACAGAAGGTGTGAGATATGCTGCAGTTAGATATTTTAATTAGTCCTGAAAAGCGTCGTTTCTTCAGTAATTTAATGTTACCGTAAATATTACCTACACAAATACATAAGCATGCACTCCCTGTCAGATATCTTGCCTCTTCTCCGAGGGACGTTCCTAAGGTGCTGCTTTTGCACATTGTACAATAAACAGGACATTTTTCAGTCATTGCAACCTCGATCCTGATGTTCACTAGATTTAAAAACAGACGCAGCTTGTATAAGAAGTCTCAAATGTTTAACTCGAATTTTAGTATTTTTGGCAACGTACCCCTCGGTGTTGACTGTTACAATCTTGGGCAAAAAAAAGGAGCAAACCCTATTGTAAAACACAAGGATCACTTAGAAAACACGTTGCAGTAATATGAAGTTGAAATGGAAATTGAAGACGGGAAACTCAAATTTAGGACAGACTCTCAATCAGGTGGTCAGCCTGAAGAGTAGCAGTAGAGATCTGCGAATGGTGCATTAATATTAGCCTTCTGCTTCAGCTCAGTCTGGCATCGCCTTAACTTTTTTGTGGTTTTAAGTAGATTCTCCAGGCCTTCCTTTAAATTAGGTTTAGACAGGGGAAAATTAGCAGAAGGCAAAGAAAAGCAAAGAAAGGTAGTGCTACATAAAAATAAGGCTTTTGTTGAACATACTTTGTCTTTTGCTGAAAACCCGTTTATTTTAGTAGAATGCCTTTTGACCACACTAAACTTTTGCCACAGCTTCTTGTGTAACTTCTGCTGCTGTTTGTTCGTCAATTTATTTCTATACTTGAAAAAGTGAAATGCTGATTATAAGGGAATTAAAGCTGTACTGGGTATCATCAATTATTTTGCTTTCAAATACAATTTATTTGACTAGCAACCTTAGAAGCTTGACTGATTTAATTTTATTTTATCCTCATGAAATCCACAGAAGGCTGACCTAGCCCTCTTCATCTTCTGCTTTGTAAGTGCGAAGTGGTATTGCCCCTCTGATTCTTTGATCCTGTGAAATTTTTCTTAGAGGAGTAAACAATGATAGTAAGAAAATGTTCATGTCGCATTTTAGATGTACATACCAGCATAGAGGGATTTTTATTGCAGGAGAAAAATCAAATCCTTGTCACCTAAACCGCTAATTATGTTTGATAAATGTATGGTATATATTTAATGCAAAGAGAATTTAGGAAATAATACACGTTGTGTAATTACAGCGACTGAGCTACTTCCATCAATCTAATTTTTCTGATTCAGGTTCATTTGCATTGCATTATTTTTGTTAAATGAGCTTTCAGTGGAAGCCCTGCTCTCTGACAAGAAGAAGAATCAAATACTGAAATGTTTCAACATGCATACGTCCAGTTCGCACATCGCATGCATCGTGCATGGCTGCCCCATCGCAACAGGAGTGCGTGCGCATTCATAACAGACATGGAAGCATGCACAAACATGGCCATTTCACACAGGTATTAAATGCACCAGGTGAAAAAATGTGCCTCTACGCGGTAAATACATGTAACTTCCCTTTGCCTTTGGTTGTCTCTACGTGTACACACGGTTGATTGGAACCGCAACAGTTCTTTAATGCCGTCGGCGGCGCAGTGGAAGAGTCTGGTACGGTGGCGTGGGTTCTGAAACCCCCTTCCACTGGGAAGTTGGTTACGGGTCCTAAGCACCATGCTCTCAGGAAAACCGGGCTGCTTCTTTTAATGCGTCTGGAACGGTCGTGGTTCTCCTAACCTGATCGTATACTCCTGTTCTTCCACTATTTTCCAAGTAGTAGTCAAATCATGTTCTGAGCCATTTTAGTGTAATTGTATTGGTTACCGCGTGTTAATAAAATAATTTGCTGATTCAACAGAGTAGGCTGTTCCCCCTCTCTTACAAAGTGAAATAAATGTGCGATGGGGACGGGTGAGAAGAGAGGAAAAAGGGACCCCGTTGCAGGCGCGCATGTGTTTCCGTATCCGAAACGGGATTTAGTGCGCTTCAGCCCGTTAATGCAACTTGTCCAGCTCCACTCAGCGTGTTCCCTTTCTGACAGTTTTACTCTAAACAAGAAGATCGGATCGTTCTGCTCCCCCCTTCAGTTGCGACACAAACCTGCTGCTGCTGATCCGAAACAAGATACTTGTGATCTTAAATAGCATCCCAGAAATGGAGTAACTGTGTAAAGATAACTATCGTAGCTTCCTGTTCTTTTTCTGTCCTTTCCATCTCTGCAGCACGTTTGTGTTGTCACTGTTTTTCACCATAATGCAGTGCTGGAAATCTCCCATCTGATACTTAGTGAAAAATCGCCTCTCTTCCCTGATCCTTGTTTCCTGCCATCCAATCTCCAAGCTTCAAATTAAAAAAAATAAAAATAAAAAATTGCAAACACATTTCTAGTGACAATACTGCTAACTCTTACAGTGTATGTAGCCATAATTATTATTGAAGATGAACATAAATTTAGGTTAGTGTACGTACAGTTTTATTTAATAATTTCTCATTGTTACCTGCTATGGTTAATTTTCCGTTTGTTGCTCTAGAATGGTCTTGCTCTTCAACATAGAACATTGATATTACATTAATAATTTAATGGATGAGAGTTGAAATAATTCAGATAGAGCAAGCAACGTATTTTCAAATATGAGCCCTTTTATGTAGTATTCAGAATTGTTCTCTGCTGTCAGTGTATCTGAAGGTGTTGAGACACACTAAAGAGTCAGGCAGCGTCTCTCGGTTTCTTCTTTGACTGGAGGTTGTTTTCAGGCACCTGCCTTTTGTGTTGTACGTGTGTGTGACTTTAGTATCGCTTCTAAATGTTGCAATCATAATATTTATAATATGTTAATTTGTTAATTACACTAGGAAACGGTCTTTTATAAATAAACACAATGCGTTTGTAAATGTCTGTAAGAGAAGCTTACGTTCGCAAATTGCCCTTGGTAAGGTGTTTGCGAATAGCGGTGAGTAGGCGCGGAGGGCTCGCTGGGGAAGGGCGAGGTTATCCCATAGCAGTTGTCTTCTCCTCACAGCCATGCTTTTGTCTCTGGTGTCTCTCTTCCAGAGTTCACGAGCACATAAACTTTGGAAGCATGAAAAAACGTGTCCTCTGTTACAGTTGTAGCACACGGAGAGAGGAGGAATACCGAAAGAGGGAAAGTAAATAAACGTTTTGGCCGTTCAGCGACCTGCTTCCTGGTAACCGTTAATACCACGTTCTGCATGTTATTTGTTGTTCAACTTTAGTTTGTCCTGAAAGCAGAAACTTCTGAAGCACCGATTCTTCAAGTACCATCTAGTTGTCTTTGTATGGTAGCAAAAAATTCGGCTGATGAGCCAACTTCTTGGAAAGAAGACGTAATAAAATGGCCACTGATAGGAGAAGCAAAGAATGCAAGGCAGTTCAGTTTGCCGTCACAGAGTTTTGTGGCATAGTACAGGTATTTGACTGGGAGAGAGAAATAAACGCGGAACAAGAAACAAAAATACAAAGCGTCAAAAGAACTCGGTAAAGACAAAGAACACAGAGCAGCAGTATTTGGGAAACATGTCCAGTGAAGATAAAGCTGGAGGCCAGTGAAAAAACCAAAGCAATCCTTTGAAAGAGAGGAGGGTGTTTGAAACCCTAACATTTGTCGAGATGCTCGGGAGACTGTTTTGAGTCGTCCCACATTTAAACAGAAATAGAAGATACTAGAACTGTATGTCAACCGAAAGACCGACAGTAACGTGTCAGCTTGTGGCATTCCTGCGGTGGGATGCAAGGCGAAGAGACTGTGGAGGGGAAGGCTGTGGGTAGTGGCTGTGTTGCTCTCCTTTCAAATAAATCAGTTCGTCTCTGTTTCTGGAAATAAGGTTTTCTGAAGGTCGCACTTAGGTACGTCTCCCGTATCACTGTAGTGGGTTAACACCCTACTTGATCCTGAATCAAAGAAATGTTTGTCATGTAGCAAATGGATGGCTTTCCCTTGTCTAGGAATCAGTGTCGCTTCCCTCGGTTACGTTAGAGGGGACTCTCCAAAAGCAGACATCTTGGTAGTGCGTGTTATCCTGTAGTCTTTCTAAAAACTCTCAGCAGTCGCGAGCACTAGTGCTAACGGCTGCTAAAGGATCGGACAGCACTGGAGAAATTTTTATGAAGTCATCACTCCTTTGGAACACATAACAAAGGAAGAATAAAATTTGGAGTTTTGATTTGCCAGTTGACCCTTTGTTGCTGTCCAAGCAGCTCTGTAAAATAAATCTCGCGAGTTCTTCCTACTGTCCCGATTAAACACTCTTCTCTCCCATCTCTTGCAACAGACAAAAGTAAAACGGTTTATTTTTTTCAGAATAGTTCTACTTAGTTACAGATTAAACTTTTGAGAGTTTCTTTTAAAATGATACTGACTGCAGCTTTGATTACTTCAAAATAAGTGGAGGATATTACACGTAACTTCATTTCGTGTAATGACTGACATTAATAGATAAAGGTTTTTTTCCCCCTTAAAATAAGTGCAATTCATTAAGTGCAATTCATTGGCAAGAAAGCTGTAAACTAATTGTAAACTGTTAAGTCTTGGGACTAGTTAAAAATAATTCATCGTGTATACCAAGTGCGTTAATTCTGTGGAAAACAAAAAAAGGAGTAAATAATTTCCATTAGTTTAGTGGAAAGGATGAGATAATGGCACAGTTTCTCTGGTGTGTAGTAATTATATGTTTTATTTGAAGAATAAAATACTAGGTTCCTGTAAAGAACTACGATATGGTTCCTGCTAGTGTAAACACTTACATTTATTAAATAAGTTTTTTTCAGATCTAAATAGTCACCAGTAATTGTTAAAACTCTTGCAAGAGACATCTGATTTTTTAATTTTTTTTTTTTTCAAGCTTAAACCAACACTTTGCAGCTGAAGATAAAAAGCGGAAAATAATTGCTTGTCCTGGTCAGGGGGCCTATAACAAACTTCTCAGATTTCTTAGTAGAGTCCAACCACCTTACTAACATACGTATTTGGTCATAAAAATTATTACAGTTCAACCTGACAACCTAATATATTCTCTTGGTGATAATTAGAGTGCAAGTATTTCAGTTCCCTACTACATCAAACCGAGGAACAGCAGTCTGCTAGCTTGTCTTTGGCAGTGGCCTACCCCAGATACTTCAGGAGAACGTGTAAGAAACTCTATAAAGTGCAACTAATGGATTGTTTCATTGATTATAGATTTTAAGGCCAGAAGGGAGTGTTAAATCATCTGATCTGACATCCTATATAGCATATGTCATTAAAATTAGCCTAGTTAATTCTGTATTAACCCTATAAACTTGTGCTTAAATAGAGTATATATTGTGCTGTTTCAACTTGTCTTGGTATTTCAAGGCAGGAGGAATGGGTCATTTCCTTACTATTCAGTCAAACATTGAAGCGTGTATCTTTGTGTTTGAATTTCCTCAGCTTCGACTTCTGGATGTTGGGCCTTGTTCTGGATTTTTTGAGGAGACAGAGCCCTTTACTGTCCAATGCTTACTGTACATGGTGGTGCCTTTATTCCTTTATATTTTCCTTTTGATAATTTACATGTGGTTTGGCTCTTACTTCTTGCAGTATAAGTTTTTTCTTCAGTTTCTCAATAGGCTTTTGGTGCTGGGCACCAGAATTGTGCGGTTTTCCTGTATTGGTCTCCTTAACACCATATACAGGCGTGAAATCTCTTTCCTATTCAGTTTCGCAGCAAAAAAAAATTGGGGTTTTTTTACCGGTACACTACACGGAGATCATCTTCTGAGTTATTTTGTCTTTATAGTTCTGAAGTGGTCTGTCTTTTTATTCCTACGTGTAATTATTTGGAATTGGAGTATTTAAAAATCTGTAACTCTTGAACTGGTCCTGTTGAGAGGACAGTAGTAGTTCATACCATGCCGAACAAGACGGAGGTTTCCTCTCAGCTTTTCCCATCGCGCCAGCTTTTGGGCCGTCCACGCGTTCTGTCCGCAGCCCCTCACAGCCGCGGGGACGCTGGTCCTTCTTGGCCTCCACCCAGAAATGCCCCCACGGTGATTACACCGACCAATGCCTTTTTAGACTTGTCAATCACCTGGTTCCGGATAGATTCCACCCACGGCGTATTGATAGATTATTGTGCGAATTTATTAGCTTGCATTCTTAGAGTACCAAAAAAGAAGATAGAACTTTTCTCTTTTCCATCGCTGGCTAACCAAACTTGTTACCTCATCAAAAATAACATCTGGGTGCTTATTGTCTCTCAAGAACTTGGGGTTTTAGTGATCCTCTCTGTACCATTGTAGCATGACGAAAGAAAAGGTCTCCATTAATTCTTCGATGGCTTTAAGTTTACCATGACAGCATATTTAGAGCTACACTAATTTTCCGTTTTCCTTTCTGACAGCTGTCAGATGTGCAAAAAGAGGTGGTGTCAGTTGTGTGAGAAACGACGTCACTGTTTCAGTGGCTCCGAAGTCACGCAACGAAAAGTATAAAGGGAATGTTTTTGTTGCCCAAAGCGTCCGCTGCTGCATGCTTTCGAGAAGCACTATAAATTAGCGGCCTGTTGTGCAATTGCCTGGTTAGACTGAATTTTAGAACAGGTGATAGGGAAGGCTGGCTTGGATACCTGAAAAGGTGTGCCGTGCAGCAGGATCGTGTTTGCTTCTGGTTTTTATAAAAACAAAATAGTAAATCTCCTCGTGTTATTGTTTTGGCAAGCTCTTACACTGAAGCTATCTGTTCTCTTATAATTACTTAATAACGTCTCCCAGATTACTTACTGTCTTTGATTCTGTTGCAAAGCTAACTAGTGCTTAACAAAAGAAAATGTTCTGCAACGTTAGGAAAAATACTTTGTAAGGGAAGGAAACACTAAGTGAAGTTTTCAGATGACCTCCAGAGAAAGGCTTGGGAAAAATAAATGACTTGTTCAAGTTTTGGGCCTACATTTAAAATACAATCTGGCAATTGTATTGAATTAGTTGAGTTTTTGTAATCAGTTCAATTTTATTGAACTACTTAAAGTTTGAAACTGTATGGTATTTTTGCTGTTTACAACAGGAGATGGAAGTTTGAATTACGTGTTATTAAGCTTCCACTTAAATTAGCTTACCGGGCAATTAACAAGCGTGTTAGTAGGTGATTTAACACATGGAGTAATGGCTGTTACCGGCTGGTGCGGCGTCTGGAAGGCTAAAGGCCCCTCTGTGATTTGTGCTGGTGTGCATTGCTAACGTGTATGTCTCTGATTATTAAGTAACTTCTTTGATCAGCTCCTTTATAAAATAAATTAATATTGGGATTTTGAGAAAGTGTTTTTTAAAAGATTTTCCAGTTTGTTTAATTGGACTAGAAAAATCTGGATTTGGCAAAAATTGCAGCCCATTTCGGTGAAATTTTTCGGGCTGATCAACTACGGTTTTTACCCAGTCAATCACTAATAAAATAGTGTTATTTATAACCTTGAATACGTTATGCTTTAAAAAAAATTAATCAGTAATTCAGAGAAATTAAAATTCTAAATGCCATGAAAGTGCATCTCCTTGATGTAATTGATGATGCCTTATAAATGAAAAGCCTTTATAAGAGTTTTCTTATCTGACATAGCAGTTTAACAGCTGTGTACTAGCGAACTGTATTTTATATATATAGAAAAATTAACTGAAAATCCCTCTGAACTGTGGTGTTGGCTTTGGTACAGGGCATGAAATAATTTTTCCATCTTACCCCACCGTTCTCCGAAGGTCAGACTTTAAATTGGGCTGTTACTGTCTTGCTGCAGAGTTTCCAAGCTACGTTAATTTTTGGTCTGCCATTGATGGATGGAGCAGTTTGAATTCTGACATGCAGCAGCCTGACTGGAATGACCTGCAGAGGCAGATGTCAGCCTGTTATTTCATGCCCGTTTGTCAGAAAGAAAAACCAGCTTTTTTTTTAAGCAATTCTTCTTTTATACATAGAGAGCACTTGTAGGTGGATGTGCTCTTTGATATACATACATATATAGAATACTGTAAAAAAAAAAATCATATGTATTTATCATTTGTGGAAAACCTGGTTAGGTCTCTTGAGAATTTGTCAGTGACCAGTATCGAGAATGTGCATATTCTTATATTTTGTGTACTGCAAGCAGGTGTACAAGAATAATCTTGAGAAATCATGTTATTTCATGAAAAGGTATTATTTTGCCCACAGATAATCTGAGAAAATTAACATTGTTCTTTTGTGGAGGGGAAAAAAAAAAAGTGGTGTCTGTTAATTTACAGGAATTTCCTTTGTGATCCTGTTTTTGCAAATTCATAGTATATCAGGAATATTTTATGCTCGTTGTTCCAGCATCTTTCTCTGGGGATGAAGCGTACGCTTGCTGGGTGCACAAGAATACTCCTTTCATGTTGGAGCAAAACTTTCATCCAAAAATGAACACAGGAAGGGGTTTTATTCATTAAAATACAGAAATCAATGTAACGTACTGACACGGGCAGAAAGAGCGGAACGTTTACGCTTGAGGCTTGGCTTGTGCGGAGTCCTCAGTGAGAAGTACTTTATTTGGTTGGTAAGAGTGAAAAAGCGGAAATACTTAAAGAATTGAAAATCCCTTTAACATTCTATGATTCTATGATTCACGGCACCATCTGAGCAGATTTTAGGGACGCCGTGGAGCGACTGTCCTGCCTTGTGCCTCCACAGGATACGCTGGCTGGTCCCGATCGGAACGAGCAGGGAGAGTTAGCAGGGTCAGAAGCACCGTCCTTTAGGCTTTGCCAGTGACATTGTCATCAAATTGAAAGAAGTGGAGTGAATGAGTTCTGGGGTGATACTGTGACCTTAGCGGAGTGAATACAAGTTTTGCCAGTGATTTTGATAGGATCAACATTTTATCTTGTGATCGTCTCTCTATTAGATCATTCCCCAATTTAAGATTACTTTCCTCAGTAAACTCTGAATTCTTAATTTTAATTTTCAAACTGATTCTTTGTTTCTAAAATTCACGGATTATATAGAAAATTCACAGATTATATGGAAAATACATCTAGCTAGGAAAAAAACCCGTAACTCACACTTATGGTCTTAGTTGGAATCAAGTAAGGGTTAACACATTAATCATAAAGGTACGAAACAGTCGTGCAGATTTGCAGATACTAAATTCATATTGTATAAGTAATGATGGATGCAGGTCCATTTTCATGACAAACCCAAATAGGTTTTAAGGTCACATTTTATCATTCATGTACATTTTAATATTGGATAATGTGAAGTCACGCCTTCGTTTAAGTAAACAAACAAACGAAAACCCCCAAGTTGTGACCGTGAGAGGTCGGACTAAAGCATCACAAAAAGCATCTGAAAAAGTCTTCGTAATGAGGGTGGATTAATGGTTGAACAGGAGAACACAGTCTTACTCTTCTTTATATAATATAAAAAGGGACCGTCCAGGAAAAGAGGAAAGAGCAAGCGCCTTATCCGTGTACGGTACAAGGTGTACGTTTTTAGCAGCATGTGTAGTCATCTGTTAAACAGCGGAGCGAGAGATCTTGTGGATTCCCTGTCACTAAAGGCCTTGAATTTCAAGTCTGGATATTTTAAAGGCTTTTTCCCTTGTAGCTGTAATAGCTAAAGTAGAAATATGGGCTTGATGCAGAGATTATCACATGAGTTTCTTTGTCCAAAATTATGTGGAAGACAGTATGAGAATAGTTGACTCGTTTCCTAGAAGCAAGCAGTCTTTAATTTCTTGCGTCTTTTAAAAGGAAAGCGGTAAATACAGAAATCTCTGCCGGTGACGCGCTGGGTTAGCGCAGCTATAGAACCCCAAAATAAAAAAACCCTGCAAATTTCTAGAAATGTTAATAACAGCAGGGTGGCGGTTGTGCTGCCTAGTAAGTGCACAGTCTGTCTCTTAGGGAATAATACGTAGTTGCTTATTGTAAAACTGCTGCTGAAAAATATACAAGATGACTGACTTAAAAAAAAAAAAGTACCAATTTGATTGTTCCGTGCCTGATAGGAGAAACCTTCTCCCCACGTCTGTGTGCTTCGGGATTCTTCTAAGGTCTCATTCGGAGTGTGAAGCTGATAGCCCCTTCTGCCAGATGTAGTGCTAGTTTACGTGGGCATTTTGTGATGAAAATGCTAAGAGGTTGAGAAAATTATGGCATAGGAGATAATGCAGTGCAGTGGCAAGAGCTGGACAAGCAGGTTTGCTTATTGTTGGAAAATTTTTCTAAGTTGGCAAATCCTCTGACAGTTTACGACGGAGGTGTGAACCCCAGCCTTGCAAACCCCAGACCGGGGACGAGAAGCTTGGTTTCTTCCCAAACTGCTTTTCGTACTCCGACTAGCAATAACCCGTACTCCCCCTTGGATCCCCAGGCAAAAGGATGAAAACAGCTGTGTAGATGCAGCATTTAGCAGCAATGAAACCGTTCACCTTTCCCTGTCTCATTGTTTCAGCACAAAGGAATGGCAGAAAATTTGAATTGCTTGGTCCCTCTCACGGTGCTGCTGCTGCTCCTCCTCCAATGCATAGTGTCTCTCGCTCTACTGACACTTATTTCTGAAGATCTTATCTCCGTTTACGTAACTTCTGTCGAAAGAAACTTTGGCAAATTTAAGCAGGAAAATACCGGCAGTCAGCTGCTTTTCTATTGTGTCGGGAAACAATTATTCCTTTTAGAGGTAAGGTGCTCCCTAACTGGGAAAAGTACTCAAAGTTTCGTGAAGAAATGATTAGGGGATTGAAAGCAAAAATTGCACAGGTTATTTTGTTGCTGTAGTTTCTGTGGATCAGGATGTTTAAAAATCGTTTTATATGGTGTTGAAAATAAAAAAAAAAAATCTCTAGATGAGTGTTTGATGTGCAAGCCCTAGGTAGCAAGTGGAGCCCAGAGCTTTTTAGCTTTGTCAGTCGGAAGACACTTGTCACTGGTCTCGCACTGTGTAGCTGAAACGGGGCTGGGTCCGTTTTTCTACTGGTTTTCCATTTACGTGTAATTGTCCCAAGCTGACGCCAAATGCTGCAGCCTGCTTGTTCATAAGATTTGCCCCAAAATATTGCAGATTATCAGGACAGAGTTGTCATTTCCCAGTTTCAGAAGTCGTTCGTGGAGACTGACAAAGCCCCTCGCCTGTGTTCTTCCTCTGTTTTCCACGGAACATCCTAGGACGCAGACCTTCTCTCTTTAACAACCTCATTGTAAATTGATCGGATAAGTTAATTACTTGGATGTTGAAGGACTAAAAAAGGTTTGACGACATCTCTCTTCTGTTGGTGTTTGGAACGACAGAAGGAAATCAATCCGCTGAAATTCCCTCTTTATTGGGTTATTGCTGTAACCAGATGTTGAGGTTTTCCAAACATACTCTATGGTTCGCCTTTGCTCTCTGGCTGAATATAGAAGCCACTTACTGGTTACAGTATGTTTCTTAGTGCAAAGCCAGAAACTAAAAACAGCTATGCTAGTGTGGGTGGGGGCGTGCGGGGGCCTTCTGTTAGTGCACTGATACACGTTCTTCGTTTGAAAGAAGCTCCTGCATCCTTGATCCCGTATCTGTCGTCTTGGCCAGTCAGAAATCGCACTTCTGTTTCTGATTGATTTAGGCCATAATAGCACATTGATGAAAATGTTACTTAACGCCAGCTTCCTGAAAGCATGGAGAGCACTGGTAAGGGCTGGGCGTAGGTAACAGCACCGGTGGGTCTCTGTGCTTGCGGAACACCTGCCTTGAGGCTGTCACCAGAGAAGCTTCCATGGTCTCGTGTCAGAAGCCAACGCGCCAAAAATATCATGCGTGCTGACGACAGCAGGTACCAGCGCCAGGTCTAGTAAGAAAGAGGAGTGGTTTGCATTGTGAAGGACAGCCAAGACCTGTGAATGGATAAAGGCAGGAATAAGCACCGATGCATTAAGAGGGAGAAAAATGCATAGTGAATACCTCGTGTCCTTTCAGCGTTACGCCGTGTGGAAGCAGCCAGCGGAAGCTCAAAGGGCACTCATCCAGATCAGTAGTTAGATCAAATCACGCACATCTGTGCGAATAGAGCTTTAAGGGCCATACGTGCAATACCCGTTTGGTGGGTGTGCCGCTCGTTAGCTGGTGCAACGCGCTCATTGGAATAAGCTGCTGGTCCCTTCTCAGTGACTCTTCCACCGCCCCCATCCTTGGCCTCTGCCCTTGGTTCCTCTTTCTTTCCTTTCTACATTGTCCTCATGGATTCACTTTCAACAAGTGGTACTTCAGTTATTTTTGTCACCAACGATTAACAGCTTTCTCTCCTAAAGACCTAGTAGCACCAGGATAGTTTGGAAAGTGGGCATAGAAGGTTTTGATGATGCCTTGCTTGTAGACGGAGAGGAGACAATTTTTTCTACGTTCAGGAAGCGAGTGCTAGCATGGGATTTTGCAGTGATATACCGAATGGCTTCGGCATCGTTACGCTGTGTGCCAAGCAGCCAGATTTGATTGCATGCACCTAAGCAGAGCATCTCCGTTCCCTACACAGTTGGAAGGAGACGTGGGTATCTTATAACGTGGTTTACCATCGCCAGCGTGCTGTGAAGTAAAGGGTACGTCTGAAATCCTGGCCATAGGTGCTCCCCGTGTCCACGGGCCAGGCGACGCTAGATCAACTGCAGCTCTGCTCACGTCTCTGTACGTGGGTGCTCAGCTCGCTGTTCCAAAACGTCAGTGCCAAGCTCTTAAAGACAGCCTAGAGTTCTAGAATATTTTTGCAGAAGGCTGCAGACCTGGTTTTGTCGGTGGTTTGTTTTTCAGTGATTTGGGGGTGTGTTTGTGTTTCCTTGTTTTTTTCATGTTTCCTCACCCGCAAGAGATTTAGACTTATCAGTAGGGAAAAGGCCTAACCACCAGAGTCATAGGTAAATGGCCTCATGTGTTTCACCGAGTTACTGTTCTAACTCCAGAGGGAAATTTGAAATACCTCACCTGCAGTCGGTTGTTCAAGGGCGGCTGGAATACAGTCTCCAGCAATTTGTATTTTAGGAGGTCGCTAGTGAGCTCCTGCAGAGCATGATGGCTTTCTGTAAGCATGCTAGGTTCTAACTGTGTCTAGCTCGGCTTTACAACGTGGATGCTAATAGATTTTAACGCGCTGTAGTCCTAAAGTGATCAGCGCTCTCAGCATACGTTACGTCAAATGCTCCTACCTATCTGCCTGTTGCGTTTTCTCATCCTTTCCGGCCCTGCCTCTTCTCTGTACGTGCAAGGCAAGGAAGGACGTGCAGTTTTCCTGTATCTGCTTGTGAATTTTTTTCAGTAACGATGACCACGCGATAGCGTAACCGGAGTACCTACTGTTTTTTCCCAACAGAACGCACTGTATTTCTTTCCACAGTCGATCTGTGTATAAGCCTGTTGCTGATATAAATAGCTAACAAAACACAGTATCAAGGACCACATGGCAAACTAGGATGGCAATTTCTTTGCTAAATTTTCTTGATATAAAACTTCCTGATAAACTCATTTGGCTAATGTAGCGTGGCCAGTTTAGAGACACGCTAAAGAGCCTATATCGCCACAAGATTATGGTATCCTCGCTGTCCGTTTTATTGAACATGCGCTAACTACCTGACACGTAGGTACTTGGCAGCAGCACGGTTTTCTCACCGTTGTGCTGCTGGCAAGTAAAAGTTTTAGGAGTGAGATCTCGATGTGGGGGGTAAACAGCTGTGTGTTGGATGGAGCCGTCGGAGTGTCTCTGCTGTGAAGCTGTGCAATCTTGTACTTCCACGAGGCCGTTCAGTAGGATTCTCTTGCTTTTGCCAGTCCTTGCTTTTAGGGTTTGACAATCTTCTTCATTAACATACATTTGGTGCACCGTTTTGCAGGGTTTAGTACTGCTTCACTAAGTAACTACTTTTTATGTCACCAGTATGAAGAAGATTAGATTTATACCTTGAAATCCGAGCAGGGGGAAGATGCCCGAGTAAGGTATCGTATTAATAAAGCAGCCCACCGTGCCGATAGTGTTTTAACTGATGGCCCAGTTGGTCCCACTAAATTAGCAGTGACATACGTAAACCCATTAATTTCTGAGGCTTCTTTATAGACGATGCCTATTTAAGATCCACGAACATCTAGAGAAAAGCTTAGGTGTTGATTATATTAGTGATCAAATGCTTTATTATCTTATCGATTGTATTAATTGGAATACTAGTAATTAAGTAGGAATCCAGCCTTATTGACAAGTTCGTACAAGCGACCTTCAGCCTTGATGAATCTTGGGCATTCAACCCACAAAGCAGTGGCATTTCTAAAAGCTGATTCAATGTAGAAACTACAGGCTGTTCCACATTGCCGTGATTTAGGAAATGAAATGTGCTTGGCCTTTGAGAGATTAAATTTAAGCTTCAGGACCTAGAAATTCAACTTTGTAACAAAGATGAGCTCTGAAAAATACGAAGCAGTGTTTGGAGGAGAACAGAAGCTAACTCCTGAATCGGAGACTGGTAGAAATACGAGGAATAATTAATTATTCAGGTGTCATCCATTACTAAATGTACTCTTTCAACAAGACCTGGGAATTGTCTTCCAGTGGAAATTGTACAATTACCTATGGAGTAAATGGTCTAGTATACATTCATATGTCAAAATGTGCTTCGAGTTGTATGTCAGCACTTTTGTGCAGAAGAGGGAAATAAATCAGAGGCATGCCTGAACTATTCTCCCTGTGCCGGCACTTCTGAAGTCCCATTTCATCTGCTGCAGTTACCACGAAGTCCGTGAAAAACGGTTAGGGCTTCCTTCCCCTTTTGTTAGGAATTTCTTCTCCTTTTTTCTACTTGTGATATTTAACTTTCTAAATGAAGTAATCAAATGCAAAGTTTTCCTTTTAAAAGCTTTTATATTTTTTCAGAACCAATTTTCATAACATTTTTGTGTGAAAATGAATATCATTCATTCTCATGTAAGACTTAGGTATTGAAATACTCAGTGAATAATAACTGTTCAGAGTTTTAAAATACAACTTCTATTAATTGTATTTTCACGTGAGTGCTTTTAGCTGTGTTCCAGAGCACAACGCTGTAAGTTGCTGGGCATGAAGTGACTGCTTTCTATGTGTAACGTTCCTATTCACACAGCGTGTCTTAGCTGGGGCTGAAATACCAGACAGACATAAATATTTCCGTAATTTTTTTTTAAAATTGCTATGGCAAGACCTTAGTGTTATGAAGGTCTACTTGCTCTCTGTAATGTTTTCACAGTATTTAGCTTCTACATTGCTTGAAAATTTGAACTGGAGATGTTCAGTGTGCTCATTCCAGAACCACGGGCCGTCGCCTGTCTGAAGAGGATTCAGCATCCGGATACCGTACTCCCTTTGGCATAGATGTTATGGCTAAACGTCTTGGCAGTCTGCAAGGTACATACGGAAGCTTTGCGTTCAGGGTATGATGTCTGTGCGTTGTGTGCTATGCCAGCCATGAACAAGAACAATTTTTAAACACTGATGGATGGCTTACAAAATACTGCAGGTGCTGGGACGCTGGCTAAAAGCCGTAGCGTGGCTGTAGACGGTCATGACTGGTGGCTGTGTGACTGGGGCTCGGGGAAATTGGTCTGTTCACTGGGTGTTCGGCCACCTGGCACGGGATCCCCAGCACTGCTGCACAGTGACAGTACAGCAGCAGTTACGCAAGCTCCAGGATCTGTCCTGCTCACCCAGGTCCTTACCCTTAGGCTCCAAAAGTACACGGTAGAGAACTTGCTTGACAGTAATGCAATATTCTCTGTGATTTTTTTTTCCCCACATCTCTTTGCAAAACGTCTGCCAAGATGAGGAACAATTTACATCTGGTGACAAAATCCAATTGTGGATTTTCGTGTTGCGGTCTAGTGCACTACTAGAATGAAAGCATTCAGCTTGGATCACAAGGCAAACTACCTCAGCTGGGGGACCGGCAGCACATCTCCGTTGTCAGAGCTGGCATGAGAGCATAAACCAGATTACCACAAAGCTGGGTTTGTGCTTGCGCTCAGGGAACTTTGGCTGGATTCACCAGTAACTGCAGCTTCTTGGTTCTGTTTTTAGCAGGCTCTTGACCACACGAAGACCAGGCTCTGAGTATGAAAGTCTATGAATGTCTGTGTACGAGTAAGCTGGTGCGTAGCTTCATTTCTGACTGGCTGCAGTTGCAGTTTGACATCACCTGACATCATCCAGCAAAAGTCTAGAAGGCTAGCGCACCTCGGGTGCTGCGCTTGTTTTGGGATTTGTTGGGCTGTTGGTCGTCTTTTTGTTTTAGAGCAATGACTTACGCTATTCGGCTCCCGTCGCTCAAAGAAATAATACTATTTCCTTTTTCTAGCCTCCTCTTTGCCTCCCCCGATAGATTTAAATAACAGCAAGGCTCCTATTTAAAATGATAACATCCAGGAAATTAAAAGTTAAGCCCTTCACTGTCCATAACTCGGTGTCTCTGCTTTCCCCTTCTCAACAGTGGTGTAAATGAAGGATGAAGCCTCAGCCTGAGCTTTCAATTTCCTGGCTGTTGTCAGTTTGTATTACAATGCCGCCACTATACAGTTTTCATTTCTGGAAAGGATTCGTACACAATATGTTATAGAAAACTAGAGAAGAGCCAGAGGCAGAAATTAAATATTCCACAAAGGTTCCTATTAGCCTCAATTACCTCAATGTTTTGTTGAGTAAGCGATGAAATTTAGTTTCTAAAGTATTATTAGTAAGATGCTCATCGTTGGCAAAGGAATTACTTAAAATTATAGCTTATAATTTCTTCTATCTTGGTAGCTTTGCCTTTTAGTGGTGAAGGAGTTGTATCACGATGATGTGTTCCCCTTTCAGTCTCCTTGGAGAACGGACCTGACTTACTCTGACGTTCACAGTGCTTGCCTGGCCCTAACGGTGCAGGGGGAATGGCAGACAGGCGATTCCGAGTGCTAGGAAGGATGTTAGTGCTAGAGGTGTGCTCACGGAAGTTTCTAGAAAGAGATACTGGAGTAGCAGAGAGAATTAGCAGGTGGAAGGCACCAGAGTACAGGTCAGATTTCAGGCTAATTAATCTGTTGTTGCAAAAATGTAATTAAAGTGTTACGAAGACTTACAATACACTTAAATTTCATTTTCTGCCCAGATAAAGTTGTTGGCCAACACAGCCTTGGTGGGGCTAATTTACACTCCAGCCGTGCACCTCGTTGCCTGTTACAGTCTACAAAATCTCTCCTCTGTTCCTGTTTCACAGGTTCTCCCAGTCTGGAGGACAAAAAATGACAGCTTTGTTTTTTTTATTGTTTGAAATTCACCTTATTATGTGCATCTTTCAGTAAGAAGTGATAGATGAGCTATCTTTTTTTTATATTAATTCGTACTTTTTTTCTGTTTTTACCTTTACCGTGTTAGCGTCTTCCCGGTGTGTTCAGTGGTCAGGCTTGTGGCAGGTGCATCTTTCTTTATTGCTTTGAAAAATGGGGTGCCTTTATTCTTATTAAACTCAAAATATCTTAAATGAATTTCAGATTTATATGTGGAAGTCTCGCTATTTGTAGAATGACTCATAAATGCCAGTAATGCAATTTTAAAGAGACGTTTTCTCATATAAGAAGAAAAATCCTTGAACGTGGGTATCTCACTTTCCTGCTCTGACCAAAGGTGTGCTGGTAATATCTTTCTGTATCCTGTTTGTTGCTTTAACAGCACAAAGATAGACAGGAAAGGAGACGAGAAAACTCTTAAGACATTTTTCTGGGTGTTTGCTTATTTGGGGGTGTTTTGTGTTTGTGCAGGTGTCTGAGTGCTTACAAACAAACGCACAGATAAACACAACTAACGTTATAGTCAGTGACAGCCAATGGGATAGAAAGATTTAAATATATATTGATTTTTTCATGACACTGGTTTTTCTTTTGTGGTGTACATGCTATCGGTAAAACACAGATCACCAACAGACGTTTGGTATGACAGCAACAGCCGTTGCTATTCATTCTAATGTATTTTTACTGACTATAGACAGCTCTTGTGCGGGAGAACTTTGTGACCGTGTGGCGCTCTTTTTAGCGTTGAGAAAAAACTACAGGCTGTGGGTTTGGGGGGCAGTGGGGCCTTCTGCTTGTTTTTTTAAAACTTTCTATGGCTGTAAATCTGTTCTTTTAGATTATAGGCACAGATTTTACTCCAGAACTTGAACCCTCCAGTTATTTTACAGTAATCGCGCTGGAAAGAAGCAGACTAAGCAGTTCACAGCCTGATTTTTCTGTCCATTCAAACACTAAGACGTGTCCTAGCTTATCTTTTCTATTGCTTTTCTCTGCGTTTGCCAAAATTTAGGATCATATACCACTCTGTTCAGTTAGAAAAAGTTTCAAATCAATCTGTGTCAGAAGGCGGCAAATAAGATCCAAACATTACCAAGTAGCTGGGGACGTAATTGGTATTCTTCCGTTTTCAATCAAACCCTAAGTTCACAAGCTACCCATTTATTATTGTAATGTTCCTGAGAATGGTTTGTATGTAACTTTAGATAGTAATGCTGTATGCAGCCCGGCCGCTGAGATCCGGAGCAAGGAAAGAAGTTAATCAACAACAACAAGAAGTTCGTGAAGACCCAACTAAGAAGAAGCACTAAAGCGACCATTACGATTTCTTCACGGTTTGCTAAAATAACAGATGATCTGTGTACTTGGGGACAGCATTGGGCGTAGATGGCGAGGACGCTCTGTTAGGCAGCCGTGTCGCCGCGAACAGAAAACGTTACCACCTTACATTGTGAAGCGTTTCGTCATCTGCTTTTGACAAAAGCTGTGCAGAGGTGGTGTTCGCGTGTTAAGCGTGGCGTGCTCTTGCTCTTCCCTGCACGCGTGCACGGTACCGAGCCAACACGTAACGCTGCGCCTTCTCCCTGCCTTTTGCTGGCAAGCGTGACCTTTCAAGACCCCCTGCCTTTTCAAGGAAGGTGACTTATGCCAATCATATACAATGTAATAAAATGCCGAGTCCATTTCAGAGGATATTGCTGTTTTTAATTGCTGGCAGCACGCTTTCCCCAAATCAGCCTGTGCAATGTAAAATTCCTTAGCAGAGTGTGACAAACCGCTCAGGCCTCCCCGTGCAACGGGGAGAACATGTAGGTGGCTTTTCTTGCAGAGAAACTTCAGTACAAGGAAGTGAGAGGTGACTTTGTCTCTCTAAGCCCACTGCATTTTTGTACTCCTTTGAGGTTAAAAATTGCCAGGCGTGCGGTGTACGTAAAAAGTCCCATTCCAACAAGTTGCTGAATTTCTCCGGTGAGTATCCAGTTTCTTTATTCAGCGGGAGATGCACGTGCCCCGATTTGTAGGATTAGGTCCCAGTGACGGTGAGGTTTTGGCAATTCACAGCACAGTCTTGTGCAGTTTTCTCGTAGCGTAACGTTCTGTGCATGGATCGACCAATACGAGTGAGCTTTCGTGAGTGATTATCTCCTCCGTGAATATACACCTGGAGTAACATCTCAGAGTATGTATGCTCGTGCAACAAAGACATGCAAATAGGCGCTGAGAGCATGAACGTAGGACACATTGGTGTTGCAAAACAGCAAGTTTGTAAGAAAATCTGAGGTTTGTTTACAGCCAGAAATGTCTTTTTGTGCCCTGCTGCGAAATTGGATCAGGTTTTCCCCCAGTAGTGCTGAAATGTGTGAGCGTATGCAGGTGCGCTATCAGCCTGTAGTATGTGCAGATAATACGTGCTTTATTGTGGGCTCTTTATCTTGATCAGTTTTGTACAATTTGATGGATATTCTATAGTTTTGGTTAGCGTACCAATTCATTCTTCTTTTCCTGCGTTCCCTTTCCTCCTCTGTTCAGTATCTGAGCTCATGGCAGCTGCGTTTTTCCTTTTCTATGTTTTCTTTTCTACCCCCCCCCCTCCTTTTCTTACTGCCCTGGAAAAAAACTGCAGGCCTTTATCATATTAAGCCCGCACACTGAAATTTCAGTTTATAGCCCTATCTGGTTGAAGAAGTAGAGAGGATTTTTTTGTGTTTTTTTTTTCTTTTTCTGATTCTTACCTACACGAGTCATGTTCAAGTATTGCTTAAAATTTATAGAAACCGCATTATAATTGATAATGGTACTTCAGCAGCATCCAGCACCATCCTGTGTGGTGCAAAGTGAACCATTGTAGGAGTTGAGCTAAAAATATTGCATTAACACTTAGAGAAAATGAAATTTTTATACTTGATTTGCTCATGGTCATATGGTTGCAACTAAACACAATTTGAGCTGTCACTTCACTGCGGAGAAAAATATGCAATTTTGGAATATTTTAAATGAGCTTGATATTAGATTCCATAACTCAGAATGACACAGGCAATAGTGTTTGCAACATGATTGGTTCATTACTATTTGGTAATTGCAGTCCATCATTTTAAAGGGGGAACTAAAACACAAACAAATGATCTCGGCACTCAGCAGCCTCTGTATCTGGGTTGTCATTTTGGGGATGGTTTTAGAAGATACAAGTTGTGTATGTTTAGAAGCCGGTATTTTTCCCTCCCCTTGATCATTTCAGGAGAGCGATTTTCATCATAAACTAGCACGTCAGCCAAAGCATCTACATTTAAAAAAAATATTATTTCGCAATTTTCCACATGCACATTGGATGTAAACCCTGGAGGTGTATTCCCTGAGTACCTATTACCTCCATTTTAGGGAAATTACATTAAATTATTAGTGACAAATTTACTTGTCTGCCAATGTGTTTTTCTTGAATTTTACTACAACATCAATACTTGGCTGTTTTATATGGGCCCTCATTTACCTGTCTTTGAAGGCAGTCACCCCTTTGGGAGCTTTGCCTGTCACTAACGTGCACTGGGAAGAGTCTTGAAGTTCAACATTCGCTGTTTTGAATTAAGGAAAAAAATATGTTGCACTTTAAAAACATCATATGCTTCTCCGACAAGTCATTTTTTAATGTCTACTGTCTCTCTTTTTTGAGAGAGCAAACCCAGTTACAAGCGCAGGACGCTCGAAGTAGATACCAGTTTGTCAACAGAAAGGTGTTCACCGGGAGCTGACGCCCGACAAGAGGGACCTGATCATCCTTTGTCTTGTGTGTCTTGGTTTTGGGAAATTACTGGGTTTTACTTGTGTTTGTGTCCATTCAAAAATCCTTTTCCAGTCTGATGCAAAAATAAAAGCAGATGGGGAAAAAAAGCCACTGAGGGCTAAAGTCAACTAGAGGTCTTTAAATCTCTAGTACAATTGCTTAAGGAAATACAATTTGTGAGGCATATACCAATCTGAGAGCCTTCTGTGATGGCGTGACTGGCTGGGCAGAGGAGGGGAGAGCCGTGGATGTTGCCTGCCTTGACTTCAGCAAGGCTCTTGACACCGGCTCCACCACCGCCCTCATGGGCAAGCTTAGGAAGTGGGGGCTGGATGAGCACCCAGTGAGCTGGATGGATGGGCTGAACAGCAGAGCTCCGCCGGCTGTGATCAGCGGCGCAGAGTCTGGCTGGAGGCCGGTGACCAGCGGTGTTCCCAGGGTCGGTGCTGGGTGCAGTCCTGCCCAACGCATCCATCGACGCCCTGGATGGAGGGGCAGAGCGCCCCCTCAGCAGTTGGTGACGATACGCAGCTGGGGGAGCGGCCGACTGCCCAGAGGCCGTGCTGCCATTCAGTGAGCTGGGCAGGGTGAGAGCTGGATGGAGAGGAACCCGATGGAGTTCAACGAGGGCAAGGGTAGGGTCCTGCCCTGGGGAGGAACAGCCCCACGCACCAGGGCAGGTTGGGGCTGAGCTGCTGGGGAGCAGCTCTGCGGAGAAGGACCTGGGGGTGCNCCAGAGGGCCCTGCCAGCCCCCGCCGGGCTGGGATTCTGTGATACGGAATAAAATACGGGCCTTTTAGAGCAGTCACAGCACGTCTGGGAGTGAGGTTTACTTGCCTGTCTCTCTTTTTTAATCTTTAAAGTCTTTGTCTTCAAAAGCACTTAGTGTTAATTCCAAATAAATGAGCGTTTCTGGATTCACCGTGCTGCAGTAGTGTTTGTTTAAGTCCACAAAAAGTATTCTGCTTTTTGAAACCGAAGCCTTTGCAGTCCGAGCTCCTCCTGTTGACTACGGGAACGCAGGGTTTCATTTTAAGGAAGGGACTCGCGGTGCTTTCATCTCCTGGCGGGACTGATGTACTGGCAGCAGCGTACCGCCTTATGTTGCAATCTGCTCAGATCTTGAAAAGGAGCGAGATTCTGCTCATTCAGTGCTGGCCAAAGATTTCTGGGGAATACTCTGCTGCTTCAGCTAATAATATTGGCTATAGAACAGCATTTTGTTCCCTAAAATATTGATTGCCGGTATCGGAGGTGCCTGCCTTTTATTGGATGCAAGGGGATGTCGCCATTCCACATCACTGACTCGGAGAAAGTTTGAGAAACTCTAATTAATGAATCACTAGAAATGTATGTGAGAAGTCACACGGACAGAGCTGTATGAGCACAGTCATCGTCGTATTACTGCTCTGGGAGAGATTCTTTGCCGGTGACCCGGTACAACCCCCCAGCTGAAGCTAGTGAAGCAACAGTGCTGTATGGTAGCAAATAATCCGCCCTGTGGCTTTATTTATTTGTGTATCATTCGCTGCCCTGTGGACCAGATTCTGTTATAGCCCTTTGGGTGTTATACATTGTAAACAAGAAAGGAGTGTGCAGGTAGTAATAAATTCTGTGTCAGGCTGCCAGCGGTTGGGATTTCTGGCGCTGGAGCATCAACTTTCTGGGAGTTAGTATGTCCGGAAAACTTGAGGAGGTGAAAATCGATTATGAAGGCTGCTAACGCAGAGCAGATCAGAACGCTTATATCAAATTCCTCTCCGTTTAGCAAAGCAGTTGATTAAAATCAGCTTTTAAATGGGACTTTAGCTACCTTGAGATAACTAGCTCTCTAAAAAGAGGAAGGGGGGATCTCTGAGTATCGAGACTGTGAAAGGAAGATGGTGGTGGAAACAGAACCAGAATCTCTGCTTTACGTGTAAGGGCCTGGATTATCCCTTTGGTGTTTCGCTGCTGGTTTTGTTGGCGTGGATAGCCCCCGAACTAAGGGTTACAGCCAGGCACTGGACCCCTGCTGTACTTTCTGCGAAGTGTGCGCATGCGTGCCCGTATATTCTAAAAGCACACGGTCTCTGCTCCAAGGAGCTTGTAATTTAAGTGCGCGTGTGTGCGTTCACGTACACGCGAAAGGGACCTGGATCCCAGTTTGTGTTTTGCTGAGACACGAGTAAAGAAGAGCAAGCGTGGGAAGAGCCAAGGACAAGGAACGGTGTCGTGATTCCTTTACGGAGCGATGTCATTCTTCCTTGCTTCAGCGCTAGAGTAATTCTGTCCCAATACAGAATACAACAGGATTAAGCAACATACTAGCACGAATTATATAAATTCTTCATATATTTCTGTTTCTGTTTATTAACTGTTGATAAACTACATTTTTCTTTCACATCTTTCCTTGCTCAAAGTGTTATTTCAGAGGCTCTGCTTTGCCTGTTCGGCGCTGGGAGTGCCGCAGATCCGTGAGAATTCCAGTGGATGAGTGTTACTTTTCCTTGTATTATATCCAAATCTTGAACGAGCAGCAAAATAGAACGTATACTTGAGAGGTACCTCGTAATTGGTTTCAATTTATTCCCTCACTGAATCAAAATGATTATATAAATCAATGCAATTTTAAACTGATTAACTTCAAACTCTCTTAATTAGAAAATAGGGGCTTCGGAGTTCACCTGCATTACGTGAAATGCCTTTGTGTTATTTTGCCCGACTTTTTATCCTGGGACTGAAAATAGAAAACGTGTAGTATTGCCGTTGAATGTAATTTGATGAGGAAATTATGTTCTGCAAGGACTTTCCTCCTCCTTTCTTAGAAGTTGCTCTGCCAAAACGCTCGCGACGTCAGTGCGGTATATTTTGGCCTAAAAAGAAAGGGAGAAAGCTAAGAGGACCTTGCTGCCTCTGGCAGAGGCTTCGTTTTTTCAATATGCCTTGAGTTGTAAAAGAGTTTTGCCCCTTTCTTTGAGATCCTGTTATAAATTTCGGAATGATCACTTGCAAGTGTTTCCGATAAGATTTGTGATGAGTTCCTCGCTCCTCGATGAGACTGCGTTGCGAAACNGCCTAAAAAGAAAGGGAGAAAGCTAAGAGGACCTTGCTGCCTCTGGCAGAGGCTTCGTTTTTTCAATATGCCTTGAGTTGTAAAAGAGTTTTGCCCCTTTCTTTGAGATCCTGTTATAAATTTCGGAATGATCACTTGCAAGTGTTTCCGACAAGATTTGTGATGAGTTCCTCGCTCCTCGATGAGACTGCGTTGCAAAACGGCCCCTCGTTTCTCCTCTTCTCATAAAATCTCTTTTCTACGTGCACGTGGAGAATCACTTCATAGGCCAAGTACGCTCTTAAGTAGGCAACCAATGATTATTGTTTTCCTTATTACAAAACCTGCCCAGAGAGAGGGAAAGGCGGACAGCCTCTCTACCTCCTGGTTTGCTTTAGGTCTTCCAGCTCTAATGCATTTGAGGGGGGAGGGATTGCTGCGCTGCCTGTCGAGCTAAGCTCTCCGTGCCTGTAAACCGGCAAACGAAGGCTCTCGCGTGTTAACTTTCAGTAACATGCGTATCAGATAAATGAAGGTAAATACTTCATTTATGCGTTTCTCTTCTTATTTTGGCCAGACTTGGTGAAGGGGGTCAGTGTATTGCCGCAATCTGACTCGGGTGCGTGGAAAACCTTGTCCCACACCTCTGCCGCCCGTCTGCTGCGCTGCCCTTCGCTCCTGCTCGACTCGGTTGCGTTACTTCTCAGATCCGCGTTTACGTACCAGTTAAAGAAGGGTGAGGACGGGGAATGTGTACCTCACAAATAGGTTATGAAAATACGGTTAGATAGATGGATTACTTTGTGATTTGTGTAAGGAACTTGCTGGTTAACAGGGTGACCGGAGTGATGAATGTGTGCTTCAGATGCCTGTGTTAGGCAAAGCACTGAGATGGTACTGGCGTGTAATTATATGCTTAAGTGCTGCTGATGCCAGTGACTAATTGAATTGGGATCAAATTTACCTGTGGCGCAACAGCGGCTCGCGTAAGTGAAACATTTTAAAATACAGCGAGACAGTTTTGAGTGGGAAGGCTTTAGAACAATCACCTTGGGTGACGTCTGCAGATCTTGCTGGGAATTGTTCCCTTTTCTCGCTCAGAAAACCTACAGCCGGTGCTGCGGTTGTCTTACCTTCTGACGATAGGTGGCTTAATAAAGATTTAGCGAGCTGTGCCTGTACAGATGATGCGACCTTGTTCAGTTTGCCAAATATTTTAAAGAAATATATCTAAGTAATCGTACGGTAAATTATTTCCTTTTTCCAGCATGTAATCGCAAGTGCAGGCTGTAGCTTTATTAAAATACGTTTTCCTGTACGTACCCTCCATTTTAAATGTACGAGAGAAGCATGGGCGATAGTTGTTTCTCCTAAGCTATTTCCACTAAGCAAATACGAATTGCTTAGTGGAATATATGAAGTATTGCCGAACAGTCCTATTAATATGTGACGGATTATTTTCCCCTCAGGTTGGAGAACAAACAGCGTAATTAGGTCTGTTTGTTCTAAACCTTAGCGCTTGCTTGTTCTAAACTTTTATCTTTGTCTCTCTGTCTTGTTCTTTTTATTGTTATGGCTTGAAATAAGAAATATTTCGGATAGTGCCACTTTCCGTCCCTTATGTTCCCGTCTCCGCTATTCTCTCTCTGTACACACACACGTACGCGCGCGTGTGTACGTAAACCCCGTACGTGTGCAGAAGTCATGTGTTGTGGTTAACAAGAGACTACTTACACAAATATGCGTTCTTGGCTACGTATGCGTGGGTGTAGAAAGAATGTGCAAGTGCGCAGGAAAAAGAGGTGTGCAGCAGCACCCCCAGGCCGCGTCTTTACCCTGGTGTTCAGTGCACCTGCTTTTTCTCTATATATCATCCTGTTGTTTATCACGGACACAGGTTTCAGTTGTACAGTTTATCTGTAGTTAAATGCCTGTTTCCTTGGCAGTCTATCTTACAAATTACGGTTAATATTATTACCCTTTTGCACAGTGTAGGGAACGTGTCCAAAATGGAAAAGGATTCTTCAGTTTTGAGCAGAGAGAAAACTTTCTGCCTTTATTCCTGTGCACCTAATCTCTTGATTTAGCTCAAGATGGAGGGTTTATGATTAATACGGTTGATGCAGAAAATGGCCGATTGCTTGGTTTCTTTTAAATGTATCATGCTCAGTGCACACGGCCTCTGAGCATCAGTTAGCGGGAAGTGACAGCAGCCTTGACCTTTCTCTCCAAATCATATGGGGGGCGGGGGAAGAATCGGCGTGATACAACAGCGTTTCAACTTGTTTTAACTGATAACTTTCCTATTTAGGGATGCTAATGTGTTCTGGAAATATAAAATCACTGTCTAGCGAAGGCGGTCACGTGCCGTTTTAAATGGGATTTGAAAACTTCGCCTCTATAGCCGTGGTAAGATGCCTTTAAGATATCTTACTGACTTGGCTAATGCTCCTAAAAGGTCAGTACAAATATTTAGCTTCTACTTTTACTTCTGCTGTTTCACAGATTGGACCCATTTTTAATTTAGAGTCGTCTCACTGAATATTTTAGGGACTATTTAGACGGCTTGTGAGAAGGCACGAACAATAGGTCCTATATGTAGGAAGGCGTTGGTTACAAAAGGGCTTAAATTGGCTTTAGTGTAAGTGGAAACCAAATAAATGGTTCTGGAAAGTACACTAGGAGATTTAGCAGGTTTTTTCTGTAGTCACCAATTAGTGCCGTTAGAAAGTCTAATATGCACAGCGTGGACCGGCAGCAGCTGTGATTGATACAAAGCTCGGCCAATCGCACCGGCCCCGTGTCAGCGCTCATTAGTCTGCGATCAATTACCGGGATCTCAGACCGATCTGAATGAAAAGTAAAAACACATTGTTACCGCAAATTTCATCAAGTGAATATGCTCTATAAGGAAATAGATCAGCTACGACCTCTTTGACATTTTCAAAATGTTTAAAAGCTGAAGTTAATTCTTTGTGATGTCCTTTCATCTTCAGTTGACAACAGAGAGACCCGGAGTGGTGACAGGCCTTGTCAAGGGGCTCTGTCTTATCGAAAACAGTACCCTCCAGATCTTTCAAGCCAAATATTCCGATCTAAGGTAATTGCATTTAAAATTTTGTGTAGCTTTTATGCCCTTCCCCGAACCGTTCCTGTATTAACTAACAAACCTTTTCACTCAAAGCTTTTTTCACTTCCGAAGGTGGAACGGTCACTAAAGCCGGCGTAAGTGGCTGTGGGGAGTGGAGTGCGGGGCCCGGGGACAGCCGCCCGGTGCTGCGGCGGCGCTGGTTCGGCTGCGGCTCGCTTGTTTCCCCGTTCTTGGGCAGCGCTGTCGGTACAGTCTTTTGGAGTTTACGACTGTCCGTGGCTTTCTACCACAACTTAACACCCTGCCCCACCGCCGCCCCTGCCATCGCAGCCCCCCTTCTCCTCTGACTACCTGCCTCCCCACTTTGGCTGGGTATCCCGGCAAAAGTCCCTGGTTTGGGTGTACGGTTGAACGCCGCTCCATTTCGGGGGGGCAGTTCTTAACATTTGCGCGCTAGAACAGCCGTTTCAGCGAAATCAAGCAGAACGGGTTTAACAAGATTTTTAATTTTTAGGGTTTTTTTCCTCCCTGTTAGGTTTCTTTTACCCAAGGAGAGTTACAGAAATTAGTATCTTTAGATCTTTAACTGGGGATTTTTTGTTTCATGAAAGAATGAGCTGGTTAACGCAAGTGACGCGTACACATTGCTGTTGCTGCTGCTGCTGCTGCCGCCACCGCGGGTATTTCCAGCTGCGGGCCTCGCGCGCCTTGGTGTGCAGACCCCACTGCAGCAGCTTCTGCTGTTCCAGGCCCCAGCCGCCCTCGTGCTCCTCCCTGCCGGAGCGTTCTTCCGGGCACCCGGCGGCGACGGCCCTGCCGCTGCCCGCTCGAGTCACACCTCCTCCAGTGTGTTGGGTCGTTCAATGTTTGCAAAACCACAAAGCTCGTTTCAATAGAATAAATTTAAAAGACCCGAAAAAAGTTTGTTTCCGTAGCCTGGTAGATTTTTTTTTTTTAGTACTTGTATCTTCGTATCTTTCAAATCAAAACATAAACTAGATCAAAGACTGGAAGGTAGTAGCAGAAGTAATCTGTACTACAGAAATCTACCGCGGGACAGATCTGAATGAAGGAGGCGCCGGTACCTGAGCTGTTGACTACCAGACAGTTCATTCAGGACCATGCGTTGTCTTAGCTGATATTCTCCTTAGATTAATTCTTTTCTCATCCTTTTGGTGATCGCTCCGGTCTTTTTAGGTGTGCATTTACATGCCGTGTCAGTAACCTCTCACGTGGATTTTTGCTGTGTCAGTAAACATTTCTGAAAATCAGATTTTCAAGTGTGAATTATTTATACGATATGATAAGCCAGTAGAACGTTCAAATTCAAGACTAGTTCATGGGATTTTTTTTTGCTTGATTTCTCTGTGTCTCCTAGTCTAACCAGGCTTTTGTTAGGAAGAGTACTTTATTCTTTTCTGACACACCACTAAGGTATTATGCAAACGTAAGATGTTGTTCATTATAATCCGTTGAAAATGGAGGCAGTAGAAAGCTGAATTTCATTGTATAACTTGATCTAAGAGAAGATTTTAATGGAAAACAGCAGTCAGCTGAAGGTGTCGGGACTGATTGCAAAAGCTGATTTTATTATGATACTAATATTAGGCGACCCACATTTGCGCCACTCGGACGTGGCACAGTCCTGTGCAATGAATAAGCGGTACTGCTTGTGCACGCTGAGTAAACGTGGGGTGCGCTTCTGAGGGCTGGCCCTAGACCCAGATATGCTCCAATAGAGCGGCTCTTGCGGAACCTCGCTTGTCAAGAATAATCACCTCAGCGGGGAAAAGAACAACGCGCGTTATAGGGAGGTTCAGCTGCTTCTCCGTGGATCATCCGAACCTCTTGAATCCGCAGCAGTAGGCGTCAGAAAGAGAATGGGTTTCCCCTGAGCTGTTTCTCAGCTCGCGGAGGAGTAAGTCAAAATTAGCACAGGAACCTAGAAAAAGGTTCTGCAACCCTTCCCAGGTTTTGCTACGACCAGTATGCTGTGCATTGTTGTATTAAGGGGAAAAAAGGGTAATTGCATGAAAATTATTCATACTTTTGGCCAGTTGTTGTGTCAATTCCGTAATTCGTACGGACTACCGCACCTTCCCGGTGCTACCTTAGGTCGGCTGCCGGTTACTTGACTACTAACAGGGATATAGTTGTGTGGTGGGGGCGTATGGAGATCCAGGTTATACCGCTGCTTAGTTTTCACAAGCCTGTTTGAAGGCAAATTAAGATATTTCAATTACTGTATTTAGAAGTGTATCAGCACTGTTTACCTGTAATAAAATGCAAGCGTGCTGTTTGATTTTTACCTGTTCTTCAATACCTCCTTTTATCCATGAGAGAGTGTGTATACGCACACTGTGTATATACGTGATGTACGCACGTGTGTAAATACTGTCTATCTGGAAATTCCCACGAGGGTGGACATTTCTGGCATACTGCTTTCTTTTCCTAGGCTGGGAAATTATGAAGTGACATTTACATGTTCATAAATTTGATGAAACAAATGGAAGATCCTCAGCAGCAGCATGCCGAAGCTTAGCTCCCGCTGGGGTGACGCGCACTTCGGGTGCCGCTCCGAGCGGCGGGACTGCCCGGCTGCAGGAGCCCCGTTTCGGCTGCCGACAGCCTCTGGCCGGGCAAGCGGCTCCTGCCCTCCCGCGCACCGCACTGCAGGGCCACAGCGCCCCAGTCCCAGGTTTTGACTTTCTGGTTACCGCTGATCTGTGTCCAAGCCTCGATTTTATCTTTTTTGATTTTTACCAAGGAAAGCTGAGTCAAGAGCCAAACTGTTTTCCCTTTCTCCTGTGCTTCCCTCTGCCCAGAGTAACTTTAAGTATTAGGGCGTCAAAAGGTTTTGTATTTTCTTACGCGTACCGTGTCGTTCATCCAAGGCAAGGAGATGGCCCAGAGAGGCCCAGCAGCACACACTTTCAGACCTTAAAAATGGTAACTGTTTTGGTTTGTTTTTTTTTTTTTTCCCTTCAAGCTTTAAAATCCTGAATTATTTAGACTTGCTGTTTAGGGTGTAATATAAATAAGTGTAGTCTAATGTGTTTCTCATTGCACAGCGCTTTGAATCCGACTGCGCGAGGTGTGAACTTGGGCTAGAGAGGAATTTTCTGTTGAACGAAACCTCCAGAGCTTTTGCCATGGCTGAAAAGCTCTTCGCTCTAAGGCTTGAAATACGCTGGTTTCCTGTATGTGTCCCCCGCACCCCCCGTTATTCCTTAATAAGCTGTTGCACGGTGGAAGAGCTTCTCCTGCAAAAATGAGTACTGACGTAAGTGCCTCAAAAATATTTTTGCTTCAGATCTGCTCTGTTAAGAGTTCTAACAAGTATGCATCAAGCAGTCTGGTGTTTTTACTTGGAGAACAACTGAATGAAACTATTTCTTTAGCAAAGGTCTGCTTAGCCTAGTTGCGCAATAAATTCAGGGCTGTAGAGCAGTGGGAATAGTAATTTAGTATCAACAGATTTATGCTCCTCTGAGGTACTCCAGCTAGAAGGCTGGAGGTGCCAAGATTTTGTTTTTTCCAGGGGACGAACGAAAAAATGTTACCAAGAATTTCATTTTTAGGAAATGTTTGCATTTTAAGGGCAGGGAAGAGAAACGCGTGCACGTGCGTGTGAAGCTTTTGTGTACAGCTGGGGTTCGTGCATGTGGGCAAACGTAGGCACGTGTACGGTCCTCAAAGAGCGCAATTGTTTTCGTGAATGAGTCATTTCCCATGTGAAACTGTTTACTTCTACCCTTAAAATTAGACATTATATCAAATCCGCTACGCTAATCTCATTGAAATACGTTTAATTAATAACTGCAATTAGAATGCTGCAAAGCTCAGCAATGTTTACTCACATCAGTTAACAAAAGAGGGCATCTCTTTTCCAGGAGACTTCAGCTTTCGTTATTGGTGTGTAAAGGAGTTTAATTTACCTGGAGTAGTGTAAACCTTTTTGAAAGAGGTGCCCCATTCCCCAGAAGAATCATTCTCCACATGCTCTAAATACTGTACATATTTACCAAATTTAAATACATATTTACATACGTAAGA
Organism: Steatornis caripensis; assembly: GCA_013398225.1. Classification (NCBI taxonomy): domain Eukaryota; kingdom Metazoa; phylum Chordata; class Aves; order Caprimulgiformes; family Steatornithidae; genus Steatornis; species Steatornis caripensis. The sequence continues at coordinate 143,110 of VZSC01007503.1, read as the reverse complement.
TTGACCCAATTGAATGGAATGGCTCCCTCGATACCTTTTATAGTCTATTAGGTAAATAAGCATCTCGGAAACGGGCTCGCTTTTCTTTGCACAGTAGACAGTAATGTAGATAGGATTAGAGTTTTGGGTCTCTGTATGGTAGCTGGCTTGACAGCTTACTGGAGAACAGACTCCTTTCCAGACATAGACATAGATACGCGAAACGAATCGTAGAACAAAAATGGTTGAAGATACAGCGAGTACAGCCGGCAGCAGTCCCGCGCGGCGACAGCCACGCGATGCCGTGCACAGCGCTGCCTTGGCCAAGGCCGCCTTGGTGCTGCCTCCTCCCTGCGTTTCTGCCTCTCCCCACTACGTAAGTCTGTGCCTGCTTAGACTGTTACAAACTGCTGAGGTACGATCTTTGTTGAAGAAGATGTTTTATTTAACACATTTCGTTTCAATTCATCCTTCGTAGATTTCTCACTCGCTTTGTACTAACAGATGAGATGCAGAGAGAGAATAGTTTCTTTTTGGCTCCATGGAAGACCACAGGCTGTACAGCAGCGCTGCTGAAAGCAGTGCCAAGCGTTCATTTCTTCACCGCAGCACCCTTCGTGCCCGTCTTCATAGAGAGCAGTTCCAGCACACAGTAACCTATATTGCTTCAAGTTCTGGAAAAACCTGCAAGCTAGGATGTGCCGCGTGCCTGCCGCGTGCCTTCGGGCTAAGAGTCAGAGCAAGGCTCCATCTAGTTTCCATGCTGCTTTCAAGGTTCTGCTGGCCTTGAGGCCGGACAGAATTTGGTATCAGTGATCTCCTTTTGCCGCCTTCAGTATAGGATGATCGAGAATTTCTAGAGCAAAATAAAATACTTTCTGCTCATTTCTATCCATAAAGAACAAAGGAGGCAGGGGCTGTTGTGGCTGAATGAGGGCAGAGAATGGGTTGGTTGCATTTGTTGGTTAATTTTAATTTGTGTTAGAATAATTAGGGTAAAGGGCTTTGATATCTCTAAAAAATGTCATCAGCGTGTTGAGGAGCCTTGACCTGTGCCGCTCCCATTTGGCGTCCTACGAACAGAAGCGCGGGCAGTGCCATGAGATTCCACTGAGCCAGCCCTGGGCAGACACAGCAAAACCCCTTCGTTCCAGTAGGAGTAAAAATCAAATAGTTCAGAAATTAAAAAGCCACTCCAAGCGATCCCTGAAAGTAGTGACCCTTTGCCCTCTTTAAAGCATTTTACAAGGAAGTTGTGAAAATTCTTCCTAAATGGTTAAATTTAGGTACAGACTTTTATCATCCTTACTAAGAATAGATGCGGAAGGCAGCAAGAAGTAGGTTAAGTAATTTGCCCAACGCCGTGAAGAAAATGAGGAAAAGAGAACACTTGGAAGGAAGATTTTAAACTGCTTTTAACTACTGTCTGACATAATTCTTCATAATAATCTTCATCTCTAGGTCTTGGAGTGCTTGGCAGGGGGAGTTAAGTATTGCAAACCCCAAGTCTGTCTGTTGGGGAATCAAGGCGCAGAAAGAAGTCTGCCGTCCAGCTGCAGCCGGAGAGCTAACCAGCCTTCCAGGTGATGTCTCGTGGCTCCCATTCCCCAAATCAAATGGAATTTGCATCTTCTTAGTGGGTCTCGAGCACATAGGTTGAATATTTTGAGTTCTTCATCTGACGAGCGCTGGCCTTCCCAACAGCGGTGGGGGGGGTCTGGCAGAGGGTCGCTCTGGCGAGTTACGCGCTGGGCTTGCCTGGTAGCGACTTGGTTCTCTGCCTGTGCCGCCGCCGCCACGCGTTACGGGACGGGTTCTTGGAACGGGGGTTTGGGACTCTCTGTACCTTGGTTGTCCTTCAGTATTTCTCACAGACCGCTGTAAGCGCTATCACCGTGCGTTTAATTAAAAAAATTATTTAAATTACTTCTTAATATGGAAACGTTTTTTGACCACACAGACTAACGGTGGTCAAAAGGCCGCATCCAGAGACCGCTGACGCGGGTCTTAACTGATCTGTGCGAAAGAGGCGCGTTACGAGTTACGCCGTGCTCTCTTCACATCCCCATATTCAGCACTGCGCTCCCGCTGTAAGCCTGACTGCTCCTGGATGGGAGGGACAGAAGAATGGTGGTGGTGCATCCCTGCGGACTGGCTTACGTCCTCAAGGCATAAGTAGCGCCGTTTCAGTCCAGTCCCTTAGGTCGTGGAATCATCAGCGTCTTGGGACCAAAAGCGTCAGACACCCAGTATTCTATGAAACTTTTAAACCTTGCGTTTAACAAAGCGTTTATTGCAGTAGAATAAAGGTTAATTTTTGCATGGATTTTTTTTTTAATTGTTGTGGGATTATTTTACTGCAGTTACTTGATTTTGTTTTCAAATTTTAGTCATGGCACTATTAGCTCGTTTGTTATTTGCTTTGAACAACAAATTATTTTTTGTAGCTGCAGCTGAAAAGGTAACGTTGAGAACTAGGAATTAATTTTGTGTATCGATCCTTTCAGTCAAAGATGACCATACAATAGAGAAATCAAATGTTAACCTCCGAGCAGGGGTGTGAGCACTTCCTAGACACCCTGTGCTGATAATCCATCTGTTGTTCTATGCGGAGTCTTGGTTTTGGAGATTAGAGTCAGAAATCTGCAAATTCTACTGAGAAGGCAGAGTGCCTCAGAACTGTAAATACACGTTCTGTGTGACATACTGACAGGGACTGCTCGGCTTATTTTACTCTGAGCCAATTCATCACCTCCTGATTTACAGAGCTGTTCTAGTTTTATCTTACCGATTTGCAAATTCTAGTGACCAATTACATTTCAAACATCAGTTATTTTTACTATGTAATCTGTTTTACTGGAGCATATAGAAAAGCCAAGCCCTACTTCAGGGAGCTTACAGTCTAGTTTTAGATACGCAGCAAGGATCGTAAAGAGAAAAATGAGCTAGCCCGTACAGCACCAACAGTTCCTTGGTCTTGGCATGTGCCTGTCTTGCTGTTCTATTTAAGCTCTTTGATTCGGGGAGGGGGGGCGAGGGTAAGCAAAAACCCACGGTTCTTTTAGACGGGGAGACAAAAACTAATTTCCAGAAGAATTTCTGATACGGAACCCGTGCTGGATGTCACTGGGAGTAAAGATGACATGAAACGCTGGTTGTAGAGGCAGGACGAAGTGCGAGATGCGATGAGCGGAGACGCAAGCTGTGTGGAGATGAGCAAGGACAAGCTTAGAGGGCAAGGTGACAGCCCTGGCAGCAGTGGCACAAGCCAAGGTGGCAGAAATACTGGCCACAGGTACAAGTGCAAGGCGACGCATCTTCTGACTAGGGGAAGGCGGGCAGCGCGCCAGTGTAACGTCTTCGTGTCCAAATGCACGGCGGGCTGACAGATTTGGTGACCTGCAGGATCGAGGGCGAGAGAACAGAGTTGCTGGAGAGATCCAAACCGGGTGACAGTTTTGGTGGCTGCGGTGGGACACAGACTGCCGTACAATGGTGCAGGAAAGATCAGGAGCTGGTACGCTTCTGAGACGCCACGATGAGAGATTTTTCTGGTACCGTATCAGTCGTGCTGTTCTTCTGGAGAAGCTCTGGGAAAGAAAAAATGGGAAGAATTTGGTATTGGGGCACGCTTTGCACTGAAATATGACGTAAAAAGCTTTTCCTCCTGGGAATACGTTTTACCAGCGGAGGTTTCAGACTTCCTTGGTTTCTGTTACTTACTACTTTGCAATACCAGCGGCAGAAGGGTTAGAAGGCGGAAGTTCTGTTTGTGAGGTAATACTGCTGTGAATACCCAGGGCACTTAGTACACTTACCCGTGAGTCATTGCCAAAGTTTGCCTTTCTGTTTTATTTTAAAGCTTGAAAATAGCCTCACCCCATTGCGCTACCTCATGGAGCAGTTGAGGTCGGTTCACAGAATTACTGAAGGAATGCTACCTAGGGAAAGAAAGATCCTTGGACATATCTAAGAGCGATGCCCAAAATGTGCGTATTTACAAACAATTACGGGTGGATGCTAGATTAATATCTGAGGTGAAGCCGAAACAGGAGTGCTTTCAGAAGGAACTGTTAATTTCAACATGAAAATTTGCTGATATAAATCAGCGTTTAGTCTACTGACTGCGCTGGTGCCGGGAGCTGCAGGGCGGATGCTTCTTTCCGGTGGCATCCCTACTGCTCCGCACCTATTCACGTGCAGGACGCACCTGGCCGCGTGGAGAATGTTTATTCGAGTGCTTTTTAAAAGACATGGGGAAATGTGCACTTTCTCGTCTTCGATTTATCACCCTCAGTCTGATAGCAAAAGGGAGCGTAAGTGAAATCCAGAGAGAAGAATGATAAAAGAAAATGCCTGGAATATTGTATATGTTTTTACAAGCTGTTTCAAGGTGACCCTGCGCGCGGTGATGCATTGTGTCCCGAGCTTTTCCAGTGACCTGAACAGTTTCGTAGGTGGGTGCACGGTGTGCACACCGGCAGACGAAATAATTTATTTTTTTGTCCCTACGTCAGGTTTTCTATGCATCGGTGAGTTTATGTGTCCTTTGCCCAAACAAAAATGAGTCAGTAACATGGGAATGGAGATGATGATGTTGACCAGTGCTTTTCCTTTACCAGCTGCAATTTGGCAAATTAAAGGAAAGAAAGAAAGGTCTCCACTGCCGTATGGAAATTTCTCAGATGGTTTTGGTTAGTTTCTTACCTTTCCTCAATGACACAGAGATTCTGAAAATATTTTGTAATTTTCCTATTCAAGTGCTTGACTGAATGGAAACCCGTCGAACGTAAATTATAAAGATGGATGTATGGAAAGAACATTCATCTCGCGCTCGCCTATCAACAACTGAATTTAGAGTTGCGGCATCTCCTCTGAAAATTCATGTCAGCCACGTAACCTGTAAAGCAGGACAGGGAGTAACGGCCGTACCCTGCCTTAGGGCCTGCAGAGTGACCCTTCAGCCTGAAAATATCAGTCAGCGCGACCGCGGGGAACACGAGCTATTCCACGGTGTATTCGTTCTGTCCTGAAAAATAAAAGGGATACTGCTTCTGTTCCAGAATTTCTCAGTCTGTAGTAACTTGAGCGGTTTGCGTTTTTTTCAGGTGGAGTATAGAGAGAAACTGGCAATAATACAGTTTTGGAGCAGTGAGTTCATTTATACATTCTCGTAGCAATGCCAGCATAGCGCAAACAGCCCCAGTCCCCGGTGTGGAGCAGGTGGCTCTGCTGCTTTTTCCTTTTATGTGTCCGAATGACCTGTCTGCTGAAAAGGTCAACCGAGTGCAAAAATGACATATGTGGTCGCAGTTTTAAAGGTTTGAATAATTTTAGGACACCCCCCCCCACGCTTCAGGACTGTGCTAGCGCTTGGAGTCAGGACGTGAAACTGTCCCAAAATCGACCAAGCCAACGTCTTTGCTGGTGGGTTGCGAAGTGCAAAAATATACGGAAATCACAGCGCTCTGGGAAAGCAAACCGGATGTCATATGTTGTTTTATGATGCCGAGCAGTGGTGGTAATGTAAGTTAAAGAGGAGATGCTTTAATCCAGGTTTTTACACCTAACGTTTCAAGCAGGCGTGATACTTTTTGTCCCGCCGTTGTAAGGCACGCATACGGAAATAGAGAGCTACGCCTTCAGCCCCGCGTTATTTGTGTGGTCTTTCCCGTGCAGGTGAGAGTAAGATTAGGAAAAGATCAGTGCTGGTTTCTTGAAATGTGTTTTTTTCAGGTGGCCTTATCTGGATCTCTTTCTTCATTATAGCCATTGTCGTTATTACTGCTACTGTCGTAGTAGTCTGGGAGAGGGCGTCCTTCTGAAATACCTTTTGGTTTAACCAGGCACTGACGGTTGCTCCCGCAAAACACCGTCAGCAGGGGTTCTCCAAAATGGCTTTTTAAAAATCCCTCCGGGTGTATAATTCGTTCCCGAGCTGTCTCAAAACCAAGGCCATGTAAAAATTGTGAATTATTAAATGGTTGCTCTTAAACTATTTGAAAACATTCTTGTGGAAGGAAGAGCACGCGTTAATTGCATAATGCTTCATCTAAAGTCTGTCTGTCCAGAGTACGTATCTCAGCGTGAAGATCCTGCTCTCAAAAGCAAAAGTCATAGCAACGTAATGCAAAATACGTTCCCCTTCTGTCCCTTGTGTAGCTCGAGAGTGCAAATGCAAAAATCCATAAACATGGAAAAAGCAGAATAGCCCAAAAGGAATCTTGAAAGGAAAAGTGAAGACTGCTCCGTTGGTTTTTTTGCAGCAAGCCGTTTCCTTGTATGCTTTGGAGTATCTGTTGCAGTGGTTGTGTCCTGTAAGGGTGGTAGATGGGCTGTGACAGCAAGGGTTCTCAACGAAGCTGCCGCTAGCAAAGGGTAAATGGGTGTTGGTGGGTGCAGCATTTCCCAATGCTCCTTCTGCCAAGAAATGTACAAATACCTCTCTCGAGAAAGATCTGTGGTTTTAGTGATCAGGTGTCATGGAGACCAGCACTCCAGACGCGTTCTTAGTTTTCTCTGAGCTCTTCCCGCTCCTGTCACGCACGCACACAGTAGGTGTACGTTGTGTGTCTTCACACGCACGCACAAGGTCAAAGAATGCACGCAGCTGCATATGGGCCCCATGTGCGCCTAGATACACGATTATATATTATGCATTAACAAGTTATGACTTTCTAAACGTGTGCGTTTTGAAAGAACGAATGAGATGTTAGCTTTGGAGCGGAACACAAAACATCCTTTTTCAAAAGGCAGAGTTTAAAGCTGCATCAAATGAACCCGGGAGAACCACCTCGAGATGTGAGGCTCGGCAGACGCGTGCGTGCAGCACACGCAGCCACCCCCTCCACGCTGCGAAAATTTCCGCCGTGCCTAGAATATACCGAATGCTGGGGTTATGGGTTAAGAGTACCTAAAGGAAAAAGCTGAATTCAGGACTCCTTTCGAGGCAAAGAAAGCAGACCGGAAGGTCTCAGTGCTGTGGACTCTTCGGTAATTTTTTGCTGTCTACATTCTTGTAATTTATTGTGAATGTTATAAGGAAGGACTATAACCAAAATAGCTCAACTGTCTGGAGACATGCATGTTAAAAACCAAAAAATGAGAAGGATGTTGCCTGGGTCACTGACCATTTAGCAGCCCTTGAGCAGGATGTGAGAATGCTGCTTACGGCAGAGGCTTCAGTTTCTTTTTTTCTGTCCTTTGTGATAATTCTTTATCCAAATACTTGTAGTGAATGAAACCTGCTGCAGTGAGAGTCACATTATCTATTCTTGCCCAGTCTTCAGGTCCTGTGGTTGTCCTAATGTCTACCGTGCCGAGGGGTAAATATTTGACCACTCTGCTAGCCGGCGCTTCACAGCCTCTGAGTGACCCTGCATTAATTAGTTGGGAATTTCGGGGCTTTGAATCTGATTGAATCAAAATATTGTTTTTACAAGTTGATGAAGGCTTGATTGATGTGGGTTCTGCTGATTCTTTAAAGGATTAAATTGTATGTACAGATTACAGAGTCCTGCCTGTCACTGCTTAAATGGGAATTGTCTTTTAACAACGCCAAGAGAAAACAGTGTTTTACTTTAAAACAGAGAAAGAAAGGAAGAAAGAAGTCCCATGGTTTCCCAAGGTCTCGCTCTCTCCGTCTTTGTGGGTGGTATATTTCACTCCATCTAAAAGTGTTCTTTTCAGGCTAGATTCGTGCTTTCCGTCTCCTCCAGCTACGCTGTCCTGCGTCTTGTCCACAGAAAATGGAGTAGCTGGGTTCCAGGCCCGGAGATGATGGAGATCACCACTTGCAGGACCATCTGTCTGCTAGCCCATAGATTCTCCTGGACAATAGCAATAACAGCTATCAAGTCTCTTAGGCCTTCCTTTTTAGAAGAGGAAGGGACCTCTGGGGACTAAATAAATACACTGAAGAGGATAAAGGGAGATGTAGTGGCAAGCACATGCCAATAGTCTGACAGAAAAAAAGCTCTTTAACCGCACTGTTCAGGACGGGGGAAACGCAGAGAGTAGCTGCTCCGGACAGAGGGGGACGCTGTCGGCGGCAGCGTGTCCCTCTCCGCACGTGTGGCGTACGGGGGGCTTTATCCTAGGGATTTATTAAACTAGAATCTAATTTTACTGCAGACCTGTTACGCTGAGAAAGGGCTCGTTCCCGTGGACTCTGTGCTAGGTAATGAACGAGCCCCAGTAAACCCAGAAACAGTAAACCGAAAGTAGTCCGGTGTGGCTCCTACTGGGGGACGTGCAGCAGACTCTCGCTAAGTTGCTCTTTAAAATGCACGCCGTCGTTTTCAGAATTGCTGCACTTGGGATTTGCTGCAGCCGCAGAGCCGCTTCGGGGGCGTGGGGTGCGCCTGGGGCTGCCCTCCCTTCACCTGGGCCGCCGCCATCGCCCACTACACGGGGCAGGGGAGGAGACGGGGCGCGCGTGAGGGGAGAGAGAGGGTAAGAGAAAAGCAGGTGCATCACCATAATGGCCTGACATTTCACCCAAAACACATCAAGCACAAGAGCTGGTGATGCTGAAAGGAAAAGAGGGAAGCAAACTTTCCTCAGCTCATCTCCTGAGAAATAAGTTTCCAGAGATGATCTGGAGATAAAAACCGCGCCAAGCGACCGGTAATTTCTGCCCCTCGTTCAGTTTGGCTGGAAGGGACTCCGTCTGCTTCTGGGTTTAGTTTTTCCCCGCTGTCGTCGTGTAAGCTTTGTGCACAAATGTCGTGCAACAACAAACCTTTCTGCTTCCTCCTTGCTGTTAGTAAACAAATAAAAAATCTCACTTCCCTGTTTTGCTTGCTGGAGGAACAACGTTTGAGGAAAGCAGGCTTTTACAAAAATCATACGGCTGTGAATAAAAGTTAAAGTATAGACGATCCGCGAAGTCTTAAACAGAAGGTTGTCTTCCAGTGGTAGAGGAGGGGAAGGGTGAGGGCGAAGGAAAACGTGTGGTTTACTTTTCGAGCACGTTAATTTCAAGGAAATTAAAACCCAACTGTGTTTGGAACAGGGTGAAGCTGCCTTTCTACGGACACTGTCTTCCTGTACCTTCTTCAGGGAGCAGACCGTCAGTGTCACCTTAGCGTGTCTTACTTCTTGAGAACATGCTTTAAATCGTTTTAAATTTATTTCCATGTGCTGCCGCAAAAAGCAGACTGGTATCAAATGAGCGGGATTTGCTTTTTCAGTTTTATTTCAGAGCACTGCCTGTGAAAGTACGACTTAATATTCCTTCGGATAATGTGCGTGGGGTAGTGAGCCTTGTAGGTAGAATTGTACCCTCCTACTACGCTCAGAATCCCCCAATCTAAATTACTGTTAGTCTGGATTGAGCTTGGGACAGAACCACTCCCAACGGAAGTTTTCCTTAGGCCGCCTGGCAAGCTACCATCCTAACCGTCACAGCCTCTGCAGCCTTCCCCTCGGCTTCCCTCTGTGCCACGGGCACGGCCAGGAGCGTGCTGGCGGTGCCCAGACCCCGCCGCAGGCCCCGCCGATCAGGCCTCTGCGGGCGGAAGGCGCGTCGGCGTCCAGACTGCCCTGTGGTCACGGCCGCGGGGAAAGCTGAAATCCTACGCGGCGCGGTTCCCTCATATGTTGGGTATTTTCCCGTGGCGATCTTCGTCCGATTTCCTTTTGGTCGAACTGGGGTGTTTCGTGACGGAGCGTGTCCGTGCGTGCAGGACGCTTGTGCTCGTGCTCCTGGCTGTGTCTTGTTTTGTGAACAGCCTTGTCCTGAAAGTGATTCAGCAGCTTATTTGTGGGCGTGTGGTTGTAGGTTTGTTTCGGGGAAGGGGATTTGGCTTCCTGAATGCAGTCAGTACGGGTTTCGCTCTCTGCCCCGTGACGTCACGTAGCAGGGAAATGCAGTCGTGGACTTCAGGGCAACTTAAGGAAACACTGTCATACAAGGCGGTGATGTGAAATAAGCCAGCTTGGAGAGTCTCCGCCCCGTAAAAACTCCCATGGAACCAATTTGCTGATAATGAGGGTAAAATACAGTTCTCGGGGTTTGTAGCCTTTCCATTAAAATCACGCAGATCTGCCGCTTTACTTCCGACGCCCCAAGGGAATAATTAGTTAATACATCTGCGTTTATCAGAAGCTAATTCAAAGGAGAAACTGAGGAATGTACGCAACCCAAAAAGCAACGTTCACACTAAAAACCGCGCCCGGGCTTCGCACCAGGACGTGCGGCGGAGGGGACGCTGCGTGCGGCCGCGGCTCCCAGGCAGCCCCGCAGCCGCCTCCCGCAGACAGCTCGCGGAACTTAGGGCTCGCACGCACGCTTTGTGCGGACAGCGCTCAGACACGTCGCGTGGAGCTGTTTCGCGAACACAACAGAACTGTACTGAAAAGCACCGGCGTGCTTTTGATTTGTGTGTGTTCTTCCTCTGCCTTTAATCCTGTTAGGAGCCTGCGTGGTTTTTTCGGTGTGATGCCGTCACCAGGCAGTTGCAGGATCCTGGATGGGAGAGGTGTGCAGAGACCTTCTTCCATTTTAGCGTTCAGATCTTTCTCTCGCCAGCCTGAAAGCTGTGCAGAGGGTCTGCAAGCCGCTGCAGTATCTGCTGTCTTTTAACCTAAATCGCTGAATTCGAAACAACAAAACCTTCCCAAGGACCAGTGCACAATTACAATATTCCGGTCCAGGCGCCCCTGCCTTTTGCGTGAGGAACAATTAGCGATCGAGAAGGAAAGCGTTAATACTTCTGTGATCTCCTACGTGCCTTTCAAACTTCCCACGTATGTATTTTCCTCTGGAAGTGTCGTTTTGAAAGGGCTCCTCCAAACGCGGAGCTCCTGCTCCCGGCTGAGCGGCGCTCGCCGGCACTGGCCACTTGGCTGCATCTCCTCAGGAAGCATTTGCCTGTGCGCCTCCTGTTACCCTGGGCTCAGGCACCCCCAGCCTCTGCCTTTCAGCTTCCTCCTTTTTTCTTTCTCTTTTTTTTAAGGATTACACGCAGTGTTGGCGAAGTATTTTTGTTGTGTTTCGTACTCCAATTTACGTAAGAAAGATAGCGGCTGCAGTTAATGATTTAATGTCTCGCCGTTTAGAATTTTCGTTAAGTAATTTGCCGTGCAAAAATGAACGCCGGGTGATTTTTGTGTAGTTTTTATAATCTTGTCTTTATTTCGGTGTCTCCTCTACGTGCTCAGATAGGTGGAACAAACAGTTCTGAAAGACAGCAACGGACTCTAATAACAAATAAAAGAGCAGCTCCTGTTCAGCTCAGAATTGCCCACAGCTAAATCCGGGGACACGTATCTGCAGCCAAACCGAAAAGTGCAGGAGTGGGTTTAATCGTTTAACCTCCGGATTACAAGCCGGGGCGTTTAAAAATCCATAGCGTGGGGTTTGCTTATTACTCGTATGAATCACGTCTCCCTACTGCAAAAACACACGCCGGAAACTCGTGCTCCCCTCTCTAATGGTAGTTTAGATTTCCCTTTTGTCAGGCTAAACCTCAGGAAAGAGAGGAGGAAGAACAGTCGCAATTGTTTAAAATAGTCAGTGACATTTAATTTCTGTCAACAGTTTCTTAATTATTGCTTCAAAAGCGAAGCTTCAGCGTGTCAGTCTAAATAGGGATACAAAAGGCTTTTTAGGAAGTCACAAATTACGCTGCTCACATTTACCGTTTGGAGATACTGCTGATTAGATTAGAGATAATTATTTCTCATGACTTCGCTCCTGAGAAAGCCGTATGCCGAGGCGTATCAGGGCATCCAAACGAAATTGCAGAGAAACAGTTTCCGAGTGCGACGTTTGCGCTTGCATTCAAAAAGAAGAGTGTAAAGGTTCTAATTCCGTGCGGTATTTACTGAATTAAAACCTCTTAGAGATACAGTCTCCAATCTAATCTGGCTCTCCCGCTGCAGAACACAGCCTTTCAGAATGTTTTTCATTTTTGCTTCTTGGAATAAAAATGAAATAACAAACGTCCGGTTCGAGCGTACGTTTGCAAGCCATTCTTGAAAATATTTCCTGAAGTTTAGAACTGAACGAAGTCTGGTAAATAGTAGTACCTGCCAGCCTCCCTTTCTTACCATAAATAATGACAAAGGCAAATGGCTTCAACAGGGGGAAGCGCGTAGTCCAAAATAAAGGTTTAGTCAGGGCTGCTGCTTTAAAATGGAAATCTAGTTGATCTGATTTGTCATGTTGTAAATACTTCAAATTAAGTATTTTAGCACCATTACAAGGAATTCGCATAATGGTATCAACCCTAAAAAGTGTCGTGCTCCTGCAGCAGCGGGCTGTGGCTTCAGTGAAGAACTCAGGGCTATTATCAAAATTAGAAATGTCATTTTCTCCATTATTTTAATGGAAAGTTACCTGTGGAAGAATAAGCCCATTTTGACGCGATATAAATGTTTTAAAATAAAAAAGCATTGAGGGAATCACAGAAACATTTTAATCTTAATTATTCATAAATACCTACCTCAAGTCCGTTTTAACAAAATGTCAGTTGACCAAGAAACGTGCGTATTTTGCATGAGCAGAGAATATTTGGGCTCTTAAAGGATGCTTCATCAATGTGTGTTTAACTTAAAATGAAACTTGCAAATCAAAGCCGACCATCTATCACGAAAGTGCATTAACGTTACAGCGTTTGCTGCTGGAAATTCAGCAGTTTTGTGGAATTCGTGAGTCTCTGGCTAACTCAGGAACAAAGAAGTGGCAAAGGACTGCTTTTATTTACCGAGAATTTAGCAGAATGTTTTGAATAAATTCGCCTTAAATATTGGGAGGAACTTGATCTGAAGGAAAAAAAGGCATTTGAAATGTTGAAATGACAGTAAAGTTTCAAAGTGTAACTAATACTCTTTTAAATATTGGAGAAGCTTTGTATTATTTTTCCCGAGCCTGCCCTTGAGAAATGAACTCCCCAATGTGTGTTTTAATATACTGCGCACTTTGCCGTTCAGCATTTTCTTCCTATAAAGACATCTAGAAAAAGACGTCCTATTTGATTTCTAAATGCGTTTCACAGCAATTGATTGTTTTGTTCTTTTTAACTATGCAGATTAAAGCAATAAAGAAGGACTTTTTGGAGTTATGGGGGGAATTAATTGTTCCTTTCAGCTCCTCTAGAACCCATCATTTCTGTGCTCGTGCTGTCCTGCATGGTCGCTTGCGTGTTTGTATATACAGGTTTCACTGGCAGACCTAATTTCAGGATACATAATGCATGATTTTGAAACCAATTTGTTATTGTAATAAAATATTTTTAGGAATGCATGGTGGTAGTTGAGAGGAGAATGTTAAATTATACATGTATTGTGGCCGAGTGCATTCATTTAGCTCAGTGTGCAGGTGAATCTCCCCATGACCTTGGCACTTGCAGGGTAGCATAGAATAACAATCAAATCTCGGATTGGAAATCCTACCGTTTCCAAATATTAACAACTTCTTTCAAAGGAAATGCTGATTTCAGCATTTATGCTAATGGAAACATCAGTATATCTTTCAGAGAACTTTAAAAAAAAAAAAAAAAGCCACGATCTTAATAGGATTAAAAGCCGTGCCTTTTATTTTCAAAATGCTAATTTGTTTTCTGCACTCTGTTTTCATATCAGCTCTTGTTATTCAGCGCACTGGGATCTAGAGGACACTGAAAGCTGCCAGAAACGCGTCGGTGCCGATAGGAAAGCTACATGAAAGATTTCTTTCTGGGAGAAATTCTGTATTCCTCGCGAGCCTGTTTTCCCCCTCTCTGCTACTCGGTTCGGGAAAGCAAGCGCGGTGATAGCGATGGGAAGCAAGGGGAGAGCGTTTTGCTTTGTGCTGCTGCTGCTGCTGCTTTGTGTGTCTCCGCGTTTATTCCTTTCGCATTAAGGAACAAATGTTAGTCATGAGAGGTGCGTTAATTGAAATAGCCTGTGACCCGTATTAGGGAGATGAACTGGTTCGGCCGGCGAAGTTTGGCTGTGAAATTTCGAGTAGCCCGAGGCACCTGACATTCTGTAATCTGCTTATCTTGCAGGCTTTCACAAGCGGCTCTCCCATCGTCATTCATGCTGAACAGTGGGGTGTAGCGAGGAGGCCAGAACACAGATAATAATTTACCATGTAATTTGTTTGGAGATTCCTTTGATAGATTTCAAAACCGAAGCATCCTGCAAGAGAACAGGGCCTTTAAAACCTTTAAGCCAAGGCAATTCTGTGCCTGGTGGTGGGTTATGTAGCGCGCTCAGCGGGAGGCTGCCTTAACGAATGGACACCCAAGGCACTGGCCACTCTCAGTGGGGGGACCCTCTATTTATTTAATGGCTTTTAAACATTGCTTCTATTCCTTTTCCTCCTACAACGGCTCTCATACCCGACGCTGTAAATTTGGAGAGACCGGAGTGCGGTTCAGCGCGGGCTGATGAAAACCATTCGCAGCAATCGAGAGGGGCAGGTCGTTTTCGAGCCAGGTTTGGTTTGTAAATGAGGTGTTCCATTTGGGGAGCTGGGGCAGCCGCACACCTGGCCGGCAGGTGCCCTGCTGCAGGACAGCTTGCTTTGATTCCCTGCTAGTTAAGGGGTATTTCTTCAGCCCACAAACTTTTGTTTTAATGCCTTCACGGAGGCATAAAACGTAACGAAAATTCGGGGGTTTTATATTCCAAACTTCAAAACTTTCATCCGAAAGGGAAAAGGATCAAAAGGAAAAGGTGGTGCGTTTCATGTTCTCTTGCGGTTTTAATACTTGTTAACTGACCTATAAACTGAGTTTTCCAAGTAAAGAGACTGGGGGCGTGGGGGTGGGGGATTTTATTACAGAAAAATCTACTGCGAATCATCCCCAGCTGCTTTCAGAGAGCAGGGAGGCTATTTGCACTCCTGCTTTCAAGGGTGATATATGCAATCTCTGCACCTTTCCTTTGTTTCCGTGCTCACATTGTGCGTCCGTAGCCATGCTGCTTTTGTTGTTTACTGTATTTCTGAATATTTTTTTTCTCATTTAGAGCAGCTGCCTTGGGCTTTCTTTTCCAGCTGAAGAAGAGAGAACCACATGAAACCGTCGGGTCTTCTTTGCGTGGTTATTTTGTTTGGCGCAGCCCAGTTAACACCACGCTCGTAATTCCCTTGCGTGTCCTCGGAGCCAAAGGACTTTTTAAAACCTGGCTGGAAGTTTTTGCACAGGTGGCGTCGGAGCCTGTCGCTCCGTTAATCGTAGGGCTGTACCTGGGAGTGGAAGCAGAGGCGCCGGCAAAGTTCTGAATCTGTATTACAGTGAGAAAAAACGATTAGAGGTTGGGAAATGCCCCTCAGAATGATAGAAACGATGAACGCGTTGAGCGGGGAAACACCTTGAGAACGGGTCTGGAACCTTTCAAGCTGAATTGAAGTTTTTTAGATCAGTGTGTCGCTGTGCATTTGGTGCAATGCCCGGCACAAAGGAACCCTGGCAGGGGCCTCTGGGTACTGCCGTAATGCAAATAATAATAAATCATCATAATGGACAAACCATGTTGCTTTTAAAATGCACGGCCCTTTGTCGAAGACTTACAATGGTTTTAGGGGAATGCTGGCTCGATCCGTTCTATAATGGCGATCACAGCAGTCTGTAGGAAAGCTGCAACACTGAGAGAACTTAAGCGTTTGAGAGGCACCGTTTTGTTTTGAATAGAGAAGCGCCGCCGCGGAGGCGATGCGGGTAACAGAACCGAGTAACTGAGACGTACCCATCGCTCTCCCGTACGATGACAGGGGTCACCGTGCGGAAGGCGGTGGTCTGCGGGGGGGCGCAGCTCGGTGTGACGTGGCAGTTTGAAAGCTCTGAAGTCAGAAAGACGACGACAAATCCAAACCCGTAAGATTTGTTACAGGTTCTGAAGAATGACAAGGCCTCTTCGTGGCACAAACGTGCCCCAGTGCGGGCGGCAGCGGCACAGGACCGCGTCCTGAAGCGGCGGCGCCTCTGAAGTGTGGCCTTAGCGCTCTCATCAGATTCATTTCCGAGTGTTTTTCCTTCAGCGCATTCAGGCTCTCATCGCGCCTTCGTTTCACACAGCGATCACGCAGCAGTGAGAATTGCTCAAAAAGCACTTACGCTTTTTCTGTCGCATGTAATTTTTCAGAAGAAGGGGGGAAAAAAAAATCCTAAACTTTTCAAGCACGGGGTTTCATTGACCGTGGCAAAACGGGCTTTGGGCGGCGGGGTGGGGGTCAGGGATTCTGCCCGCCCTTGTATCTGCGGGACGGGGCGCGGGGCTGAGGGCCAGGGGCGCGGGGCCAGGCCACCCCCGTCCCGCAGCCGGAGCAGGGACTGGGGCCGGCACCGGAGCCTCGTCGGTGGGCGGTAGAGTACGAGTTGCAGCCTCTGTAACAACGTTTCAGGATCGCTATCTCGATTAGGAATTGTTCTTTTTTTAATAAGCGCCGCGCTGTAGGAGGTGCGGCATGCTACCGCATCGCAGAACTTTTCCAGACGCGTCGCTGATGTCGGTGGCTGTTAAAAATCAGCCGCGTGGTTTATAGAATACCGGGGAGGTCTCCTTTATTTGCAGGAAGGATTTTCTGCTTATCTTTCTGTAATGGTGCGGTAGCTTTGCTACGGGGCGGATTCTGAAGTATCACTTGACATCAATCCGTTTCCTTAAGATTGTTGATAACGCGGGTTGTGTTTCGCAACTAATAAACAGGCCAGATTTCTTAGCGAGGTTTAAAATTAGAAAAAGCGAACCAAAACCTCCCCGTGCCAGCTCTTGTGACACCTACGCTCTTTCCCCTAAAGTCCTTCTGTTGGAGTTCTGCAGCGTCCTGCTTTTGGGAAAAGAGTGTTTTCTCATTCCGCTCGGGTTCCGCGCCGGCACTGCGACTGGGGTTTTCCACCTCTGCCCGCTCCTGCTTTTTTATGCTTGCCGTGATAAGTACCGCCAGACCGCGAGCCACGTTTGGAGTGTACGCAGGTTGGTCCCCAGCCAGACCAGGGCGCCGAGGTGAGTGTTTACAGAAGCAAACCGCGCACACTGAGAAATCGCTAAACGGTAGGAGTTGCTGCCAGGTTCCCAAACCGGCGGAGGGGGATCTGTGCTACCCGAGTCTCTACTACCGATCTGACTAATGCTCGGTTTTACGGGAGCGTATTTTGTGGAGGTGCTCACAGGTGGTTTTCTTTAGATGTTCAAAAATAACCGTGAGGTTGGACAGAAATTTAACTTTTCAGGTTTGATAATTCTTCAGTTCTTCCTCAGTTATTTTGGGCTTTGGTCTTAGACGGGGCACACAGAGTATTCTCCTTTCATTTCTCGAAAGGGAAGTATAAATACATTTGAGGTTATAGAGGAGGTGCCGAGGACGGTCGCTGTCGCTCAGTAATACAGGGAGCAGAGAAAAAGATCAACTCCAACACACCAGGGGAAAAAAAAAATAGTGAAATACGGAAGCTGTCCTAGTCTAATACACTGCCGAAGTACGTAAGTGAAAACTTGGAGATGGGTGAATTTTAATTCGAGCGCTGTGCAGTGGAACCAAGCGGGTGCGAAGGGGGGAGCGGCTGCCCGGCACGCGTCGGCGCTGACGCCAGCCTGGGCGCGCTGCGGCCAACAGAGGTGTGCAGCCCCCCGAGCAGGGTGCTGTACGGGGGAGTACAGCCGCAGGTTGGATTTCTCACCGCTCGTGGATTCGCTGCATGGAAGTTTTATTTTATTTTTCTTATTTCGAGAAAAAAGCTGAGAAACGTTGTAAGAGCACCCAGGGTTCACAGTGGCTGCTTCCTGCGGGCTGTGAAATCACTCCTGTTATCTCACAACCCCTTCGCAGAGCAGAGACAGGTAAAAAGATTTCTGACAGACAAACTCAAAACCGAGTGGTTTTCTTCCTCGAGATGAAAAGCACATCTAATTTCTCCTCTTATAGCCGGCTTTTAATAAAAAGGCACCCTGCAATGGGAACAGATAATGTTTGTCTTACAAAACGTAACAGCTCGTTCCCGTTTCAAACACGGATCTGCTGGCTGGACTTTGTTGTGGGCTGAGGACTGACAAGCCTGCAGATGCTGCGGCTTGTTGCCTAATCAGAGCCAGATGCTGTTCCTGGGCGACTTTCTCACTGTCACCACATCCCTTACCGCGGCGAGGGGACGGCCAGAATGCACGACAGACCTTTTTGCGCCTGGTCGTCTTGCCGTATTTTTTTGTTGTCTCGATTCTCCGTTTGTTTTCGATCTAAGGGCGTTGGCGCTGGCCGGAGATACAGAAGAGTGGATGGGAGAGGTGATCTGAAAGAAGCTGCTGTCCACCGGACATCTGTTTAAATTCAACAGTCAGACACAGAAGGAAGCCTGTGTGCCTTTGGTTTGTTCTCGGGAAATGGCCTGCAGCAAAATGAGAGCATTTGATTTGAGAATTCATTAGATAATTCTGTACATTATACTTCAAATAATACATAGGCCTGAGAGAATGTTTTAAGTAAAATTAAACATTTCGGTGTGGCCGCAGCTGTTGTCAGGCTGCTCCAGCGCAGCAGCGCAGGGAGGTTTTTTTGCCCCCTCTGAACTGCAAATTGAGTCCAATATTCTGTTTGCCTTTTCAAGAAAGGTAGCAAAGGAATTTGGGTTCTAGGAAGCAAGGGCTGTTTGCTGGGGATCGTTACTCGATTCAGCACCTTTCGCAGCAGGCTGTCCTTTCTCCCACCGACCAAAACGCTCGGTACTACGTGCTGCCGTTAGCAGTACTGGAGCTCTGTGTGCTTAATTGACTCGTTACCTTCCGCCGTGGAAGGTTTGCCGCTCTTGTCGTCTGCCCGTGTGCGTTGTGGCGTGCGTTTCTTGGATTAAATATTGTCTGACAAGAAAAGGGGGCTGCCTCCCTGTGCCAAATGATGCCAAAAGCGTCACGTAGCACGCGCGGCTACGGAGAGGTTTGTTTTCGGAGCTGTTTCACGTATGAAACCGCCCTCGTGCTAAACCACGGCCACGCGAAACGCTCGGGAGTTGGGGTCGCTCCTGTTTACAGAGGGATCTGCTTTCTTTCTTTCTCTCTTGAAGAAACCTGTTGTGCAGTGGGTAATAAAACTAAAAATAAAGATCAGAGCCAATGAAAATGCTGTAATGTTTCTCGGCAGAAGCATTAGAAACTGCCCATAAACCACGAGGCATTCAGAAATTTGCACCCTGCTACTCAGCCCGCCAGCCCCTCTGGAGTCTCTTTTCTCGAACGGATTTTTTTTTTTGTTCCCAACACCCCTGCCCGTGTAGGTCGAGCTTCTGAGCCCCGATTCCCTGACCTCCTCCCTGTCCCCACTGGCGGCTGCGGGGGGATCGGTTCTTGGGCCTTCGCGGCTGCCGCGGCCCGAGGGTGCGTGTGAACCATAAACTGCCTGCCTTCCCCCGGCGCCACGAGGACGGCTGGAATATGCAGCGCTTAGTGAGCGGTTTGGGAGAAACCTTGGTCTGATCTGCGCAGCTGAAAGTAGCGGTGAACTCTGATTTGTCTTACGATGGGATCGTATTGACAACGTTTTAAGTTGGGCTTTCCCAGAGCGCGCGCGTTGTTGTGCTCTGCTCTTCGGGGTTTGGGTTGGTTGGTTTGTTTGGGTTTGGTTTGGGGTTTTCTGCTACCGCCTTTCCTACAAAGCTACTCCGTTTCCAGGGTGCATTTTCCCTCTGGTATCTCAAATGGTTGATGTTTTTCTATGGCTACCAGATGGAAAAATTTACAAAAATCTCCGAGCCAGACTCCGCTGTGAATCTCCTCCTGCCCGTTTCACCCGCCCCTGCTGTTTAGCCCGGCTCCCCTTTTACACAAACCTCATCTCTGGAGACGCCGGCAGAAGGAGCGAGGAAGGTTTGCAAACTCATCCTCCCCAAACAAACCCCCCTGCCCCCGAAGAGTTAAATTAAGTCACCTCCTGAAGCTCTGCCCTCCCCTCCCAGCACCCTCAGCCCCCCAGGTCCCCGGGCCGAGGTTTTCTCCCGAGAACAATAAGCCGTCTTCTCTTCTTTCGGTGCCTGTCCAGTGCGGAGAGAGAAAGATGAGGTCAAAGTGGCAGGCTGTACAGCTTTCTTTTGAGCCAAACAGATGGTGAAGGTTAAGTGACAGCTCTGTGACTGCCTCTTTTGAAGTAATTGGAGATAATTTGTATTTTGAATCCGAACTTGACCACTGTCAGAAGGGAAGAAGGTTAATATGTAAACGATTTTACATTAGCCCCTGTTTCTTGGGATTTTTGCTCCTTCCCACCCCCCCTTGGATTCTTGTTTCTATAATCCTTGCTCCGGGCTATTGGTAAGATTGTCTTTGAGCTCGGTGTGACTCGTCCTCGGCTGCAGTTGTTATGAAAGCCAACAACAGCTTATTAAGGCCAGGGATAATCTCTGCTACTGATGCATTGTTGCTTTCCTGCAGTCCCGTTAAGGCCGTGCGTTGGAAACAAGGTCTGGAAATGCAGTCTCTAACTGGAGAGGACAGCAAAGAAATACACAAAATATATTCCTGTTTCTGAAGTCGAACCCCATTTTGCACATTATTTAGTACGTTTGAGAAGCACCCCCTCAACTTCTGTCGTGATCAACCATGCTAATTTGATTTTGGCGCCCTCCTGTCCCTCGTGGTTTCATTCTGGCCTTGAGCAGACTTCTGTCTATTCACTGAAAGTACGGTGCGTGCCGTATGTGCTTCCCGCGTGATAGGCGTACAACAGTTCGGAAATGTTTCTAGAGCCCGATTTCAAAGCAGCAAGGAGTAGCTGGCGCGTCGATGTGACAGCGTAAACCATCCCAGCAGTTCCGCTCCGGTCCTACGTCTTGTTGTAAGTAGGGTGTGCGAGAGCAAGTGGCCGTCAGCTGGGATTTCTTTACCCAGTCCTTGTATTTAAAATGTGGAAACTGAAGAGACCTCGCAGGGAAAGAACCTGTAAATTCTTCTGCATCTTAACCGGTGTCCCGAGGCCTTCGCACGCGTAAGCAAAGCGGGCAGCAGTTTCACCCTTATTCAAATACTGCGGCTTGGACACTAATGTATTTCACAGGTGATGAATTTTAGTTTTTGGTGTAGGCGTTGGTAGCCAGAGAGGCACCCGAATGTGCTGTTTGGGAGGCAACTGGTACCTTTTTGTGCACTAGATTAATAGACTAATTGCTTTGTCCCGGCCCCGAAAGATTTTCTGCGTGCGGAAGTCAGACGCTGGTGGAGAGGCGACCGGAACGGAAAGGCACAGGTATTTTTGTGCGTTTAAGTGCTGTTTCCACAGAAGCACAGAAGGCAGTATTGCATTTTATTCATATACATCAGGTTTATTATGAAACACATTTTTTCGCTAACTTGAAGAAGAAAAAGGAGATATTGGCTTGTTATTTCTGCCTTTTTCTTAACCAGGCAAAGTAAAGAAATGGTTGCAAAACCTTTAGAAGCATTCAAGTACCTCAGTGACTTTCATCAGATGTTCTCTGTACAAGGAAAAGAGAAAAAAAATCGTTCTATCTTTTTATTTTTACTTTGCTTTAATCTTATTTGATGATGTCTCAACAGGCTGGGACATGCTTTCTTGGATGGCAATTTCACTGCACCATATGTGTCTCTCACAAGATAGCAGAGTGAAATGAGTCTTGGCAGGAAGAGAACTAAACACATCGACAAAGAAAAGAAAAAAATTATTTACTTAACTCCCTGTTGCCTGCATACATTTTTCCCTGGGACTGCATCTGGTACAATGATTCAAAGTTGGCTTCTTATAAATGTATGTCTGAAGCACAGAACCACGCTGAATCACTTTTTGTAGCCGGCCGCACCGTGCCTGTCTGTTTGTTTTTCCTGTAATCCTGGTCTAAATGTTTCAGTACCTAGGTGGTGACCGAGCTAAGAAAAAAGAAAATCTGGTCTTACCTGAGAATCAGTGTTGCGCGTGGTCTCAGGTTGAGGGCTGGTCTTTCTTTAGCTGCAGAAAGGACTCTGTCGTTCTTGGGGGGAAAAAAATAAAATCATTTAACAGCATGAAATTCTTGACCTACCAGGGCATTCTTCTGGTGAGCTCCAGGCCTGGCGTTTAAACTCTGTGGTGAACATCAGGGATATTAGGCCAGACCGTGAGCCCCACTGGGCTCCCTGTCAATGGAGGGGAGATTACAGGTGTTTATCTTGATTGCTAAAAGATTCTAGTTTTGTGTGGTAAGTCTGGAAAAATTTACATTTGATATATTTCAAAGTAAGGATATTGAATATTGCTGGGCTGAAATAGTGGAAGGTCTGTTTGAATGCTAAAATCAATCAACCAAGCAAAATGTACTGTATTTGAACACGCTCGTAAGATAAATGTCATACCGCTGCGCGGGCTGCGGTCACCGCTCTCCCGGGTGGCCGGTCCGTTGCCCCGAGTACGAGCGTGCTTGGTGCCCGCTTCATAGCCACGGCTGCCTCGTTGCAGGGTTGGCTTCCCCGCTCAGCAAAGAAAGGGTTAAGCAGCCGTGTTTTTGCCAAGAGGCATCTGTAGAAGTCCATTTATGACTCCCCGTTCCAAAGGCTTTCGCAGCTGTATTGGTTTGTGTTTACATTAGCTCTCAGGGACGACTTCAGAACCGTTGGTAAAATATGTATTTGTACAGTTGGGTATTTAGGAAGAAAATCAATACGGGCTTTGCAGTGACCTTGCTGGTTAGCATGACAGTGTCTGGCGAAAACGAGAACGGATGACCATGCAGGTGATTTGCAAAAGATAGAAAAGAAGCAAGCAAGTTCGGTATGTTTAAGGAAATTTGCAATTAAAAACAATGGAGTGGTTACGTACGATTGTAGACACCAAGTGAAACGGCAGGAAAGGGGGAAGAAAAGACTGCTTTGAGACATTAGCAGCTTACGGAAATTCAGTTTTAGTGCAGAATCACGGTGAGATTCAGCCGAGGTGCGATATGTGGGCGATGCGTACGGGGGACTGGTGCGCGGAGCAGAACTGGGCGGCGAGCGTTTTGCGAGTGCTGCACGTCGCTGTGCTGTGAGCTCCTCGCTGGGTCTCGGCGCGGTGGTTGGAGGCTGGGCGGTTTGGTCCCTCAGCCGTCATCAGATGTTTTATCCTTTAAGGTTTATTTCTTGTGAGTCCTGCTTCTGGACATGACAAGCAGCTTTTCAGGGTGCAAGGAAGGGTTTTTCTCTGAAGATGCGTAACGGTCAGGTAGACATAAAAATAGTGATCATGTTGATGCAACTTTTAGGATTTTATTACGTATTTAACGTTTTTCCTCTGTGCTGCTTCTAAATGAAGCGGTTGGAGATTTTTTTAATTCCTGCTTTTTTCACAGTATCTCTTTTTCCAGGGTTGTAGATATTTCATATACATGAAATGGCTATCAGAGGGAGACCTAAACGACGGTTGTGCTGTAAATTCTGTGTCAACTCAAAGGTGCAGGTTCAGTTATGTCAAGTTAAATTTGCGAATTTTATCTTCGTCATTTTGTGGTAGGTACAGTGGAGATCATTTGGGGCTAGCGTTTGTTCAAAATCAAAATTGGGTTTTGACTCTGCAGCGTTGCCGACCCTCTGAGGCAGATACCCGTGGTCGCGAAGCACTGAAAGCCTGTAAATGCTGCAGCTTGCGTTACACGGCTGGCACGGGCTCCAGCCAGAAACCGGGCCCCGACGTGCCAAGTGGTGGGCAGGCAACGGGAGCGCAGTCGCTTCTCCAAGGACTTCGGGGTCTGCGTCAGCCGTGCGTGCCCACAAAGGGGACGATTCCGCCCCGGACATTTTCCTAACGACACAAAATTCCTTTATAAAATTCACGATAGGCGGCCAGCGCTGCGTGGTTCGGGCTTCCTTCTGCAGTTTCTCCAGCCAGCGGACGCCTCTGCTGAGCTCAGCGAGACGTGGCGCGGGGCAGTACCTGCAGTACTGGACCAGGCGGAGGAACAGGGCCCTGCTCGGTGGTACCGGCCGCGCAGAGAGCAGCAGGTCGCGCACCGTGACACCGTTCGGTGCCCGCAGCTGGCTGGCAGGCCAAGAACTACTTGATGAAGAAGGCAACGAACTACGGGACTGACGCGTAGTCAGAAGTTTTCACAAAAGCTTTGGGGGAATCTTTGTGAGCCACAGGGCGAGGCGGCTGGCTGTGAGTGGGAGAGTGAGGGGCGTTTGTGTTTCCCATCGGAGAGGCTGTGTTCTGCTCCTCCGAAATGAAAATGTTTATCTAACGTATGCATATGTTGCATTGCTAAATATTCGATGTCGAAATTGATCTGCGTTGCTGTCCCTGTGCAGTTGCTTGAAATGGAAATGCAGAGAGAAAAGATGTGAGAGAAGCGGAGCACAAAGAGGAGCCGTAGGTGAGGCTCCGAGCAATGATGCCGGCTCCCCTTTGACACTGGGATGCTGCATCCGCAGGCCCAGGGAAAAGCACGGTGTTCCAGCCGTGGTAAACAAGAGCCGTTACGTTTAATTGGCGGAGAAGGCTTTCTGCGAAAATAGGGCTTCTTTTTTTTTTTTTCCCCTCTGCTTTTTCTTTTCTCGTTCTGATACACTAAATTATTACTTACCTAGAGTCCGTGTGCCCTCGTGCCCCGAGAGCATGCGTTCATGGAGAATACCGGACAATTTATATTACCTTACAGTAACAGCACCTACAGGGAAAAATAATAGTTCACATTCTCCTTAATTTTATCTATTATTTTAATCACAATGAAATAGAATAATAATTTAACAAATCCAGAAATACTGTCACCTGTGCTCCTAAGAGGGCAGCTTTCAGATTGCAGGTGTGAGGCTCAGCCCGAACAAACGCAGAAATCGTTTAGCAAATACCGTCACACGGGTGGCAGGAAAAAATCCTTTTGTTTTCGGATTCGTGTGAACGCAACATTGACTGAGGAGGAAATGTGTTACAAAACTGTTGTGTCTTTTTAAATGGCTTATTTTTAGAAATATCTTTAAATTTGAGCAAGTTATACAGCTCAGGAAATGCATGAGAGACGAAAAGAATGTTTCTTTTGTTAAAAGCTTTTAAGGTTTGACTGAAAATACAAATCCTATCTGAATAATCTGGATTGCACTTACAGATTCTTTAGCTGTGTTGCTTTGCGTTGACTTAGGTAGAAAGAAAATCTCAGTGGTTTTAATGGTATTTACTGCTTAAGTACTTAACGCTAAAAGATGGGGTTTATTTTAAATTAATTTTAGATAAATTATTTAGGTACTGTAAAATTGTATGTGAGCACATGCATATGTGTAAATATATATATATGCTTGTATATTATATATAAACCCCTAAATTTTTAGGACAAAGTTTTTTTCCAGTAGAGCTTTTTAATGACCTGTCGGTTTTCCAGTTGTGTGGACTGTTTAAAATTCTATATCATTTTCTGTTTTAATGCGATGTCAGTTAGTTCTCTAGAGGAAAAGAGATAAGGTGTTAAAATTGGGATAAAAGCTTCCAAGCGCTGGAAAATTTGCTCTGTCAAACCCAGGGCCCTTTTTACTGGCAGAAACTTCAGAAAGGAAATGCTAGTAAGCTCACACCTAACAAAAAATTAAATATCATTTCTTTAAATAATATAATTGCAACTATCAACGCTCTCTCTGAAAACAGCTTAGGTTGAATTTCCTGGGGTTTTTTAAATTTTGTTCGATGAATACAGAATCAAGAGTTTGAAACTTGATTTCCCCCCCCCCCCCAAGAATTGTTCTCTGGATCGAGAAGGGCGGTTGATTTTACTGTTTTCCCATTACGATTATTTTCTTTTTTAAGAATGTGTCATGAAATAAACCACTCTTCGAAATTCCCTTCAAAGCGTCGTAACCAAAGTATAGCGAATTGCATAAATTCCCTTCTTTCTAGAACCGTAACAATTTTTTTCTCGTGGAAGGCAGTTAAGAAACGGGTTCCAAAATGGCCAGCCGGTAGAAAAGGCACTGGGAAGAAAGAAGTTAAAGCAAAACCTGAAAATTAGAGAATTTCCCTTCGCCGTGCTGGGTTTGGCTCACGGGCTGAGGCGTTTCTGGGAAACCGTTCCCCCTGCGCTCTGCTCCGGGTGGCTGGGGCGGCTCCGGTTTCCCGCGCCCGAGCAGAGCTGCCCGCGCGGGCGGGCCGTGGCGTGCCGTCGGCTCGGCGCAGGCGTGCGCAAGAGCAGTGTCCAGCCTGTCCTGTCAAGTTTATTGTCCACTCCATCACGGGTCTAATGGTCAGCAGAGAGGCTAAACGTGTCCCCGGTGGCCTGACATTAACAGAGTGGACTTGTTTAAGCGTTACCCAGGGTGGCTCCGGCTGATGGGGACGCCAATACCCGTTTCCCTCAATGAGCAGTCATTCGGATCATGACTCAATACAGCTTCCCCCGACGCGGCCCAGCCCCGAAGGGCTCCTGGGGGAGCTGCCCTCACCTCCACCACCAGCCAGGAAGGGCTGATCGATGCCCGCTGACAAGAGGCGAAGCGAGGGCCTCCCGCCAGCCCCTCCCGCTGCCCGCCCCGGGAGTGATCGAGATAAATGGGTTTACCCCAACAGAGAGACTGAGGCTGCACCGGGGTCCGGAGACGAGTCTAATTGGGCATCTGGAGAGCCCTAGGACGCCGCTCCTTGCCTGCCGCGCTCCCGGAAAGGCAGGTTTATGGGGCCAACGCAGAGCGAGATTAATCCAGATTAAATGATTTGGAGCTCCTGAGGCAGCGGCGCCTTTGCATCTCCGGCCGCGCTACTGTGTGTAGAAGCATCGGTTAATAGAAACGGGGTTTGGTTGTTCTTGGGAATAACGGCGCTCGTACGGTTGCTGCGGGACCACGGAGCTGAACGGCAAGGGAGTCCCGGCATTTAAAAGAACACTTAAAACAGTAAAAGCAGTTAGCTTGAATTTGTAAGTAATGTAAAGATTTTTCCAAATTGTGATTTCTAACAAGCGCAGGAAAATCTCCCCTCATCAGCAGTAACGAAATAGGAGCGCGTAGCATCCTAACGTTAGATCCGTAGCGCAGAGCACAAAACCCATGCAAGCGGAGCTTTGGTGGCTCCTGCGCGGTGTTTTTCACGTTCATCTTAAATACATCGTTTCCTTGCCGAATGTTTTCAAAGTATTTTCTGTTGGAAAATAAGAAGCTACTTTCTGCATATTAAATTGTTCCTTGAGAACACGGTATTTTTTTTTTTCCTAATCGAACTAAACTCCCTGCACAGGAATATTTTAGGGAAAATAATTTTGGGTTAAAATAGATTCATCTTGCTTATTTTTAAAACTTTTCAAGAAGACCAATTCCTTCAAATATTTTATGGAAAAACCACGAAAACACTTTTTAACATCCAAGTAAAGAAAACTGCGTTTCCCTGGGCTCCTTCCTCCTATATTGACAGATAGCGGGGGAGTTTCTGAATCTGTCGTCTTTTTCCGAGGCAAGCTAAAGATGGAAAACGAGCCAAATAATACGATTTTTGGTAGGTGTTTGTAGTTTGTCAAAGTTTTTTTGTCATTCAGATGACTGATTTGTATAAATAAGTCTGAAAACACTTTGTATTAACATAATTGTTTACATTAAATATCTTTATTTTTCTGCTTTCATTAACAATTTTTTGTTTACAGTTGCAAATACGCTGTGGTAAATACTTTGTGCATATGTGTATGTTTCTGAGTGTTGTCTCGAAAATGTTTGATAGGATCGGTTTCCTAAAGATGATGTTTATAAAATGCACATAGTTGTGTGAATTATTTATAACAAACGAATGAAACAGAGATCCTGCTTTCTGTAACGCTAACAACAGATTCACTTTTTCTTTGGCAACACAAATGTTTATTATATGATTGTACTTAAAAAAGGCTAAGCCTCTAAAGTGTCAGAAGTCAAGCTGAACAAATTTAAAAGCAATGAAATGAAAACCGAGTTAGGCACAAAGGATCTTTTCTGAATTTACTGAAAGGCGGGCGCAGGAGCTGAAGAGGACAAGATCTGCGCCTCCAGTATCCTGTTTATTAGGTCTAACGATCATCTTCAAAGGAATATCGCTGTTACGCGGCATTTGAGGTTTTAAAGGAGTTCTGTAAATGCTGGTGCGTTCGTGTTTTCAGCCAAGAAGCACGTGTGGTGTTTATCTGCCACAAATAATCTGGTGCTCCGTATTGTGTGTGCACAGTGCATAGCACGGATATTCAGTTCGAGAACAGATAGGCGAAGCGTACGGGCCAGGGCGTGTTTGTGGGGAGAAGACCCCCGAATCGGAGGAGGGCGTATCCAGCACAGAAAGCTTCGGGAGCAGACCGATTGTATTTTCAAAATTCTCTTTTCCGTGTTCACAAGCTCTTCCACGTGTGCGTTGCCGTGCACGATTTACAGACAGGTGTTGTCCCTGTCCTGAAAAGCGGTCTTACCGATTATTTACCCTGCCCGAGGAACGCGAGGACCTCGATGAGCACACGCAGGCACGGCCCCTGCCCCTTCCCGAGCGGGTTTGAAAATAGCCGGGCAGGGAACCGCTGGCGTCTGCGGAAATTCAGGGCAGAGCGCAGAACTGTCGGACGGCAATTAGAGAGCAGAGGAGGCGATTCCCTTCTCTAAGGTGTGAAATGTGCTTTTGCCAGCGTTTTGGAGCCGACCGGTCTTCTGTAAAATATAAAATTAAGTTCGCATTTTTAAAAATGAAAACTGTATTTCAAATGAACCAGCCGTGTTCTCCTTCAGTTTTACAGGAGGGAAAGGTGTTTTGGGCTTTCAGTTGCAGTCACGAAGCTGACAGCAAATCTGAAAAATCCCAGTTCAGAAAAGGTGCTCTTCATTTTGGGAGTGCTGAAGAAGTAAGTCCCGGGGAAGCAATGCATTAGGAGAAGAGGAGCGAAAAGGAAAACAGGAATTCTGTATAAAAAAATGAAGCGACCTAGAATCGCAGTCTGAGGGAGTCCTGTAGCATCTTTTTCCAAAGGAAACTTCTCTCCTTTGAAAAATTAGTTTTGTGCAACATAGAAAAAAAAACCCCAAAAATCTTTAATTTCAAACGCAAACCCGATAGAGCACGGCGGGGGACGCGCGCGAGGCCGGGGACGCGCGGCAGATAACCTGCTGGAGAGGCAGCGCGGCGGCTGCGCAGGAAACGTCTCGCTTAACGCCGTAGTAAAGCCCGGTTTAACGATGCTAATATTCCAAACAGAAAACAAGCCCTTTTCCGGCCAAACGCTGTGCTTTGGAGAAGCTAGGTGCGTTTTATGGCGAACCCGCGCTGCATTCCGCCTTGGGTGCTGACAATGGGGCTGGGGCAGGGGGTGGGCTGGAGGGGCCGGAGATGACAGCCACGGAGAGGGACACACAATGGGATGACCGTGACTTTGAACAAATAAATAAAACATGCGAATCTCATTCTCTGCTCTCCCTCGCCCCCGCCCCCACCCTNCCCCCCCAAAAAAAAAAAAAAAAATCTGTAACTCCGACGGCCCGCTTAATAAACAACCGCT
Source organism: Steatornis caripensis (assembly GCA_013398225.1). Lineage (NCBI taxonomy): Eukaryota > Metazoa > Chordata > Aves > Caprimulgiformes > Steatornithidae > Steatornis > Steatornis caripensis. The sequence goes on along the minus strand of VZSC01007503.1, from coordinate 113,786 downwards.
CCCCCTCGCCGCCGCCGGCGCGGCCGGAACGGGGCTTCCCGCACCCCCCGGCCCGCTCCTCTGCAAACCCGAGCGTGCCGGCAGAAAAAATACATTTTAATAAGCTTGGGAAGGAGAAAAATGAGTTTGCTCTACAGTTCTGTTCTTTAGGAACAGAAAAAGGTGAGCGTGTTGCAGGGCAGGGAGGGGAAATTTAATATTGAGAGAGATAATGGCAACTATGTTAATATCCGGAATTTTCAATGTACCATAAGTACATTTTGTTTTTCCTTTTAGCACGATTTATAATTAAAGATTTTAATCTGGCTTCACATTGAGTTAATAAGCCCTTTGATTGATTAGGATTCATAAAATTGCCATTTCCCGCTGATGCTTTGTGTTTCTGGGGATGTTCTTTTGAAAAGCTGGGTTAAGGTGAATAGGAAGCAGCCATTGTTTAGGCTGAGCTGTGCCAATTCTGGGAACTCGGGCCCGCTTTATTCAGAGTTTGTCCCCAGCAGTATCTTGTTGTTCGGCCAAATTAATGCAGATAGAATCTGCCGAGCTACATGTTAGCGATTTTTAGGGAAAACTTTTCCTTTTTTTTTTTTTTTTCTAATTTCGGCAGGTGTTGCGCACAATTACTGCCTTTCTTTGCTGACCTGTTCTCGATGAAAGAATTTGGGATTAGAAGCAGAACGCTAACTGCTGTTTTGAACAAAAACGGCGAAGCATTAGAAAACAAATATATCCGTGTAGAGCAGAACCCCTAACGGGGTCACCTCCTTTGTTAGTAGGGGCCGGTGTTGCAGCAGCCCCCTAGCCAAGGCACTTGTTATACAAGTAAACGGAATAAAAGGAAGAGGCCGTTTTGCCCGTCTTTGATCACACTCCACTTATTAAAATTTTTTTTCCAAGTAAATTCGGATGAATTCTGAAGTCTGAGTGGAAGAGACGAGAGGGAAGGCTGGTGATTTAAGCATCTCGTCGAGCGGAGGTGGGCTGCTTTCTCCAACCGGATCGTGCGTGTGCGTGCGTGTGTGTTAGAGGGGAAAAAAAAATAAATCTTTTTTTTCTTTATTTTTAGCCAGGGTAAAAGTGACCCTCTTCAGCCCCAGAGGGGCCTCGCTGTGTGGATTGAATCAGAGCAAATTCCCTTTGTGTTTCGTGCTCCGAGGGGACACGCTATTGTTGAGCGCGGGGCCTCTCGTAGCACGGAGCAGCGCAGGACCGCGAGCAAATCCTTCCCAGATAATGCGCAAGTTGCTTCACAATCGATCTGCGCTCCCCTCCCCCAGCGCTCACCCCAATTTACTTGGCACAACTATCATTTCCTGGCCCTTTTATTACCATTCAGATGTCCTACGAATGCAAACATTCGGGACAGAAGGAAGGGGCTGGGTGAGGCGAGGGCAGGTCTGGGAGCCCGGGGAGCGCGAGGCTGTCGAGCTGCTCGGCTCCCGAGCGCACAGCAGATGCCTGGTGAGGGTAAGCGGTGCGCGTTATATGTCAGCGCTTCCAGGGGGCTTAATTGGCTTAAGGGGTTTTTGATGTGAGTACCTGTTCCCTGTTTTACACAGAAATGTTTTTAATATATTTTTAGTCTTCCCCCGCTAATTTTCCAGCAGCCTCCGAGATGATTTTGCTTCTGGATATCTCGTGCCGGCACAGGCTGACAGCGATGAAAAGATGAAAATGCGGCAATAACGCAGGGTTTCGCTTACAAATTGACAAAACCGTCCCTGCCAATCCCCAGTAATTTCCCGCATCTCCATAACTGACCTCGCGCGTTCAGCACCGTCGGCGCCGATTGGCGGGGTTATAACGTGAACGGCGGAGGGCGTTTACCCCAAAGAAGAAAAACAAACCGCAAAAAAAAAACCTGCCACAAAAAAAAAAATCATCTGCATCTCTAATTAATAATTTTGTGCTGCCCAGCAGACAAGTTTGCGTAATTACGGAGCGAATACCCGTTTAAAGGAAACCCCGTCCTTCTGTAGGCCGGTCACGGGCAGTGACGAGCAGCGAGGACGGCTCCCGGCGCAGTGTTTTACATCGGCCGGAGGTTCCTCTGAGTGGATGTCAGCTCCCGCCTACCCTAGCGCCGGCCGATCGATGCTTCATTAGGCCGGATTGTCTTTTGCCCATGCAACCTTGAAAACAGTCCCTTTAATTACCTGCGAGGAAGTCGGGGACCCCTCTCCCCCCCCCACCTCGCCTCTCCCTCGCGGCTTTCCTCCCCCTGCCCCTCGCTGGCGGCGGCCGGGGGGAGCGGGCGGGCGGCCGGGGGTCGCTCACCGCCCTTCGCCGCCAG